>SJYX01006814.1:72080-92679 GCA_006410675.1 Oreotragus oreotragus | reverse complement strand
GGGCAGGAGGAGAAGGGGACGAGAGAGGATGAGATGGCTGGTTGGCATCACCGACTCGATGGATGTGAGTCTGCTTGAACTGCGGGAGATGGTGATGGACAGGGAGGCCTGGCGTGCTGTGATTCATGGGGTCACAAAGAGTCGGACACGGCTGAGAGACTGAACTGAACTGAGAGTGGCACCAGACTTTGGGAAGATCAACACAAATAAGTCTTCTGGTTGACAAACCCTTATCAGAAAAAAGGCTTTAAAATATTAATTGGCCCTTTGGCTGGAATATGACGTAAATCATCTAAGACTTGTGCATACAAGTAGGTATGCAAAGAAAAAAGCCTGGGTTTGATAAGAGTCTGGGCTGCTAATGCTGCATAATTTTGTATTACCCGTTGATCTCTATGTACAATCAAAAAGGTATAAAAGGCCTTTCTAGACAATAGAGGTGGGGCCAGTCATTGAAAGGACTGGTTTCCCCCGTGTCTCCTATTTACTCTAATTTCAGGCTGAATTCCCATCTGGGATGTGGAGGATTGCCATGTCTAATTACTTGTTCCGGCTTCTAAGATCCATGAGAGAGGGAGCCCAAGGCAGGGCACACTCCGATATTCAAATGGACGCTGGTGTCCTAACGTAAATGGTGCAAGTTCCTTGTCTGGAACTTTATTAGTTCTCCACATAAACCAAGTTATTCAGCCTCTTTTCTCCACTTTTTTCCTACTACACCATTTCTTCCTAATCTAATCTTGTATTAATAAATAAATACATTTTTCCTCACCTACTCCGTCTCCCCTTCGAATTACCCTGGATCCACTGGGGCAGAACCCCGGCAGTGAAGCATGCATTTTGGAGGTAATGTAGATAATCAAGAAGAAAATGTAAAGAAAGTACATTTTACTGTAACTAACAGTCGGACAAACTGAGCGACTTCACTTTCACTTTTCTCTTTCATGCATTGGAGAAGGAAATGGCAACCCACTCCAGTATTCTTGCCTGGAGAATCCCAGGGATGGGGGAGCCTGGTGGTCTGCCGTCTGTGGGGTCACACAGAATCAGACACGACTGAAGTGACTTAGCAGCAGCAGCAGCAGCAGCAGCAGCAGTGGTGTTAAACTCTTCAAACAAAACCACATTCAAATGGGTAATGTGAAAAACAAGAAACAAATAAAACAAAGTGACACTGGTGGTAGACCACAGTAAGGGCCACTCAAGGGAAAATTCTAGAGCTAGTTAATAATCAGCTGCTTCTGCTTCACTGAGAGTATGCCTGTGTATAACCGACAAAGAGACACAGAGGTTGTGTCCCAGACTGTTAGAGGTGATAAAAAGAAATGGACAGTGGATTTTTAAAAATGGAAGTACTCAGAAAAATTGAAACAAAAATGGTTTAATTTCAAGATCAGGGTTATCTGAAATAAAAATTTTGAAAAACATGATAATATCAGAACTTTAAGGCCTTATCATGTTCTTTATTGAACAGATTGTATAGGTTTTCTACCTATATATTTGATTAAAATAATCATGTCTTGGATCTATAGTTTTGTTTTATGAGTACTAAACATGTCTACATTTTAATGCTTGAATTTATATCCTCTAAAAACTATATGGGGGCCATCTTTTTTAAAGGTCATCCTTTGAATTTTTAAAGGTCTAAAATGTTCAATACAGCTTTAGGGTTTTCTCCACATGTGTTATCTAAATCTTACCTGAACATCCACTTGAAATTTCTCTGAACATATATTTGTCATTATTACATACATATCCATGACATCAATTTGATTAATGATCTCTTTCTTACTCTTACAGTTTAGTGGACAAAATAAGATGTTGACAAGCCTCCTAGGGTTGGAAAGAGCCATGCTAATTACATTCTTTAAGGCTAATAGATATTTTCAGTCATAGAACTTTTGATATTCTTAATATCTGATATTTTTAATGCTTAATTCTTCAAATTTTTTCAAAAACAATGATGATGGTGAAATAATGATAATTACTAGAGTTGTTTTGTTGATCCAGACTCTGACATTACATCTATTTATTACTAGTCTCATAGAGGGAATGTGGCCTGAGATTTTTTATCAAGTGAGCAGGGTCATTATTTGAGAAACCAAATAATGTGAGTTAGATTACCTATTTTTCTCACTGCTAATTTTGTTATGAACTCATATTCACTTTTACAGTTTTTAACAATAATCCTGATTATAATAAAGTCTTAAGAGATTTATATTTAAATAGAGTTTTAGCAGTTTATTAGCTATCCTTCAAAGACATCTTATGAGGTCAGTATAATTATTTTTCATTTTATGACAAGCCTATTAGAAAATGCTCATCTTCCTACCAAAGTGACATTGTTATTTTAGTATTCATTTCTAAAGTAATAGCAGAGGCTGTGCTCAATGTTGTGTCCTAAGGCATACTGCACTTAATATGTCTTACTACCTAATACTTTTTTCATTTAATTTCTATAATAATGCAAATGGAAAACAATAAAGACCAAGAGGCAGATCAATGATCTTCAAGATTAAGTATGATTCCATAAAGGAAATAGGAAAGAGAGCCTGTGAAAATATGATCAATCTTGATAATTATAGATAGATATTATTCACATGAAGTTAAGCTATTTAACCCATTTTATGTTGTCTCAAAATATACAGAAAACTAATTATTTTAAAACTCTGTATCATATAAAGTGGTATAAAATAATTAATACTATTTTGAAAGACATCTTGTAAAACCTTTTGTTGCATGTTAAATTTTCAAATGTATTCAGCCCTTGCCCTTCACATGCAATTGTCTAACTTGGGCAGGGAATAGCTCTTTGGCCTCCCATTTTTGTTCTTTCAAATGTTACCAACCAAAAATATATGTACAAAATGTATACTACATATACTTATCTCACTAAGTTCAAGAAATCTTTATTTTTACATGTATATATTCATCCTAGATTTCAAAGACATATCTATTTTTACTTTCTGTTAGTTCACTTCAGTTGCTCAGTCATGTCCGATGCTTTGAGACATTATGAACTGCAGCATACCAGTCTTCCACACCATAAACAACTCCCAGAGCTTGCTCAAAATCATGTCCATTGAATTGGTGATGCTAACCAACCAACTCATCCTCTGTCATCCCTTTCTTCTCCTGCCTTCAATCTTTCCTAGCATCAGGGTCTTTTCAAATGAGTCAGTTCTTCACATCAGGTGATCAAATTATTGGAGCTTCAGCTTCAGTATCAGTCCTTCCAATGAATATTCAGGATTTATTTCTTTTAGGATAGACTGGTTTGATCTCCTTGCAGTCCAAGGGACCTTCAAGAGTCTTCTCCAACCACACAGTACAAAAGGATCAAAGGCAATGGCCACCCACTCCAGTACTCTTGCCTGGAAAATCCCATGGACAGAGAAGCCTGGTAGGCTTCATTCCAAGGGGTTGCAAAGAGTTGGACATGACTGAGTGACTTCACTTTCACTTTTCCCTTTCATGCATTAGAGAAGGAAATGGTGACCCACTCCAGTATTACTGCTTGGAGAATCCCAGGGATGGCGGAGCTTGGTGGGCTGCCATCTATGGGGTTGCACAGAGTCAGACATGACTGAAGCGACTTAGCAGTAGCAGCATGGTCCAACTTTGACATTCATACATGACTACTGGAAAAACCGTAGCTTTGACTAGAAAGAACTTTGTCAACAAAATATTGTCTCCTTTTTAATATGCTGTCTAAATTTGTCCACATTGTGTTGCATGGTCCACTGGAGAAGGGAATGGCAAACCACTTCAGTATTCTTGACTTGAGAACCCAATGAACAGTATGAAAAGAGAAAAACATAACACACTGAAAGATGAACTCCCCAGGTCTGTAGGTTCTCATTGTGCTTCTGGAGACCAGTGGAGAAATAACCCCAGAAAGAATGAAGAGATGGAGCCAAAGCAAAAGCAACACCCAGCTGTGGATGTGACTGGTGATGGAAGTAAAATCCAATGCTATAAAGAGCAATATTGCATAGGAACTTGGAATGTTAAGTCCCTGAATCAAGGCAAATTAGATGTTCAAACAGGAGATGGAAACAGTGAATGACGACATTTTAGGAATCAGTGAACTAAAATGGACTGGAATGGGTGAATTTAACTCAGATGACCATTATATCTACTACTGCAGGTAGGAATCCTTTAGAAGCAATGGAGTAGCCCTCTTAGTCAATAAAAGAGTCTGAAATGCAGTACTTGGATGCAATCTCAAAAATGACAGAATGATCTCTGTTCATTTCCAAGGCAAGCCATTCAGTATCACAGTAATCCAAATCTATGTCCCAACTAATAATGCTGAAGAAGCTGAAGTTGAACAGTTCTATGAAGACCTACAAGACCTTCTAGAACTAACACCCCAAAATGATGTCTTTTTCATTATAGGGGACTGGAATGCAAAAGTAGGAAGTCAAGAAACATCTGGAGTAAACAGACAAATTTGGCCTTGGAGTACAGAATGAAGCAGGGCAAAAGCTAATAAGAGTTTTGCCAAGAGAACACACTGGATAGCAAACACCCTCTTCCAACAATACAAGAAAAGACTCTACACATGGACATCACGATATAGTCAATACCAAAATCAGATTGATTTTATTTTTAGGAGCCAAAGATGAAGAAGCTCTATATAATCAGCAAAAACAAGACCAGGCTCAGATCATGAATTCTTTATTGCCAAATTGAGACTTAAATTGAAGAAAGTAGGGAAAACCACTGGACCATTCAGGTATGACATAAATCAAATCCCTTACGATTATACAGTGGGAGTGACAAATAGATTCAAGGGATTAGATGTGATAGACAGAGTTCCTAAAGAATTGTGGATGGAGGTTCGTGACATTGTACAGAAGGCACGGATCAAGACCATTCCCAAGTAAAATAAATGTAAAAAGGAAAAATGGTTGTCTGATGAGCTATTTGAAAATAGCTGAGAAAAGAAGAGAAGCAAAAGGCAAAAGGGAAAAAGAAAGATATACCCATTTAAATGCAAGGAATAGCAAGGGAGATGAGAAAGACTTCCGTGGTGATCAATGCAAAGAAAAAGAGAAAAACAATAGAATGGAAAGACTAGAAATCTCTTCAAGAAAATTAGAGATACCAAGGGAACATTTCATGCAAAGATGGGCTCGATAAAGGACAGAAATAGTATGGACCTAACAGAAGCAGATGATTCTAAAAAGAGATGGCAAGAATACACAGAAGAACTCTACCAAAAAAAAAAAAAATCTTAATTACCCAGATAACCACAATATGTGATCACTCACCTAGAGACAGACATCTGGAATACAAATTCAGGTGGGCCTTAGAAAGCATCACTATAAACAAAGCTAGTGGAGGTTATAAAATTTCAGTTGAGCTATTTAAAATCCTAAAGATGATACTGTGAAAGTGTTGCACTCAATGTGACAGTGAATTTGGAAAACTCGGCAGTTGCCAAAGGACTGGAAAAGGTCAGTGTTCATTTCAATCCTGAACAAAGGCAATGAAAAAGAATGCTCAAACTACATCACAATTGTACTTATCTCACACGCCAGTAAAGTAATGCTCAAAGTTCTACAAATCAGACTTCAATGGTATGTGAACCATGAAGTTCCAGATGTTCAACCTGGATTTAGAAAAGGCAGAGGAACCAGAGATCAAATTGCCAACATCCGCTGGATCATCAAAAAAGCAAGAGTTCCAGAAAAACATCTACTTTTGCTTTATTGACTATGACAAAGCCTTTGACTGTGTGGATGACAATAAACTGTGGAACATTATTAAAGAGACGGGAATACTGGACCACCTCACCTGAATCCTGAGAAATCTGTATGGTGCTCAGGAAGCAACAGTTAGAATTGAACATGGAAAAACAGACTGGTTCCAAATAGGGAAAAGAGTACCAAGGCTGTATGTTGTCAACCTGTTTATTTAACTTATATGCAGTGTACGTCATGAGAAATGCTGGACTGGTTGAAGCACAAGCTGAAATCAAGATTGCTGGGGAAAAATACCAATAACCTCAGATATACAGATAATACCATTCTTATGGCATAAATTGAAAAAGAACTAAAGAGTCTCTTGAGAATGAAAGAGAGTGAAAAAGTTGGCTTAAAACTCAACATTCAGAAAACTAAGTCATGGCATCCAGTCCCATCACTTCATGGCGAATAGATGGGGAAACAGCGGAAACAGTCACAGACTTTATTTTTTTGGGCTCCACGATCACTGCAGATGGTGATTTCAGGCATGAAATTAAAAGATGCTTGCATCTTAGAAGAAAAGCTATGACCAATCTAAAGAGCATATTGAAAAGCAGAGATATTACTTTGCCAACAAAAGTCCATCTAGTCAAGGCTATGGTTTTTCCAGTGGTCATGTATGGGTGTGAGAGTTGGACTATGAAGAAAGCTGAGCATTGAAGAATTAATGCTTTTGAGTTGTGGTGTTGGAGAAGACTCTTGAGAGTCTCTTGGACTGCAAGGAGATCCAACCAGTCCATCCTAAAGGAGATCAGTCCTGGGTGTTCATTGGAAGGATTGATGCTGAAGCTGAAACTCCAATACTTTGGCTACCTTGCGATGAGTTGACTCATTGGAAAAGACCCAGATGCTGGGAGGGATTGGTGGCAGGAGGAGAAGGGGATGACAGAGGATGAGATTGCTGGGTGGCATCACTGACTCAATGGACATGTGTTTGGGTGAACTCCGGGAGTTGGTGATGGACAGGGAGGCCTGATGTGTTCTGATTCATGAGGTCACAGAGTCAGACACGATCAGCGTCTGAATTGAATTGAACTGAACTGAATTATAAAGAATTAAAATCAAGTGGTAAAAGGCTATCTTATTTCCAAGTAGAAATGAGTTATAGCAGAAGTTGGGGACAGGGCCATTTTTATTTTCAAAAAAGAACATTTTCACTGCCAAATTCTTTGGAAAATTTTCAATGTATTGCAACATAAAACATGGAAGAGCGCATTTTGTCATAATTTTCTTTTTAAGATATGCCACTATTATTTGATCTTCTCATTCATTAACATCTGCAAGTTCCTAACACCTCCACTTTGCTTTTGGTAGGGGAGGAACCCAGTGAATCTTTTAGGCTGAATTATAGCAAAACATCCCCAAATTGTAGAAGTAGTTAATCTGATAGAAGAGAAATTTAATATTAAACTTTGATAATTCAATAAAAAATCATAATTGTTTTAATTTTATTGATACAAAATTGTTCTTCCTGGTGAAAGTTAGACAACAATTTAATTTTCTTTTTTTATACTGAACCTTGCCATTTGTTTGAGTAATGAAAGCCACTCATATTCAAGAGGACACTTGTTTTGTCTACTTGATATAGGTATTAATCTAAAATAGCTTTTAAATTATTTAGATGTTATAAAAATACAAGGATGGGGCTAATTGTTGCATTATGACATATAGTGAGGGAATTTTAGCTGCCAGAAAATTCTTCTGGGTTTGAGTTTTAGAATAATATTGTGGAACATGCTTTGTTGATGCATTAACAGCATAGGATCTGTTACAAGACTGTTCATGCTGGAACACAGTCAGAATCTATTTGTGGAATCAAGGCAAGATCAATGAGCACAGTGAAGAGCTTATTCTATTACTAGCCATTTTCTTGATGGGAATGAGGTTAGACACAGTTGTGGCATAATTGTGTCTAAAATCTTACTTCCCCTGAAAGATATTAAATTGAATTATTCATTCTTATAACCTGTTGAGAAAGAAGCTTAGTATAATATTAAGGTGATATTCAACATATAAAAGGAATATTTATAACCTGAGGCAGGATAAGGACTTCTCTTCACGACAGTAAATTAGATTGTATTTTGAGACTACCTTAAAAGCTTCTAGAACAAATAGTTTAGAAGGACTGAATTTACCTTTCAGGGGAAGAAGAAAAATTATAGTTGTAAGAATTGCCCAATTTGGCTTTTTCAACTTAAGGAAATTATGCATTTTATAATAGATAAAATGATAGAAATCCCAGAACCATAAACAAATTCAGAAAGATCTGCCAAAACTATCAATTCAAATGAAATACTTCACCTAATCACCAATACAGCAGTTTTCATTGTGAGTTAGAGGCTTTCCAAATAGAATATTGGCTCTGAGAGACTAAATCCAAAGGCTTCTTTTGAAATCTGTTATGAAAGAATCTGTTTTAATTATTTTGAATTGCTTACAAAAATTCTAAGAATTATCTCTGAATCACTTTATTTGGTTACATAAATTTATATTTTCCTCCTGATATTTAAACTTTATTTATTTCTTGAAGGTAAGGTAGGTTGGAATTTAATGAAATATGGATACCTCTGGGGATTAACTGTGTCATATGAAAGTATCTAATTCAATACTACCTAGGTAAATTTGAGATCTTCACTTCATTTACAGAAGACTGTTGACTCTTTCAGAGTAAAAGAGGAACCAATGTTCAGGTAATAGAGCTATATTGTAACTTTCCAGATCTCTCTCTCTGTGTTGATTGCTCTTGGATGTCTCAAACCACATGATATCATTTTATCTGTTGAGGAGATAGGATGTGTGAAAAGGATTTGCTAGTTTTATCAAGGGACTTTGCATATTTCAAGTACTGGTAGCAGAAAATGATCGTGTCTCCATGATAATCTCAGTTTTAGGCAAAGATGATATTAAAAACATTTCACAGGGGGCCCTGTGGAATATAAAAGTCCACACTATGCTAAGAGTTTGTACACCAAACTCCCAGCACATTTGTGAGCTAGGTATACATGGTCCTATAGTGAGACACTGGCTTGCTTTCTTGAATCAACCATTGAAAGCTTAAAACTAATGCAATTTTGAGAAACCATTCTAGAAATGACCTATTAGTTCTCTTCAGTTTTCCTTCTTGAGGCAGTTAGTAGATATAACACTGACCTGTATAGATTCCAAGATATACAGGATTTCATAGGAGGCATTTAAGGTCATCTGAAGGGTCCACAGGAAGTATTATTTTACTTCCAGAAACTAAAGTGTGTTTGCAACTTTCAAGAATAAACTTCTATGCTGTCTAGGCTCAGTGCTCTAGATATAAGAAACTTTAATAACACTTTAGGGGCAAACAACTAGTGCTTCAGATGGAAAAGAATCTGCCTTCAATGCAGGAGACTCGGGTTCAATCTCTGGGTCTGGAAGAGCCCCTGGAGAAGGGAGTGGAAACCCACTCCAGTATTCTAGTTTAGATAATCCCATGGACAGAGGAGCATGGTGGGCTATAGTTCAGGGGGTTGCAAAGAGTCAGACACGACTGAGCGACTAACATTTTCACTTTCAACAACACTTTATTCACTGCGGAGAACTCAAGGGTCCTTTGCTTATTCCATTTCTGTTGTGAGTCAGGAAACAACCTGCCATGCTGTTACCATTTCAGACCTGGAGTGAAAAGGACAAATAACTTAAAGGCACGATTATCCTCACTTCCTCCCTCTTTGGATTGCCTCTTTTCAAACAGCTACTTGCAACTTGCTTGGCTACTCTTCCACATCCCTTGGTTCCTATACTAAATAATGCTTCTTAAAGAGGAGAAGATATCAGAAATCCCAATTATCAAACATACCCCCAGACATTAGAGCATGTGAGAATTAAGTGGAGACCAGAGACTAGGAGATTATTTGAACAAATTGCTCCATCTGTTTCCAATCTACAAGCACAAACACTCTCAGCTATTTCTGTTTCAGTTCACTAGAATTTCTAGAATTCAAGAGTTGTGCTGGTTTGACCTGAAGATGAAAAAGCAAAGTTAGGGTCATACCTAAATGTCTTTTCAAATAAGATATTGGAAGAATCTATTTTCCCCCTTCCTTTCCTCATCTCTATAACCCTTGTCTATGCTCAAAAAGGTGTTATCTTTTAAATTATGATGTAATCTTTTTAAAGATGTAAACTTTTAAATCTACAAACTTCCTTAATGAAATAACTGACTGTTACTGCTGCTGCTAAGTCGCTTCAGTCATGTCCGACTCTGTGCGACCCCAGAGACAACAGCCCACCAGGCTCTCCCGTCCCTGGGATTCTCCAAGCAAGAACACTGGAGTGGGTTGCCATTTCCTTCTCCAATGCATGAAAGTGAAAAGTGAAAGTGAAGTCGCTCAGTTGTGTCCGACTCTTCGCAACCCCATGGACTGCAGCCTAACATGCTCCTCTCTCCATGGGAGTTTCCAGGCAAGAGTACTGGAGTGGGGTGACATTGCCTGCTGACTAGTGTCATAGAAAAGGCATTTCAGGATTTATTGCTGTATCCTTTGATTCATCTCCTTCTAGCTGTGACATTGATTCATACTTATAAAATCCCCAAGTCTCTACTGGCAGCTAACATGCTCCTCTCTCCATGGGAGTTTCCAGGCAAGAGTACTGGAGTGGGGTGACATTGCCTGCTGACTAGTGTCATAGAAAAGGCATTTCAGGATTTATTGCTGTATCCTTTGATTCATCTCCTTCTAGCTGTGACATTGATTCATACTTATAAAATCCCCAAGTCTCTACTGGCAGCTATGGTTATTTTAGAGCATATAATCAAAGAAGTGTGGGTGAAAGTATGCAGGAAGAAAAAAATGTCTTGACTTTTTTTCCCCCCAAAATAATGTTAATAATAGCAATTACAAATTCAAGGGAAAGATTTGAGCAAATAGAATTTCTTTTCTAATGTTTTTAAACCCAAAGTTTGTCTTGGTTACTTTTTTTTTCTTTCCTGTTTTTTCTATTTTGCAAGTTGGCACCAAGGATGTATTTTAGTTACCACAATAATAGATCATTTTTGACTGACTCTGATTATCATTCCACATGGCAATAGCAGTGAGATTGTAGTCTGGTATTAAGGATCTTGTCATTTTACATTTTTAGAAGTTCTGAGATAAAGAATTAAGGCATCTACTAAACATCAATCATTTTAAAGTTGATAGTCACTATAATGGCAATCTTAACAGAATCTTTCCTTTTAAAGACACATGCATGATCATATCTTTCTAGGTGTTAAAAGCACAGTTACTTGATAAACATATTGACAAGGGAATTCTAACAGCCATCAAAAATAAGGCCCTGGTCATTGGCCAAATAAATTCAGTTCTGCCCTCAGCTAGGTCATTTGTTTTCCTGTTCAAGTCATTCCAGAATTTGCAGCCAAGTAGCTGGATAACATTGCAATGTAGCCATACAATTATAGTCAGCAAAAATATTCCTAAAACAATTCAGTAAAAATCATTTGTTATAAACTTTAGATAAACATAATAATATTGGATTTTCAAATAGGTGAAACTTAAAGATTTTTATTCTCTTTCAAATTGCTGCTATAACAAATATGTTGCAACACCAGTCCTTCAGGGAAGGAGTTGATTTTCAAGGTTCTGGTATACAGCTGGGATATGTTTGTTAGTTAAGCCTTGACTTAAGATATACTTTGGTTCAAATTCTGCCCATTCTAAGATCTCAATTAAAAATACTGAGGTAAGCCTGGGAAGTCCTGTGAAGACCTGGGCAAAACTTATTATAAGGGCTAATTAGCTCTGGAAAGGTGAAGCACTATCTTAAATTACCACTCTCCTGGAACTTTTCTAGACAATTAGTACCCACTTGGCATGTTTAAGAGCCCATAAATCAAGAGCACTGGAAACTGGAGCTAACCCAATCCTGCAACTTGGAATGTAGCGGCCTCTTAGATGACTGATGATGTTACTTTTATAAAACTTGTCAAAGATCCAGAATCGCAAAGCCAGAGTATAGAAATCAGGTCTTCAGGGCTCTCCCATGCATTTATGCTGTGCCAGGAAGAGGAAAAACCCACAAATAGGATTCAAGAAAGTAGAGTATAAAACAGAAACACACACAACTAGAGATGATATAGACAAGTTTTCAGGGGAAAAACAAGTGAAGCAGTGTTGCTGCGATTAGGAAATGGCAGAGAACAGACATGGAGAGGAGGCAGACAGTACAATATAGAATGCATTTTGCAGGCATGTATTTAAGCAGTTTCACATCCTCTTTTTTGCAATCTTTTGTACTTACTATAGGATAAAATGGTGTGTGCTCCTGGATTTTATGGCATTTATTGGACCACCATGGTTCTAATGCTGGCATGGACACTCACTAGTTGTGTACACCTATGTCAAGAGTCTTAAATAATTCTGTTTAGAAACTTAACACATTTAGCTTTATTATCTTAAATACATCCAATTATAATGTGTGTCTCATACGGCTATTGGAAGTATTAAATTAATTGTTAACATAGCCGAAGCACAGAGAACAATGCCTAATCATTAAGTCCCCAATAAGTGGTGGCATTAATTAATAGTTATTATTGATGCTAATAGCTTTACATGTCAAGGTAAATGATAGGTATTCATTGACATATAATGAGTTAATATCTCAATATATTTTTCAATTTTTTTTTTTCCCCTCAAAAATCTTGCTTTGCTTGTTCTATTAGAATGAAATTGATGTAAGAATTTAACAAATGCTTTTGAACTGTGTTGCTGGGGAAGACTCTGGAGAGTCCCTTGGACAGCAAGGAGATCAAGCCAGTCAATCTTAAAGGAAATCAACCCTGAATATTAATTGAAAGGACTGATGTTAAACCTAAAGTTCCAATACTTGGAATACCTGATGTGAAGAACCAAGTCACTAGACTCACTGGACTCACTGGAAAAGACAGTGCAAAAGGAAAGACTGAAGGCAAAGGAGAAGAGGGCAGCAGAGGATGAGATGGTTGGATGGCATCACCAACTCAACGGACCTGAATTTAAGCAAACTGCAGGAGATAGTGAAAGACAGGGAAGCCTGGAGTGCTACAGTACATGGGGTTGCAAAGAGTCAGACATGACTGAGCACACACACACACATGCAAAATGTAGGGGGAAGATTTAATAAATAATAAAGAAAGAAAATATGCTCAAAGAATTTGTTATATATTGCAATTTAAGGACCAGTCATTATTATTTTAATCAGAAAATATTAATGAGAATTTCTCTATGAAGGAAATACGAAGAAATTATATTTCAGGTAATATGATATTAGAAAAGTAAGTTTCAAGACTTGAATGGTACAGTCTCAAAAATGTACAGATTTTCTTAATTTACAATGTCATTTTTAATAGCATTCAAGATTTATATTTGATCCAGTTGTGGTGATCCCTTAAGAAGTATGTGGATACATTAAGGAGGGATTAGACTCACAAAGATAAGTAAGGCCTTGACCATCACCAGATGATCAATACTGAAATCAGATTGATTATATAATAATATTCTTTGCAGCCAAAGATGGAGAAACTCTATACAGTCAGCAAAAACAAGACCAGGAGCTGACTGTGGCTCAGATCATGAACTCCTTATTGCCAAATTCAGACTTAAATTTAAGAAAGTAGGGAAACAGCTAGACTATTCAGGTATGACCTAAATCAAATCCCTTACAATTATACAGTAGCAGTGAAATAGATTCAAGGGATTAGATGTGATAGTCAGAGTGCCTGAAGAACTATGGACAGAGTTTTGTGACATTGTACAGGAGGCAGGGATCAAGACCATCCCCAAGAAAAAGAAATGTTAAAGGGCAAAATGGTTGTCTGAGGAGGCCTTACAAATAGCTGTGAACAGAAGAGAAGTAAAAGGCAAAGGAGAAAAGGAAAGATATACCAATTTGAATGAAGAGTTCCAAAGAATTGCCACAAGAGATAAGAAAACCTTCCTCATCAATCAATGCAAGAAAATAGAGTAAAACAATAGAATGGGCAAGTCTAGAGTAATCTTAAAAAAAAAAAAGAGAGATACCAAGGGAACATTCATGCAAAGATTGGCTCAATAAGCGACAGAAATGGTAAGGACCTAATGGAAGCAGAAGATATTAAGAAGAGGTGGCAAGAATACACAAAACTATACAAAAAATATTTTCATGACCCAGATAATCATGATGGTGTGATCACCAACCTAGAACCTAACATTCTACAATGCAAAGTCAAGTGAGCCTTAGGAAGCATCACTACAAACAAAGCTAGTGGAGGTGATGGAATTTCAGTTGAACTATTTCAAATCTGAAAAGATGATGCTGTGAAAGTGTACACTCAATACGCCAGTAAATTTGGAAAACACACAAGTGCCACAGAACTGAAAAAGGTCAGTTTTCATTCCAGTCTCAAAGAAAGGCAATGCCAAAGAATGCTCAAATTACCACACAATTGAACCATTCACACACTAGTAAAGTAATGATCAAAATTCTCCAAGTGAGATTTCAACAGTGTATTTACCATGAACTTCCAGATGTTCAAGCTGGTTTTAGAAAAGGCAGAGGAACCAGAGATAAAATTGCCAACATCTGCTGGATCATTGAAAAAGTAAGAAACTTCCAGAAAAATATCTATTTCTGCTTTATTGACTATTCCAAAGCCTTTGATTGTGTGGACCACAGCAAACTTTGGAAAATTCTGAAAGAGATGAGAATACCAGACCACCTGACCTGCCTGTTGAGAAATCTATATGTAGGTCACGAAGCAACAGCTAGAACTGGACATGGAACAACAGACTAGTCCAATTAGGGAAAGGAGTACATCAAGGCTGTATGTTGTCACCCTGCTTATTTAACTTATATGCAGAGTACATCATGAGAAACACTGGGCTGGAGGAAGCACAAGCTGGAATCAAGATTGCCAGGAGAAATATAAATAACTTCAGATATGCAGATGACACCACCCTTATGGCAGAAAGTGAGGAGGAACTAAAGAGCCTCTTGATGAAAGTGAAAGAGGAGAGGGAAAAAGTTGNCATCATGAGAAACACTGGGCTGGAGGAAGCACAAGCTGGAATCAAGATTGCCAGGAGAAATATAAATAACTTCAGATATGCAGATGACACCACCCTTATGGCAGAAAGTGAGGAGGAACTAAAGAGCCTCTTGATGAAAGTGAAAGAGGAGAGGGAAAAAGTTGGCTTAAAGCTCAACATTCAGAAAACGAAGATCATGGCATCTGGTCCCATCACTTCATGGCAAGTAGATGGGGAAACAGTGGAAACAGTGACAGACTTTTTTGGGCTCCAAAATCACTTCAGATGGTGACTACAGCCATGAAATTAAAAGACTCTTGCTCCTTGGAAGAAAAGCTATGACCAACCTAGACAGCATATTAAAAAGCAGAGATATTACTTTGCTGACAAAGGTCCGTCTAGTCAAGGCTATGGTTTTTCCTGTGGTCATGTATGGATGTGAGAGTCGGACTATAAAGAAAGCTGAGTGCTGAAGAATTGATGCTTTCAAATTGTGTTTTTGGAGAAGACTCTTGAGAGTCTCTTGGACTGCAAGGAGATCCAACCAGTCCATTCTAAAGGAGATCAGTCCTGGGTGTTCATTGGAAGGACTGATGCTGAAGCTGAAACTCCAATACTTTGGCCACCTGATATGAACAACTGACTTATTTGAAAAGACCCTGATGCTGGAAAAGATTGGTGGCAGGAGGAGAAGGGGACAACAGTGGATGAGACAGTTGGATGGCATTAACGCCTCAATGGACATGAGTTTGAGTAAATGCCAGGATTTGGCACTGGACAGGGAGGCCTGGAATGCTGCAGTTCATGGGGTCACAAAGAGTTGGACATGACTGAGTGACTGAACTTAACTGAACTTAAGGACTTGAAAATAAAAAGACAAGCAGTTAAGATTAGTTGGGTGAGCTAAGTCTAGAGTGTAAAGTAAGAAGAAAAAAATATTCCTTTTACAGAAGTGCTATCCAGTCCTGTGACTTTATTGAGAATTCTAGATCAAGAAATCTGTATAGAATAAAAATCAGTAGGCATAATATGCTCACTGACAATAGCCTGAAGAACTTTTATTCATATCCCTAGGTGTGATTTCTTTTTAAACATATGGATGGATTATTGAGAATGACTGGAACTACTTCCAGTTCAGAACTGAGGAATTCTTCAATAATCAGAATACTTTTGGTTGGTAATAACTAAAAAACCTGACTTGAATTAGCCTAAATAACTTACTGGCTCATGTAACTGAAGTAGGTCACACAAGGCTCAGTGATATTATTAAGGGTTCAGTTTCTATCTCTGATTTACCTTAAATTATATTGACTTTATTTTGAATGATGTTCCTCTGGTGACCCCAGGTTTCGAGGATACATTATTCTTTGGTTACATCATCATTCATAGCAAACCCCTTGATTTCATACTGATTGAGTCAACTTAGTCAGATGCCACAAACAGAACCAATCACAGGAAACAGGAAAAGAGGCGCTACTTGGTTTACCTGAGGACACTTGCTCTAAAAATGGAGCTGGGAAGATTCAGTTTCCCCAGAAGCACATCTTCATCAAATAAAAATCTCAAACTTACTGCAGAAGCGTTCGAGCAGATGCCAAGAAAGCACTAATAAATGCTCCATCCAGGTCCTGTTGTGCAAAAATGGACATTAATTCCTCCTTGGTAGCTTTAGCAGGGTGGGATGAATTGAGAAAGTAGCACTGGCATTTATACATTACCATGTGTAAAATAAATAGCTAGTGTGAAGTGATATATAACATAAGGAGCCTAGCCTGGTGCTCTATGATGACCTAGCGGGGTTGGATGGGGTGGTGATGGGGGGGAGGCTCAAGAGGGAGGAGATAATTGACTGCTGTGCTGTTGTATGGCAGAAACCAACACAACATTGTAAAGTAATTATACTCCAATATAAATAAATAAAAGGCTAGATTGGCATCCCCTACTCTTGATACTGCTGCTACTGCTGCTAAGTTGCTTCAGTCATGTCTGACTCTGTGTGACCCCATAGACGGCAGCCCACCAGGCTCTGCTGTTCCTGGGCTTCTCCAGGCAAGAACACTGGAGTGGGTTACCATTTCCTTCTCCAATGCATGAAAGTGAAAAGTGAAAGTGAAGTCGCTCAGTTGTGTCCAACTCTTCATGACCCCATGGACTGCAGCCTACCAGGCTCCTCTGTCCATGGGATTTCCCAGGCAAGAGTACTTGAGTGGTTGCCATTGCCTTCTCTGACTCTTAATACAAAGGTATATTATTAAGCTCCATGATTGTAGTCTAAATCTGTGATAAGCTAGAAAGTATAGTGTAAAGAACTCTAGAGATGTTATTGGGAAACCCGGGGCCTACCCCTGCCTGCATTGCTTAATAACAGTTAAAGTTCAATAAGTCACTTAACTTTCCTAAGTGATTATCAGGTTTTTTTCTGATACATGAGAATTAATTAGGTGATTTATTTTTTCTGTAAAGTAGGTAATACTATATAAAATAAGGGAAATACTGTTTTAAACATTTGATTTTTTTCATTGTCTGGTTTAAAAATTGTTCTGAAATGAATGTTTCTAAGAGCTCACTGTGTTAACACTTAGAGCTTGTCAAGGTTTCATTGACTATGAGTCTTGGAAATGTTTACTTTCCTAACTGAACTCCACATGTAAGATAATAAATTTGTTATGTTGCTGTTAGTTTTATTTCAGAAATTATAAAGTACTCTCAAAAATCATGCTCTTTATCTCCTCTTTATAGGGGACTTTACTACCCTTGCACCTTGATTTCTTTTTTTTTTTCTGTTAAGTTTGAAATATAGCACAATGGAAAAGAATAGAGGTAGGATTGTGTTCAATAAAAGTTTTTCCCGTAACTCAGAGCTCAAGAAATAAATCAATGTCATTGGCTAAGTGAAGGTCAATATCAAACAATTTACAGGAAGGTAATGAGCCATTTTAGATTGCTATTCAAATACAAATTATCTAGTTTGATAAGACTGTATCATTTGCATTAATTCATATAAGATAATTCTACTATTTCAAATATTATTTGGGAAACTATTGTTTTTTTGATCCCTTGGGAGCATTAAGCATATTTCACTGTGTTAATTTAAAGTCTTATATTTAGAACTGTTACTGTCAGTTATTAAAAGTTTTAAGACTAAATATCCATTTGTGTGTGCTCACATACTTCCCATTGCTTCAAAACTTCTCCCCATGAATTCAGATGAAGTTAAAATATAATCTTTTCTATTATGCAGTTATTTAAAAAATTAGAAATTATTATAATGTTTCTATTTGACATCCACTACTCTACATTTGGAGAAGGAAATAGCAATCCACTCCAGTATTCTTGCCTGGGAAATCCCATGGACAGAAGAGCCTGGTGAGCTACAGTCCATGGAGCCGCAAGAGTCGGACATGACTGAGTGACTAAACCCCCACTCTACATTAGACTATTTTGAAGAGACTAATGCTAGAATTTATTCATCCGTTAGGATTCCCTTTTCATATTGTTCATGGGGTTCTCAAGGCAGGAATAATGAAGTGGTTTGTCATTCCATCCTCCTTTCCTTATTTTTTCAGGCTTCAAAATCACTTCAGATGGTGACTGCAGCCATGAAATTAAAAGACGCTTGCTCCTTGGAAGAAAAGCTATGACCAACCTAGAGAGCATATTAAAAAGCAGAGACATTACTTTTTGAACAAGGGTCCATCTAGTCAAAGCTTTGGTTTTTCCAGTAGTCATGTATGGATGTGAGAGTTGGAGTATAAAGAAAGCTGAGCACCAAAGGATTGATGCTTTTGACCTGTGGTGATGTTGAAGACTCTTGAGAGTCCCTTGGACTGCAAGGAGATCAAGCCATTCAGTCCATCCTAAAGGAAATCAGTCCTGAATATTCATTGGAAGGACTGATGCTGAAGCTGAAGCTCCAATACTTTGGCCACCTTGTGAGAAGAGCTGACTCATTAGAAAAGACCCTGGTGCTGGGCAAGATGGAAGGCAGGAGGAGAAGGGGATGACAGAGGATGAGATGGTTGGATGGTATCACTGACCCGATGGATATGAGTTTGAGTAAGCTCCTGGAGTTGTTGATGGACAGGGAAGCCTGGTATACTGCACTCCATGGGGTTGGAAGAAGTGGAACATGGCTGAGGGACTGAACTGAACTGATTAGGATTCTGTGAGAACTCAGTTGGTAAAGAATCCACCTGCAATGCGGGAGACCTGGGTTCGATCCCTGAGTGGGGAAGATCCCCTGGAGAAGGGAAAGGTTACCTATTCTGGCCTAGAGAATTCCATGGACTGTGAAGTTTATGGGGTTGCAAAAAGTCCGACGCCACTTTCACTTCATTCATTCCTTATGTATTTAAACACTGTTAAGTAAAATGCATTGTTCTAAATGAATTTAAATATAAAATTTCATAAGAAATCATTTATGCTTTATGGATTTAGAATCAGGCACAGATATAAAACAATTATAAGCAAGGTTTGTGATATGAGTGGTAGATCTAAGTATTGAGTAAGCGCTGGACAAACACTGCGGAAGCAGACTTTTCCATCTTTAACCCAGGAGAAAGAGCTCATGCAGACAGTGAACATTTAGTTGTCAGGTTCACATGTGGTGATCCGTGTGGAAAGCACATTCTCAGCAGAGGAAAGCTGATAAGTAAACCTGCAAAGGCAGGAAAATATGAGGAGTGTTGGTGTGGACTCACCAGCTGGTGGCCCACTGGCTTACTTTGGCCTGCAGATTTGTTTTTATTTGTCTGGTAGCATAATTAAAATTCTCCAGAATTATTGCCAACATTAAAACCAGAGAAATGATGAATTCTAGTCTCTTGTGAAAAAGTAAAGTTTTAGCTATATCTCATATTACAATATTCCAACAACCCCCACATAGCAATTATTTGGAGCTAAGAAGCTGTTATTTCATCCTAAAGGAGAAGTTGCCTCCATTTCTGAAAATAACTGGCTTTTTCATTGCCTTATATTGCTTGCTTTATTCATATAATTGAGTTAGCTGCCCCTAGCCAGGATTACAAAAGTTAATGCTGCGTGGAGTTGATTGATGTCTCTGTTTTAGAATGTATTAAGACCTGTAACATTTATTGTAAATAATATATGTTCCATACACACACACAAAAAAACTTTGACTATTTTAAGGAGATTAAAAATGAAGTTTCCTTGAGATTTTTAAATCAGATTCGTATCTTATTTTATGTTGTGCTTATTATCACTAATAAAATAAAGCTTTTCTATAATCTCCATTTTTAAAAGTAAATTAACTATTGGGAAATATTTTCAGAATGCCAACAGTTTGAAAATATATTTAACCAAATCAGTACATGCATGTTATTGATCTTGTGTTTAATGTAAAGATGGTGGGTGAGTTGTGTTTTACAATCTAAGCTTTGGATCAGGTAAACTGATAATTGGGAGTTTTATATATTCCTATTTCTTTTTATGCATCTCCCCACCAAAAAGTTCACTGCTATTTCTTTTTTTTTCTTTTTTTTTTAATTTTATTTTTTTTACTTTAAAATACTGTATTGGTTTGCCATACGTTGACATGAATCCACCACAGGTGTACATGAGTTCCCAACCCTGAACCCCCATCCCACCACCCTCCCCATATCATTTCTCTGGGTCATCCCAGTGCACCAGCCCCAAGCATCCTGTATCCTGTATCAAACCTAGACTAGCGATTCATTTCTTACATGATAGTATACATGTTTAAATGCCATTCTCCCAAATCATCCCACCCTCTCCCTCTCCCACAGAGTCCAAAAGCCTGTTCTATACATCTGTGTCTCTTGCTATCTCACATATAGGGTTATCGTTACC
>SJYX01006814.1:31912-68966 GCA_006410675.1 Oreotragus oreotragus | reverse complement strand
TTTGGTATTAGGGTGATGGTGGCCTCATAGAATTAGTTTGGAAGTTAACCTTCCTCTGCAATTTTCTGGAAGAGTGTGAGTAGGATAGGTGTTAGCTCTTCTCTAAATTTTTTGGTAAAATTCAGGTGTGAAGCCATCTGGACCTGGGATTTTGTTTGCTGGAAGATTTCTGATTACAGTTTCAATTTCCATGCTTGTGATGGGTCTGTTAAGATTTTCTATTTCTTCCTGATTCAGCTTTGGCAAGTTGTACTTTTCTAAGAATTTGTCCATTTCTTCCAAGTAGTCCAGTTTATTGGCATATCATTGCTGATAGTAGTTTCTTATGATCCTTTGTATTTCTGTGTTGTCTGTTGTGATCTCTCCATTTTCATTTCTAATTTTATTGATTTGATTTTTCTCCTTTTGTTTCTTGATGAGTATGGCTAATGGTTTGTCAATTTTATTTATCCTTTCAAAGAATCAGCTTTTGGCTTTGTTGATTTTTGCTATTGTCTCTTTTGTTTCTTTTGCATTTATTTCTGCCATAATTTTTAAGATTGCTTTCCTTCTACTAACCCTGGGGTTCTCCATTTCTTCCTTTTCTAGTTGTTTTAGGTGTAGAGTTACGTTATTTATTTGACTTTTTTCTTGTTTATTGAGGTATGCCTGTATTGCTATGAACTTTCCCCTTAGCACTGCTTTTATAGTGTCCCACAGGTTTTGGGTTGTTGTGTTTTCATTTTCATTCATTTCTACACATATTTTGATTTCTTTTTTGATTTCTTCTGTGATTTGTTGGTTATTCAGAAGCGTGTTGTTCAGCCTCCATATGTTGGAATTTGTAATAGTTTTTCTCCTGTAATTGAGATCTAATCAATGCATTATGGTCAGAAAAGGTGCTTGGAATGATTTCAATATTTTTGAATTTATCAAGGCTGGATTTATGGCCCAGGATGTGATCTATCCTGGAGAAGATTCCGTGGGCACTTGAGAAAAAGGTGAAATTCATTGTTTTGGGATGAAATGTCCTACAGATATTAATTAGGTCTAATTGGTTTATTGTATCATTTAAAGTTTGTGTCTCTTTGTTAATTTTCAGTTTAGTTGATCTGTCCATAGGTGTGAGTGGGGTATTAAAGTCTACGACTATTATTGTGTTATTGTTAATTTCCCCTTTCATACTTGTTAGCATTTGTCTTGCATATTGCGGTACTCCTATGTTGGGAGCACGTATATTTATAATTGTTATATCTTTTTCTTGGATTGATCCTATGATCATTATGTAGTGGCCTTCTTTGTCTCTTTTCACAGCCTTTGTTTTAAAGTCTACTTTATCTGATATGAGTATAGCTACTCCTGCATTCGTTTGGTCTCTATTTGCGTGGAATATCTTTTTCCAGCCCTTCACTTTCAGTCTGCATGTCCCTTGTTTTGAGGTGGGTCTCTTGTAGACAACATATATTGGGGTCTTGTTTTTGTATCCATTCAGCCAGTCTTTGTCTTTTGGTTGGGGCATTCAACCCATTTACGTTTAAGGTAATTATTGAGAAGTATGATCCCGTTGCCATTTACTTTATTGTTTTGGGTTCGGGTTTATACACCCTTTTTGTTTCCTGTCTAGAGAATATCCTTTAGCATTTGTTGGAGAGCTGGTTTGGTGGTGCTGAATTCTCTCAGCTTTTGCTTGTCTGTAAAGCTTCTGATTTCTCCTTCGTATTTGAAAGAGATCCTTGCTGGGTACAGTAATCTGGGCTGTAGGTTTTTTTCGTTCAACACTTTAAGTATGTCTTGCCATTCCCTCCTGGCCTGAAGAGTTTCTATTGAAAGATCAGCTGTTATCCTTATGGGAATCCCCTTGTGTGTTATTTGTTGTTTTCCCCTTGCTGCTTTTAATAGTTGTTCTTTGTGTTTGATCTTTGTTAATTTGATTAATATGTGTCTTGGCGTGTTTCGCCTTGGGTTTATCCTATTTGGAACTCTCTGGGTTTCTTGGACTTGGTTGGCTATTTCCTTCCCCATTTTAGGGAAGTTTTCAACTATTATCTCCTCAAGGATTTTCTCATGGTCTTTCTTTTTGTCTTCTTCTTCTGGGACTCCTATAATTCGAATGTTGGAGCGTTTCATATTGTCCTGGAGGTCTCTGAGATTGTCCTCATTTCTTTTAATTCGTTTTTCTCTATTCCTCTCTGATTCATTTATTTCTACCATTCTATCTTCTATTTCACTAATCCTATCTTCTGCCTCCGTTATTCTACTATTTGTTGCCTCCAGAGTGTTCCTGATCTCATTTATTGCATTATTTATTGTACAATGACTCTTTTTTATTTCTTCTAAGTCCTTGTTAAACCTTTCTTGCATCTTCTCAATCCTTGTCTCCAGGCTATTTATCTGTGATTCCATTTTTATTTCAAGATTTTGGATCATTTTCACTATCAATATTCGGAATTCTTTCTCAGGTAGATTCCCTATCTCTTCCTCTTTTGTTTGGTTTGGTGGACATTTCTCCTGTTCCTTTACCTGCTGAGTATTCCTCTGTCTCTTCATCTTGGTTATATTGCTGTGTTTGGGGTGGCCTTTCTATATTTTGGGAATTTGTGGAGTTCTCTTTATTATGGAGTTTCCTCACTGTGGGTGGGGTTGTATCTGTGGCTTGTCAAGGTTTCTTGGTGAGGGAGGCTTGTGCTGGAGTTCTGGTGGGTGGAGCTGGATTTCTTCTCTCTGGAGTGCAATGGAGTGACCAGTAATAGGTTATGAGACGTCAGTGGTTTTGGAGTAACTTTGAGCTGCCTGTATATTGAAGCTCAGGGGTGTGTTCCTGTGTTGCTGGAGAATTTGTGTGGTATGTCTTGCTCTGGAACTTGTTGGCCCTTGGGTGGTGCTTGGTTTCAGTGTAGGTATGGAGGTATTTGATGAGCTCCTATCGATTAATGTTCCCTGGATTCAGGAGTTCTCTGATGTTCTCAGGATTTGGACTTAAGCCTCCTGCTTCTGGTTTTCAGTTTTATTTTTACAGTAGCCTCAAGACTTCTCCATCTATACAGCACCGATGATAAAACATCTAGGTTAAAGATGAAAAGTTTCTCCACATTGAGGGACACCCAGAGAGGTTCACTGAGTTACATGGAGAAGAGAAGAGGGAGGGGGGAGTTAGAGGTGACTGGAATGAGATGAGGTGGGATCAAAAGAGGAGAGAGCAAGCTAGCCAGTAATCACTTCCTTATGTGCACTCCACTGTCTGGACCACTCAGATATGTTCATGGAGTTATACAGAGAAGAGGGGAGGGAGGAATGAGACAGAGGTAGCCAGGAGGATTAAAGAGGGAAATGAAAAGGAGAGAGACAAATCCAGCCAGTAAACAGTTCCCTAAGTGTTCTCCACTGTCTGGAACACACAGAGATTCACAGAGTTTGGTAGAGAAGAGAAGGGAGAGGGAGGAGGCAGAGGCAACCTGGTGGAGAAAAAGGAGAGTCCAAAGGAGGAGAGAGGTCAAGCCAGTAATCTTGCTGTCAAATAAAAATGGGTACTGAAGATTGGGTTTTAAAATGTACAAAATTGATAACAAATATCAAACAGCAAAGATTAAAAATCTAGAGTAAAGGTTGGATTTTCAAAAACACAATATTAAAGAAAAGACGAAGAAGAAGAAAGAAAGAAAAGTCACAAGAATTATTAAAAAAAAACACAACCACAAAGATACATATATGGTGTTGCTTTAAGAACTTAAAAATTTAAAAATTTAAAAAAGAAGAAGAAAAAGAAAAGAAGAAAAAACCAAAACAAACAAACAAAAAGAATGATCGTAAAAATACTAAAGGTATATCTGGGACTTTCTCTGGTGTTGTTGTGGGCAGTGTGGGGTCAGTTCATTTTCGGATAGTTCCTTGGTCTGGCTTATATTTCTTAAGATCTATATTTCCAAGGTGGTTCCCTCTGTTTTAGCTTCTTCTGATTGCTGGTCTCTTCAGTTTCTGTTTTCCTCCCTGTCACAAGGGGGACGATGGTGGACACTTTTTCTTTTCTTTTTTTTTAAGCTCACTTGTTCAGTCGCGCTGTGGGGAGGGAGGGATGCTGTAAACAAATAACACTGGTGTGTGTTTGTAGTTTCTCAGCCCCATTGGGCCTGTCCCTGCTCACGGTGCACACCACTCAGGCTCTAGGTTGCTCTGCCAGGAACTGTCTGAGGCTGGCCCTGGGCTGCATGCACCTCCCCAGTCTAAGCCGCTCAAGCGCAGGCACTCATGTAGTCTTCAGAGGCGCAGACTCGGTTGGGCCTGCGTTTTGTGCCCCTTCCAGGTCTGAGCAGCTCGGGAGTTTGGCAAGCACAGTTGCTGTGACTTATCGCCTTTCCCATCCCTGCTGCTCAGTTTTCTGGGTGTACAACTGGTGCCCCTTTTTAGGCAGATAGTGACTGTCCAGAACCCCAAGAAGTCTTAGTTATCAAATAAACTTGCTTGCAGTTTGGAAGTTTTTCTGGGGCTGCGATTGTCCCCTTCCAGCCCTTCTGGCTCTGGCTGTCTGTCACCAGAGGGGAATGGTCTGCAGTGGGCTAATTCTGTTCCGTCCTTTCTTCTGTGTGCGGTCTTGGTGGTGTCTTATGTTAGAGATTTTTGCATAGTAGCTATCCCACAGTCTGGTTTGCTAGCCGAAGTTAGTTTGCTCTGATTACCCTCGGGGCATTCTGGCCCGATTCTGAAAAAGCACTGCAACCCATGCCTCCTTGCCAGCCCCCGCTTGCTAGTGACAGATGCAGGCGTCTGCAATGCTTCTCTGTTGGGAGAGTTACCATTGGGCTCGTAATCTGTTGGTTTTAATTATTCATTTATTTTTCCTCCCAGTTATGTTGCCCTCTGTGCTTCCAAGGCTTACCACAGACTCGGCCGCGAGAGTGTTTCCTGGTGTTTGGAAATTTCTCTTTTTAAGACTCCCTTCCTGGGATGGAGCTCCCTCTCTACGTCTTTTGTCTCTTTTTTCCATTTTTTATATTTTTCCTACCTGTTTTTGAAGACAGTAATCCATTTTTCTGGGTGCCTGATGTCCTCTGCCAGCATTCAGAAGTTGTTTTTTGTGAAGTTTACTCAGCATTGAAATGTTCTTTTGATGAATTTGTGAGGGAGAAAGTGGTCTTCTAGTCCTATTCCTCTGCCATCTTAGGACCGCCCCTCTTTTTTTTTTTTTTTCAGAACCAGGAGATCAGTATGAAATTTTGACATAATTAATCCTTTACAGGATAACAAATTGTGAAGAATTGGCCTACATTGGCCAGCTTTGTCTCATGGAAGGGATTTATACACTTGTCTTAAAAACAAATCTGCTCAACTGGAAACTAAACGTTTACCTTATATATAAGTTTAATTCTTCTCAAGTTCAAATGCATATTTAGATCTCAATTTTCAAATGTTCTGTTTGATTTGTAGCCCAAGAAACAACTACTGAGAATAAATTCAGTGTTAATGATACTGGTAACATGTAATGATTGCTACATATTGTGTAGTATGTCTCCCTCATTCATAATGCAGATTGCTTTCAATCTGCAATAGTAACTATACCTTCGGACACTTAACTGAAAAAAACCCACTCCAGTAGTCTTGCCTGGAAAATCCCATGGACGGAGGAGCCTGGTAGGCTGCAGTCTGTGGGGTCGTGTTGAGTTGGGCACGACTGAGCAACTTCACTTTCACTTTTCACTTTCACGCGTTGGAGAAGGAAATGGCAACCCACTCCAGTGTTCTTGCCTGGAGAATCCCAGGGACAGAGGAGCCTGGTGGGCTGCCATCTATGGGGTCGTACAGAGTCAGACACAACTGAAGCGACTTAGCAGCAGTAGCAGGCTTAATTAAGACCTTTTTGGTGTGAATTTTCATTGTTATATAAATCTCTTCCTAATTCTCAAAATTGTGTTTTCAGTTTGTTCATCGATATTTGGTTCTGTGTAATAATATAAACATTTAAAGGTATTTATATTTTTAGTGTCAAAATTATTTAATAATTTCTATGTTAGGTATTCTTCTAAGCATTTTATATAAATTAATTTCTTACAGAGTAACAACTATCTTACCATGTTGGTAAGTAATGAATAACTCTACTATAATAGTGAGTAACTCCACTATACAGATGAGGAAACTAAATCATGGAGAAGCTAACTTTTTTGCTCAGAGACACATAGTATGAAACAGAGCAGACATCACTTCCAGATGATCCATTTCAGAACCCGTGTTCTTCACCTCTAAGGCCTGGTGGTACAGACCAGAATGATCTCTTTAATTTTAAGAAAACTCTGATGTGATTGACATGCTTCACATATTTAGTCTTTTTAAGAAATACTAAAATTTCCAATGCCATGCTGAACTGACTCTGCAAAGCTATTTCTAATGTTTTCCATTTTTAATAAGGCCATGTGAACTACTCATGATATACCTCCTTTCTGATGTGCCCCATGCTGAGAGTTAACAGAGAGTCAGTTCAGTTTAGTCGCTCAGTTGTGTCCGACTCTTTGTGACCCCATGAATTGCAGCACACCAGGCATCCCTGTCCATCACCAACTCCCAGAGGTCACCCAAACTCATGTCCATTGAGTCAGTGATGCCATCCAGCCATCTCATCCTCTGTCCTCTCCTTCTTCTCATGCCCCCAATCCCTTCCAGCATCAGAGTCTTTTCCAAAGAGTCAACTCTTCGCATGAGGTGGCCAAAGTACTGGAGTTTCAGCTTTAGCATCAGTCCTTCCAATGAACACTCCGGAATGATCTTTTTTAGGATGGACTGGTTGGATCTCCTTGTAGTCCAAGGGACTCTCAAGAGTCTTTTCCAACACCACAGTTCAAAAGCATCAATTTTTCAGCACTCAGCTTTCTTCACAGTCCAACTCTCACATCCATACATGACCCCTGGAAAACCATAGCCTTGACTAGAAAAAGTACTGGAGTTTCAGCTTTAGCATCAGTCCTTCCAATGAACACTCCGGAATGATCTTTTTTAGGATGGACTGGTTGGATCTCCTTGTAGTCCAAGGGACTCTCAAGAGTCTTTTCCAACACCACAGTTCAAAAGCATCAATTTTTCAGCACTCAGCTTTCTTCACAGTCCAACTCTCACATCCATACATGACCCCTGGAAAACCATAGCCTTGACTAGATGGACTTTTGTTGGCAAAGTAATATCTCTGCTTTTTAATATGCTATCTAAATATAGATAACTATTTCTTTTTCCTGATAAAAACAAGCATATAATATATGGAATTCCAAAAAAGTGTTGTATATTTATTTTAGTCCTAGAATATTTATAGGGAAAGCTTGATTCTCCTTAAGCTCAGTGTAGATCTAATTCTTTCATGCTTTATTTCTTAATATAATTTAAATTCAGTAGTATCTCACAGGATTCTCTCAAAGAAGATTCATGTGCTTGAAATAAAATCTGAAAGATGATTTGCATTACATTTTCACATTAACAGAGTATATGGTGATAGATTTTGGGGCTTCCCAGGTGGCTCAGTGAGTAAAGAATCCACCTGCAATGTAGGAGACACAGGTTCAATCCCTTTGTCAGGAAGATCCCTTGAAGGAAGGCATGGCAACCCACTTTAGTGTTCTCTCCTGAAGAATCCCATGGACAGAGGAGCCCGGCAGGCCACAGTCCATGGGGTCTCAAAGAGTCAGACACGACTGAAAACACTGAGCACACACACATGCAGGCGATAGATGATTTTATAATCTGCTCTTTGATTTTATAATCTGCTAAGTGTGTAGTCAGTCTCCTCCCACACACATATTCACACATACACTTGTCAGAAGTCACTGAACTTCTATTACAGTAACAGAGAATAGAGAAAGGACAAATAATGTCAGTAAATAAATGTTTATCTATCAATTGCTGAGAAATGGACCTGCTGAAAACTTAAGGGCTTAAATCAAAATTACTCGTTTTGTTTATTAATCTTCAATTTGAGCAAGACTCGATAGGAAGAACCCATTGCTACTCCACTCAATGTCACCTGAGGCAGCTTAAGGGTTGGGGAGCAGAGTCATGTGTGGTACATTTGGGAACTGATGCTGCTGTTCACTAGAACATTATCTGGGCCTTTGGCCAGAACATTTCCATATTGTCTTTACATGTGATTTTCTATGCTTACAAAATGCGGCATGAGAAAAGCATGAGAAGGGGAAGGCAGCAAGCAGAGCTATATCACTTTTCCAAATTAGCCTTAAAAGACATCAAGGTCCTTCCACATTCTATTACTCAAGAGCAATTTATTAAAGTCAGCTAATAATCTATGTATGGAGACTTACATTCTACCTATTGATGGGAGAAGTGTCAAAGAAATAATGAACTTTGGGGTTTTTTTTAGCAGCATTCCTGAGTAATGACATACAATAAAATGCACATGTTAGAAGTATAAGTTGATAGGTATTAGCTTTTAGGTACTCTTTTACCACAGATGTATACACCTATGAAATCATCACTACAAGCAAGATGAAAACAGACATAACACTCAAAGTTTCTTTGTACTCTTTGTAATACCTCTAACTAACCCTCCTCATCCTGTCCCTCCACATACAGACTTTAGTCTGTTTTCTGTCACCATAGATTAATTAGCACTTTCCAGAACTTCATAAAAATGAAATAATGCAACAGAGTCTTTTGTCAGACTTGTTTCACTTGTAATTATTTTAAGATTGATCCATTGCATTACATGTTGTTGTTCCTGTTCATTCCCTAAGTCATGTACGACTCTTTGTGATCCCATGGACTGCAGTATGCCAGACTTCCCAGTCCTTCACCGTCTCACGGAGTTTGCTCAAATTCATGTCCATTGAGTCAGTGATGCTATCTAACCATCTCATCCTCATCCATTACGTGTATTAACAGTTAATTATTTTTACTGCTGGGTAGCATTTTACTGGCTGGATGTACCACAAACTATATCCATTTTTGGAGAACCAAGAAAGCCAGTGGTGTAATTCAGTCCTGAGTCTGTTCTGAGAATCAGGAGAACTGAAGGCTTAGCACTGGAGAAGACAGAGTTAATAGACTGGCTCTTCATTGATGATAACAAATTTTCCTTTTTCAGTCTACTGATTCATATGCTAATCTCTTGCAAAAATATCTTATACACACATTCAGAAATAATGCTTTACCAGCTATGGGGGTATCCCTCAGCCCACTTGAACTGACACATAATACTAACCCTGACACCATGTTATTTTGGCCTTTTTGTCTGGCATGTATTTCTACTCTGTAACACTACCATTTAATGTTGTATTGTTTATCTCTCACTTGGTATACTAAAGAAGCACATATGCATGCATTCTCAGTCATGTCTGACTCTTCGCAACCTTGTGGACTGTAGCCCACCAGGATCTTCTGTTTATGGGGTTCTCCAGGCAAGAATACTGGAGTGGGTTGTCATTTCCTTCTCCAGGGGATCTTCTGGACCCAGAGATTGAACCAGGATCTTCTGCAACTTTCGCCTTAGCAGGCAGATTCTTTTACCACTGAGCCACATGGGAAGCCCAAAGTACGCACAGCCCTGGGTTAAAAGACCTCACCCACTTATTAATCTACTTAGGGGTCAGTTTCCTAACACTAAGATATTAATATAGTCATATTCCTCTAGGAAGGTTGAAAGTACTAAATGAAATATACTAGAAACTGCATTTCCAAACTTTAGTGCACCTGTACTTGATTTAACTTTATTCTATTTCTAAGAATCTGATAATTTCTTCCTTCCAATACTGGAAACTCAAATGATAATTTAAAATATGGTAATCATCCCTCTCTTTTCACATCTTCCATATTTAATTCTTATACTGAGTACATCTTTTAAGTCTCATTTAAAAAAAATAACAAGTAAATTTTACCCCAGTATTAATTACCACATTTTTCTGTTCTGTGACCAAGACTGCAAAGTACTTGTGTTTAAATCAATGGTGTTTCACTACTAAACAGGAGCCATTCATGCTTCATGCTGCAAGATAGATCTGTATGATAAACCAAGCCTTAGGAGAAAAAGGGACACTGGTATATAACTGGCGTGAAGAGTCCAAATGCAGATGACCAGCCAAAATTTTCCCTTTTTCTCAGTTATTTTGGCATGTAAATGTAGCTTCTTTTAAAGGAGGATTTGATAATGTTACAATACAGTCAATGACTTACTGATGTGATGTGGAATGACACTTATATTCTGCATAGTTTTATTTATATTAAATGTTGATTAAATAGAAATTTTATTTCAACTGGTTTTATTGAAATAAATAGTCACTGTATTTTTCTTATTGTTTTTTTTTTCCAAGCTCATTTTTAGCTGAAAATATAAATTCCTTAGCTTAGTATTATAAACTCGGTCATACTACTGAAATGGAGCTTCCCTGAAAGAGTAAATATAAAGAACTTGGAAAGTCACAACTAATTCTGAGATAAAACACTGCAGGTACTATGATGAAATATTTGTCCTGAAGTTATTTTTGTTAAAGCATGAATAAACAAAGATGCAGAAAATATTAAGTTCTTAAAATTTTGTATGCTTGTATGAGCAATATAATTCTTTATGTTTGTTGTAGAGAATAGAAAAAAATTGAAGCTATGATGCTGTCTATATTTATATATGGGTTGGCATCTATGATTGAATGATTAAAAGTTTAAAACAGTAAGCATAATGTCCAGTTCATTTCTAACTATCAATCTAGGAAATACTGGCAGGGGTTTATTTCCATAGTCATATTTCATATTTCCACAACTACATTTTTTTAATAAGGCAAGGAAAAGTTGTTTATTTATATAATTGATAATTTGGAAGGCTGTGATAATAGTTTTTTGTTTTATAAACAGCTTGTATGGCACTTATCATCCATAAGAGTAGTGGATTAAGAAAGAATTAAAAATATTTCAGGTATTGAAATTGACTTTCAAGGCAGCAGTAGTTTGAATTATAGCAACAATTTTGTTGATATTTTATTTTAGCCCCATTTGAAGATTTAAAAAAATGAATAAATAGGGCTTCCCTAGTGGCTCAGATGGTAAAGAATCTGCCTGCAATTCAGAAGGCCTGTGTTCAACCCCTGGGTTGGGAAGATGCCCTGGAGAACTGCATGGCAACTCACTCCAGTATTCTTGCCTGGACAGAAGAGTCTGGCAAGCTGCAGTGCAATGGATTGCACAGAGTCAGACATGACTGAAGCTACTTAGCATGCATGCACAAAGATAAAAATATTTTGGGGTGAGAAAAAAGAAAATGACCAGACTAGAAAGTGACTAGATTTGGGTGAGGAAGATGAGTTGAGAAGGCTAAAAGAAATAAACAAAACAAACAAACAAACAAACAAAAAAAACACCTTTGTGTTCCAAGGATTAAAAAATACTCAGATTGTAAGATAAAGTAAGTATAATACTGTATAATACTTCCATAACTCTTAAATGATCAGTATGACACAGTTGACCAGTATATTTTTCAGAAAATATAAAAAATGGCAATATTAAAAAAAAAATCCAAAAGTTCCAGGACAATAGGCACACAATGAAAGTGACATCTCAATAGCTGTATGTGGAAACATCCAGATTTTCTCCATAAGTTAAAACCAAAGATATCAGAGACTGACACAAAGTGGGATCTTCTGATGCAGAGAAGGAGGGATGATACAACCTTGTTCTCAAGTCTCTCTTCTCCCTGTGGTTTCTTTTTATTAATGCCACTATCAAGCTTATCTCGGTGTAGTCGCCCTCTTAAACTATTAAGCTCTTCTCTTTCCATGCTTACACAAGCAAAACTAAAAACTTGCTTAGAAAATTTTTTTAAAAATTAAAAAAATTTTTTTTTTTAAAAAAGCTAAGATAAGATTGAGTAAAATGATTAAATAAACCAAGAGAGTAATAGAAACTGATGACATATGGGCCCCTGTTTCATTTAAACTATCGTGTCTTTTAAGATATGTCATTGATTTCTAACATTTAAAATTTCACATAAAAATTCCAAAGAATATATACCTGACTTCTTGAGAATATCAGAAGCACTGGTAACACCAGACTTTAATCCTAAACACTAGCAATTGACTGAACACAGTAGTGTCTACCTCTGTACTTTTCTTATTCTCTCTCCAGTTTTTCACATTCACAGTAAAGTCCATTTCATCTAGTCAAATTAGAGGAATGGAGTAGGTTTTATTTTAAATGGGTCAGAAACTCTTATAAGAAGGCAGTTAATGTGTTGGTGAGAACGGCAGTCATCAATACCTTTCTGAGTTTACATCCATACATGACTACGGGAAAAACTATATCTTTGAGAGATGGACATTTGCTGGCAAATTATTATCTCTGCTTTTTAATATGCTATCTAAGTTGGTCATAGCTTTTCTTCCAAGGAGCAAGAGTCTTTTAATTTCATGGCTGTAGTCACCATCTTCAGTGACTTTGGAGCCCAGGAACATAGTCTATCACTTTTCCATTTTTTCCCCATCATTTGCCAGGAAGTGATAGAACATGATGCCATGATCTTTGTTTTTTGACTGTTGAGTTTTAAGACAACTTTTTCACTCTCCTCTTTCACTTTCATCAAGAGGCTCTTTAGTTCCTCTTTGCTTTCAGCCATAAGGGTGGTGTAATCTTCATATCTGAGGTTATTGATATTTCTACTGGCAATCTTGATTTCAGCTTGTGTTTCGTCCAGCCCGATATTTTGCATGATGTACCCTGCATGGAAGTTAAATAAGCAGGGTGACAATATAAATTCTTGTCATACTCCTTTCCCAATTCAGAACCAGTCTGTTGGTATTCCCATCTCTTTAAGAATTTTCCAATTTGTTGTGATCCACAGTCAAAGGCTTTAGTGTAGTCAATGAGGCAGAAATAGATGTTTTTCTGGAATTTCCTTGCTTTTTCTATGATCCAACAACTGGGCTCCAAAATCACTGCAGATGGTGATTGCAGCCATGAAATTAAAAGATGCTTACTCCTTGGAAGGAAAGTTATGACCAACCTAACAGCATATTAAAAAGCAGAGACATTACTTTGCCAACAAAGGTCCATCTAGTCAAGGCTATGGTTTTTTCCAGTGGTCATGTATAGATGTGAGAGTTGGACTCTAAAGAAAGTTGAATGCAGAAGAATTGCTCCTTTTGAACTGTGGTGTTGGAGAAGAGTCTTGAGAGTCCCTTGGATTGCAAGGAGATCCAACAAGTCCATCCTAAAGGAGATCAGTCCTGGGTGTTCATTGGAAGGACTGATGTTGAAGCTGAAACTCCAATACTTTGGCCACCTGATGCGAAGAGCTGACTCATTTGAAAAGACCCTGATGCTGGGAAAGANAAAGAAAGCTGAGTGCCAAAGAATTGATGCTTTTGAACTGTGGTGTTGGAGAAGACTCTTGAGAGTCCCTTGGACTGCAAGGAGATCCAACCAGTCCATCCTAAAGGAGATCAGTCCTGGGTGTTCATTGGAAGGACTGATGTTGAAGCTGAAACTCCAATACTTTTGCCACCTGATGAGAAGAGCTGACTCATTTGAAAAGACCCTGATGCTGGGAAAGACTGAGGACAGGAGGAGAAGGGGATGACAGAGGATGAGATGGCTGAATGGCATCACCAACTCGGTGGACATGGGTTTGGGTGGACTCTAGGAGTTGGTGATGGACAGGGAGGCCTGGCGTGCTGTGATTCATGGGGCCGCAAAGAGTCGGACACGACTGAGCAACTGAACTGAACTGAACTGAACATATGTCATTCATTAAATATGGGTGACTAAATCTAGCCCTAGAGAATTAGAAATGAACATCAAGAGGCAGAAAATCACTGGCATGTCATCTTAAATCTTCTCACCACAAAGGTTTCTTCATACCATAGAGAGCCTGGCAAATTCACTTAGGAGGCAAGAAGTTTCCTGAGAAGTATAGGGAAATAGGAAGAGAAAGAAGGGAGAATAGATGAACCTCGCCCAGGGAGAAATGAAATCTATCAACAGTACAAATTTCTGTGTGTTCCAAGAACCAAGTTAAAGATGAAAAAAGAAGAGCCTTAGATTATTACTAAAGCCCAGAAGTTTCTCATTCAGTCCTGTGGCAAAGCGTGGCTAGATATAGATCCAACCAAAACAGAACACAGCTTATCAGAAACAAAATGTCCATAGATTAAAGTAGAAAATCTTATACTTTTCAGTCAAACCAAGTGAATTCAGAAGATGTCTGAGTGCTCCCTGTTGCCAGTTTATCTCCAGGGAAATAGTTATATACAGAATAAATATAATTATCACGTGAAGGCAAGGATGGAACCAAGGAGAGTATGGCTTAAGCAAACCCAAGCTCAAAATTTTTAAGAACTGAGAGTTAAGTGAGGATGAAGTGGGCTATATAAAAATTAAATGGTTACACATGTGCCAAAGTTAATTATTTTGTAAACCTACATGATATTGCCATTTTGTTTTGCTCTCAAGTAACCAACAACATTTTTTGACCAAGCAGTTTGTGTCCAGAAGCTGTGTGCTTTTAATCACGGCTGCATTATGAAATCTCAAGTTAAAGAATTGCTCCATGTATTATGAACCAGATGCATCTGTACCCAACCAATCATCTATCTAAAACGTGGGTCTTTGACAGCAGTTCCTTTGTTACCTGTTACACAGTTTGTGACTGAAAAAGGAGTCTCCTTAGGGTAGATATCATCAGCCTTGTTTGAAGCTGTCAGTGCTTGTTGGACAGAGAAAGGATTGGGATTCACCTCAGTATGCTACAAGAGCAAGCATCAGCAAGAGCAGAATCATTTTCATTCACACAACTTCAACCATGGGAATTAAGGTAATAAGACCATACTGGTGTCTGAAATTCACCTTGAATGTCCATATTATCTCAAGCAGTATCTCTGGAAAGCACGTAAACAAATGAGTTTTCTTTTAAAAACACAGTATGCCTAAATGTACAGGCAATGATTTTTAAATTTCAAAATGAGCATTTCTGACTAGATATATGGATGGATTCCATATGGCTTCCTAGGTAGTGCTAGTGGTAAAGAACTCACCTCCCAATTCAGGAAACATAAAAGACCTGGGTTCGACCCCTGAGTTGGGATGATCCCTTGGAGGAGGGCATGGCAACCCACTCCAGTATTCTTGCTGAGGGAAATTCACAGACAGAGGAACCTGGCAGGCTGCTGTTCACAGGACTGCAAAGAGTCAGATATGATGGAAACAACTTAGCATATGCACACATGGATAGACTGCTAACTTGCTAGAACGCAAATCATGTTTTGTGTTATTTCAACTGTATAGCATTCTTAGAATCTGCTGTCTCCATGACTTGGTATCCTACTTCTCCTGTGTTGCATATTTCACAGGGAGTCTCCCAGATAGCAAGACTGAAAAGACAGGCTAGTGCCCAGCTATTGTTGGGGAACCATGATTTCTTATAAAGACATATGGGTAGCAAAGAGTCAGGCAGATTTAGTAGAGATTTAGCTACTGAACAACAACAACAGAAGACTGCCAAGTGCTTACACATTTCCTGGACCATCTGGTTTGTACTGCAGGGAAAAGTGTTGTCAGAAGCCACTGAAGAAGTCCCATTCCCATTTTGCCTGAACTGTTTGTCTGGTTGAGAGATATATTAAGTTGAAGTAGTCATGTAAATCCTCTGTAGATTAAAGGAAATAAATGGGGAAACGATGTTTTCTGAATTGCTCCTTTCTCTTCTATGAATGGACACTAAAAGCGGCCAGATACATCGAGCACATTTCAGGCACTACTGATTATCTCCTTGATTTGTTTAGAGAACACAATTGAGTTATTTCAATAAAGGAAACAAGCGTTTCACTTACCTACCTGCTTTTATTACTCTCATTCTTCTAGTCAGTTAAATTTTGACTTGGAACATGTAATAAAAATTTTTTACCTTACTGCTTTATTTTTTCATATGGTTATAATTCTGTATATTAACTTCTAAGAACAGTGTTGGAGTTTTATTACTTGTTCTGGTTAAGTCTGGACTTTGAACACTTTTCCAAGGATACAATTAAATTGATGACTGTTTGAAATGTTTGGTTACATGAAATGGAAGTCTCTAAGATTTTTGGATTTGATTTGCTTTTAAAAGCATTTTTAAAGAAGTTATTGCTCCTATTATTCTATCCATCTATTTGTATAAGAACAGCAATACTGACCAGCAGTATAATTTTTCATATATATTTCAGATTATTTGGGTCATTCTATAATTCTAGTTTTGTGAAAGTATCAGTCTCTATCAGAATTTATCAGATTGCTATCAGTGAAGATAAGTAAAGATACAAAATGTAGTCACTTCACCACAGATTAGAGGTGGGGGATAAGGAGGAATTGGTAAACTGCTTATTTTTTCTTTTAAATTTAAATAAGTTAAATTGAAAAATTAAAAATATAAATAAAAACAAAGTCACTGCAAAAATGTCTCTTTTAATTTTGGGAATATTCCCTAATACTAGTCCTTCTCATTATATGACTTGGTTATTTATTTTATTGTTTTATCCTTGTGTCTCATACTAAAAAAAATTCTGCAATCTTCAGTAACTACCACTTAACCTGTCTCATTTGTTGCATCCTAATCTTTTATGTCTCTAAATATCATAATATCTTAGACTTTGATTTTCTTCCTCTTTCATGCCTTACATGGAATTTTAAGTTCCATAGCTTCTGACTACCTCTATGTTCTTATAATGATCAATTTTTGAGTAGCCCTACATTTTCTCCTGAACTCTATAAATATACTATATGACTTAAACCTCCCCACTTGGAAGTTTAGCAGACATCTCAAATCTAGCACAATGAATGCTGGATTATTGATTCCTAACCACCCTCCCCAAACATATCCACCAAATCTGTTCTTATCGCAATGTTCTCATAGTTCAGCGAACAGCCACAACAGTCTGCCTGTGTGCTAAAGTCAAAATCCTTGAAAATAATATTTGCATCACTCCTCTCTCTTCATCCATATCCAATACATGTTTTGCATTCTACATCTTCAAATTATATCCTGGAACTCTCACCATTCCCACTACTCCCACCGTTTCTGCATGGACTACTATATGTAGTAACTTTCTCCCTGGTCTCCCCTCTTCCAGTTCTGGTGATCCCTAGCACTCTATAATCTATTCTTTCACAGTAGATAAGATCCTTTTAATACATCCATCATATCAAGTCATTCTTCTGCTCTACACCTTCAAGTGGTTTTCCTTCTCACTTTACCCAAAGTCCCAACCATGGCATATAAGACATGGCCTCTGCCTATCTCTCTGAATTCATTTCAGCTCTATGCCCTTTGTTCCTTGGGCCTCATCCACTCTGGACCCTGCTGTTCTTTAAGTACATCAAATCCCCTCCTGCCTCTTTGCTTACTCTATATGCCTGAAAATCTCTTACACCAATATCTGGACAGATCATTGCCTCACTCCATTTTGACCTCTGTTCAACTATCTCTTCTGGGAGAGCTTACTTGTTTTCTTAGCCACACAATGTCTTTTATTGGAGAATGTAGTCTCTTTGTTGAAGTTCTTACTATGTCCATCTATTCATCTCCTGAGACTGGTGAGCTTCTTTATGACCATTTACTTGAACTCTTTATCAGGTAGATTGCTTATCTCTGCTCCATAAAAGTCTTTTTCTGAGGATTTGCCTGTTTATTTTTTGTTGTTACCATTTGTTTATTTGGGAATGTATTCCTCTGTCTCCCTGTGTTTATCTACATGTGAAAATTGCTCAGTCATGTCTGACTCTTTGTGACTCCATGGACTGTAGCCTACCAGGGTCCTTTGTCCATGGGATTTTCCAGACAAGAACACTGGAGTGGGTTGCTATTTCCTTCTTCATGGGTTTGTCTACATGCATTAGGTGAAATGACAACCTCCCTCAGTCTTGAAGGAGTGGTTTCATTGTAGTTGTCTTGTGTGGTCCAGAAGTTCAATCTCCCCTGGCCACCAAAGCCAGCCACTCACTGGGCTGTGTGTGCCTGCTGAAACAGAGCTGTGGCTGCTGCATGGGGGAAATGTGGTTCAGAGTGCTAGCCTGGCCAGTTTATTACAGCTTGGCCACTGCAGGCTTGGAGTCGCTTGCCTGTCCCAGTTACGGGGTTATGGTTTGATGTCTGCCTAGAGGGGTCAGGGCTTGGAGTGTTTGTCTGGCTGGGATGTGGCTTGTCTGCTGTGTAGGGAGGGAAGGACTCGGGGTGCTCATCTGTGCCAGGTGTGGCTAAGTTTCTGTGTGAGAAGACTAGGTTTGAGGCACTCCCTCAGGCTGATCATGGCTTGATTGTTGTGTGAGGAGGGTAAGGCTAGCAAAAATGGTGCCCATAGGCTCTGTCATGAGATTGTAAAAATGGCATCTGATAGTGCTTCTGTTCCTAAATGAAATCCCTACAGTTCCTGCCTCTATGTCAGCTGCTTTAAAATTAGTAATTGAGTCTCCTTCACTTATAGTTGAGATATTTTTTCAGTCTGTTGCTTTCATACTGCATCTCAGCCTGAGTGGGTTTGCTTGCAAGCTCTTTAAGAGTGGACTCTGGGGCTTCCCTCGTGGCTCAGACAGTTAAAAATGGAGTCTCTGCTCTCTGCAATACAGATTCTCCTGGTTGGAATCCCCTTTGATTTTCAAAACCAGACACTGTGGGGGCTCATATTTTCAGTACTAGCTCCTGGGGTTGGGATGCCTGATGTGAGGTACAAGCCCTTCTCTCCTCAAGAGAGTTTCGTACTGGGGGATACTACCTGACTGTGGCTTTCCTCATGGCTCAGCTGGTAAAGAATCTGCCTACAATGCAGGAGACCCCAGTTTGACTCCTCTGTCGGGAAGATCCACTGGAGAAGGGATAGGCTACCCACTCCAGTATCCTTGGGCTTCTCTTGTGTTCAGCTGGTAAAGAATCTGACTGCATTACGGGAGGCCTGGGTTTGATCCCTGGGTTGGGAACATACCCTGGAGAATGGAAAGGCTCAGTTCAGTTCAGTTCAGTTCAGTCACTCAGTCGTGTCCGACTCTTTGCAACCCCATGAATCGCAGCACGCCAGGCCTCCCTGTTCATCACCATCTCCCGGAGTTCACTCAGACTCACGTCCATCGAGTCCGTGATGCCATCCAGCCATCTCATACTCGGTCGTCCCCTTCAAAAAAATAAAGTCTGACACTGTTTCCACTGTTTCCCCATCTATTTCCCATGAAGTGATGGAACCGGATGCCATGATCTTCGTTTTCTGAATGTTGAGCTTTAAGCCAACTTTATGGAAAGGCTACCCACTCCAGTATTCTGGCCTGGAGAATTTCATGGATTGTATAGTCCACGGGGTTGTAAAGAGTCGGACACAACTGAGCGAACTTCACTTTCACTTTCCTGACTCTGGGATCACTGTGTCTGAGGTGGGTTGAAGGTGAGGCTGTGTCTCTGCCACTCCAACCCTTGTCAGTGCATCTCTTTTGTCTTTTGTTTTGGGGATACTGTTCATCTAGACTTCAGGTTCTTTTCCAAGGAAAATTACTCCATATGTAAATGTAAATTTTTTTGTGCCCATGAGAGTAGGTGAGTTCAGGTTCTTTCTATGCCACTACTGCAGATGCCTCTCAATTTATTTTTGTTTCTGAAAATTCCACTTGGTTTTATTTTTTTCTCTTTTTCATTTTTTGGTCATTTTTTATGTCGATATGACATTTCATATTTCTTTATATATTTTGCATACATAATTGTATCTTTTATTTCTTTAAATATCTTATAAATATAAAATTAATGGCAATATTTGTTTTTGCTGCCTGTTTTAAGAGATTATTTTCTTACAAATTTGACTCTCGGTAATACAAGCTCATGTTTGGCTGATCTTGTAATGTGTGAAAACTGGGACTTAAATTGAAGAGGCTCTCATCCAGAGAAGATTCACTTTTTTCTTTTTTTTTAAGCCAGAAAGTATTATCAATCTCATGGCCCCTTTCAGACTCTCTGGCTCATTATAGTAGACTCTTCCATTTACCTTCCTCCTCTTCCTTTAGGCAATCATGATATTGAAAATTCCTTAGGAATGACATACATTTCTTCTGTGCTTATTGATTCAAGCTCAGGTTTCAGGGTCATCTTCTTCCCCTTGGAAGTTTACTTCCGCCTCCACAACTCAATATTCATATTTTATCCAAGGTCTATCCATTCTACCACACTGATAAAGTCCTGGGTATACATACTATCGGAGAAGGCAGTGGCACCCCACCCCAGTACTCTTGCCTGGAAAATCCTATGGACAGAGGAGCCTGGTGGGCTGCAGTCCATGGGGTCGCTAAGAGTCGGACAGGACAAGCGATGTCACTTTCACTTTTCACTTTCATGCATTGGAGAAGGAAATGGCAACCCACTCCAGTGTTCTTGCTTGGAGAATCCCAGGGATGGGGGAGCCTGGTGGGCTGCCGTCTATGGGGTTGCAGAGCCAGATGCCACTGAAGCGACTTAGCCACAGCATACATACTATACTGGAAGCAAAACCCAATTATCTGTAGTTATCTGAGTAATTCTTTTGTTTAGTAATTTTTGTATTGATTAGTATTACATTTTACAGAATTCCAACATGCAACTGAAGTTTTCTTTTTTTTTTTTAAAGAAAAAGAATTTAATGACTCACATAATTGTTTCCAAATGTTCTAAAATACTCAGGCATGATCAAGAATGGCTCCCAGAATTGGTTGCAAAATCTTTCTGAGTGCTGTTGCTGCTTTTGCTATGAAATTTATTGCTTTTCTGAATTGCTAATTTTTTCCTGAAATGCTGATCTTGTCTCTAATGCTGCCAAAGACTCTCACTCAGCCAATATTTACAACTATTTCGTTTTGCTCTGTAAAGGCTAACTTGTCCTTTTAGATTTTCTATAACCCTCTTTTATCCGCTTAATAATGTAGGACAATTTCCCCTGGGCTGAGTCGAAACGCTTTTGAGTGGTCATTCAGACATTTTCTTCAGTCTTAATATCTCTACATGAAATGCTTGTCTTTTGACAACCTCCTATGGATTCAGTGAAAGGTCTTAATCTTTGTTTCTTGATACTCTAGTCATCTTCATTATTTAACAGTTGATTCTAAAAACTTGTCATGCAAACAAGGCTTCTGCCAGCTTGCTTTCACATCATGCTTTAGCAAAAATATAGTTATTTATTTATAATTTGAAGAATGCTATGAATGGCAAGATTGCTGTATGAGTGTAAACAATCTAATTTTTGAAATGAGGGATGACAGGGAAAACTTCTATGGAAAGGTGAAATTAAAAGTGAAGACTGAGGATAAGTAATCAGCCAGGGTTTAAGGGGGAAAAAAAGGAAGTGAAAAAAGAAACATTCTCAGCAGAGGGAAAAAGATGTGCAAAGGCTTTGAGGAACAGTGAAAAAGCAGTTACAGAAACCAAAAACACACAGTGATGGAATGACGTTGGGAGAAGTGTGAAGAATTCTAATGTCAGATAGAACATGTTAATAAAATGAGACTTAAATCTAAGAACAATGTGAGACATTTAAGGTGTTTAGTATATTAAGCAATTACATTTGAGAAAAAAAATTGCCATAATGGGAAAAAAGGGATTTGGTTGAGAGTAGGGGCAAGAGTGGACTCCAGGAGACCTACTTGGAGTTGTAGCAGTGGTTTAAGTGAGAACTAATGGTGACTGTTACAGTGGAAATGGAGAGAGGGAGTTAGATTTAAAAGATACTGAGGCAAGGAATAGGATTTGGCCAATGATATAGAATGATGAAAAGGAAAAGAGTCCATAAAATTAACTTCAATCTTCAATGAAAAGGTGTTCTTTTCACTCTTGATAGTTTATGAAAAATCACTATATTCAGTCCATACTTCCTTTTTACCATTTTCAACCTACCTTACTCCCTTTCATATTCCTACTCTTCCTACCATATCCTTTGCCATTTGTACATTTTCCTCTTAAAAATGACTGAGATTTTTGTCTTCCTTTCTTTTGTATTAGGTACAAAACAGAACTAAGTTCTTTTCAGTAACCCCAACATCCACCCCATTTTGTCTATTTGTTTTTCCCTTGGAAAAATTGAACAAATAATACATTTTAGTATCAGAACCTTTCATATTTTCTCAGCATGTTGAAGAGGGGGAATAAAAAAGACTATTTTTCCAATTCTGTTTTTTTTTTTTTTTATGTGATGGACTTAGTTTAACCCCAAATATGCTTGAAATAATTATGAAAATCACAAATTCAATTTCAGTAAGCTCTCTTATTTATTAATGGTATAAGCTTAAATTGGCAGGAAAATCACCTCCCTAATATCTGACTCAATCTCTGATGACTTATCCTGATTGCCTAAGAGTGGCTTCTTAAGATCTAAATTACTTTCAGTTGATTTCATTATTATTTTCAAGATGATATGTCACCTTATGCAGCTTAGCTTCCAACTAGTATCTTTCTAAACTACATTAATGAAAAACGGTGGTACTAGTTTAGAATTTTATTAAAATGTAACCCTGGCAATGGAATTGTATTAAAGTTATCCAGAGAAACAAAACAAACAGGACATTAAATATAGATGAGAATTGGTTCAGATTATTATGGAGACTGAGAAGTCTCACAATCTGCTGTCTGCAAGCTGAAGACTCAGGAAACCTGGCTGTGTATTTCCAGCCTGAGTTGGAACAGAACCAGAGAAGTTGATGGCTTAAATCCTAGTCCAAAGGCAAAAGACTGTTAATTCAAATGGGCAGGCAGTAAGGGCAGGCAGAAAAAATATCCTTCGCTTCCAGATTGGACATTGGACAGATTGAATGCTGCCCATTCACACTGGGGAGGGACTAAATGGACCAACTGAAATGCTAATCTCATCTATAAACACCTTCATAGATACATCCAGAAATAATATTTAATTTGGACATTCCATCCAACTGACAAAAAATTTACCATCACAGAAATCATTTGCTATGCCCAACTGTATATTGTTAAACAAAAACAGAACATCTGATTGTATTTTATGTTATCAAAGACAAAATGCACCAACTGAGGAAAGATTTTATTGAGCCTAAAGGTCCATCTAGTCAAGGCTATGGTTTTTCCAGTGCTCATGTATGGATGTGAGAGTTGGATGGTGAAGAAAGCCGAGCACCGAAGAATTGATGCTTTTGAACTGTGGTGTTGGAGGAAACTCTTGAGAGTCCCTTGGACTGTAAGGAGATCCAGCCTCCAACCAGTCCATCTTAAAGGAGGTCAGTCCTGGGTGGTCATTGGAAGGACTGATGCTGAAGCTGAAACTCCAATACTTTGGCCACCTCATGTGAAGAGTTGACTCATTGGAAAAGATCTTGATGTTGGGAGGAATTGGGGGCAGGAGGAGAAGGGGATGGCAGAGGACGAGATGGCTGGATGGCATCACCAACTCGATGCACATAGGTTTGGGTGGACTCTGGGAGTTGGTGATGGACAGGGAGGCCTGGTGTTCTGCGATTCATGGGGTCGCAAAAAGTTGGACATGACTGAGCGACTGAACTGAACTGAATGCAAGAGGAAGAACATTACAGATTTGAAGATTACAGAATGTTGTGGAATAGTGATTTTGGCTTAGACTTTTATAGGAAGAAGGTAATTTACAAATAGAGTGATTTAGAGTTCTAATCATTTTACAATTAGGGGAAATCTCTGTCAGCAGAATGGGTAACATTTACTTCTGTGTCTAGCTCTTCAGAGAGGGACAAACAGTTCTAATATACCTAAATTCTTGAGGCAAAGAATAAGAATTCAGAGGGTTTGCATTTAGTCTTATCACAAATATCCATGAGTCATCTGCAAATCTTATGGGAGTCAGTAAAAGACTGCTGCTGCATCTCTTCAGTCGTGTCCGACTCTGTGTGACCCATAGACGGCAACCCACGAGGCTCCTCTGTCCCTGGGATTCTCCAGGCAAGAATACTGGAGTGGGTTGCCATTTCCTTCTCCAATGCATGAAACTGAAAAGTAAAAGTGAAGTCACTCAGTCTCTTAGTGACCCCATGGACTGCAGCCTACCAGGCTCCTCCATCCATGGGATTTTCCAGNCTGGGATTCTCCAGGCAAGAATACTGGAGTGGGTTGCCATTTCCTTCTCCAATGCATGAAACTGAAAAGTAAAAGTGAAGTCACTCAGTCTCTTAGTGACCCCATGGACTGCAGCCTACCAGGCTCCTCCATCCATGGGATTTTCCAGGTGGAATTTCCCAGGCAAAAATAGTGGAGTGGGTTGCCATTTCCTTCTCCAAGTAAAAGACTAGACAGTGAATATTGTCAGTTTTTGTGGGGAAATGTGGTTATTTATGGTAAACTTTCCTGGAATATAAAATGTCAGGAAGGTTTCAAAACATGAAAGTAGGCAGAGATTTCTTAACAATCGCTGTTTTCTAGGGAAAAGGGGCTCAGGCAATGTTAATATTGTCAGTTTTCTACATGTGAGTTCTAAGTCCTTGACAGAAATAAGTTTATTTTCATCACTTCTTCCCAGGTGCTGTTTATTTTAAAAAATTGTGTCACAACTCAAATTTTGGAAACTTTTGAATAAAAAAAGTTAATAGAGAAGTTAATCTGATGGGAACATAAACAGATTAATCTAGAATTTGCAGGAATAGGAAGCCATCTGCTTTAGGTTTACTAAATTAGAAGGAAACACTCATTTATTAAATGTGACATTTTATGTCTTTCATTTGCCTTATTTATACAGCAATATTCAGAGTTTTACTTATCATGGTTAGAATATACTCCTACCAAATACAATCAGTTTCTTGGTTGAAATAAAACAGTTGCTTGGTTAGCGAATGATATTATAGTGCTTGTTTAAATTTGACCTGTTTATACTATGTTGATTAAATATGAATCAAATGCTCCAGAGTATTATTGTTTTAATACTTTTCCTGGAAACTTGACAACAAATCTCATATATTAAGTTCAGCAAAATTATTTACATACTTAGAGTCTGTGAAATGATGCATGATCCCATCCTGAGTTGATGAACCTACTTCTGTTTTGGGGCAAATTTCAAATAAAGGCTCCACTTGAGCTTTTTTCTCAGTACCTGCTTGTCCATCACCCTGGGCTGGTTGCCAAGCAATAATGTGATTGCTTTACAGTCAGTGGGAAGTAATTCAGTGGCACTTTCCCATTTGTAATGCTTCTCAATAAGGAATGAGGTTGTTAGGCAACAGATCACAGAGGGTAGGAGCAGAAAAAAGACTTCATAGTTAGGAATTCACACCAAATACCACTTTATTTTCTATACTGAGTCAATATTTTAAACTTCTATTTTGAAATAATTCTTAGATACAAACAAAAGCTGCAGGAATATACAGATAATTCCTGTGTACTCTCCAGCCAGGTTCCCTTAAAGATAACATCTTACAAAATATCAAGTGAAGTGAAATTTGCTCAGTTGTGCCCCACTCTATGTGATCCCTTGGGATTCTCTGGCCAGAATACTGGAGTGGGTAGCCTTTCCCTTCTCCAGGGGATCTTCCCAACCCAGGGATCAAACCCAGGCCTCCCTCATTGTAGGCGGATTGTTTACCAGCTGAGTCACAAGGGAAGCCCAAGAATACTGGAGTGAGTAGGTTATCCCTTCTCCAGTGGATCTTCTTGGCATGNATACTGGAGTGGGTAGCCTTTCCCTTCTCCAGGGGATCTTCCCAACCCAGGGATCAAACCCAGGCCTCCCTCATTGTAGGCGGATTGTTTACCAGCTGAGTCACAAGGGAAGCCCAAGAATACTGGAGTGAGTAGGTTATCCCTTCTCCAGTGGATCTTCTTGGCATGGGTCAGGAATTATTTGAATTTCACATTTTTACATGTAATTTTTTTTGGTTTAGTTGTACAAACAATCACAGATATAGATTCATATAGTTGCCATCACAAATTGGGTACTGAAGGGTTCCATAATCTCAAAGAAATTCTTCTGTGCTCTCTCTTCCTGGTCACACCCTCCCCACCAATCCTAACCCTGGCAATCATGATTCTGTTCTTGGTTTTATTTGTTAGCCATTCTAAAACATTCAAAGTGATGTCTCATCATGGTTTTAACTTATATATCTTTAATGGTTAATATATTTCTTTTCATGTGATTTCTTTTGCCATTCATATATTCTGTTTGATGAAGTGTCTATTATGAAATTTTGTCCATTCTTCAATTAAAGTCTGTTTTTCTGGTTGAGATTAGAGAGTTCTTTATATACTCCAGACACAGGCCCTGCACAACATAAGCAATATTCACTCTTTTCTCTGGCTTTGGGCTGTCTTTTCAACCTCTTAATTATCTTCTTCAGAGTAAACATGTTTTAATTTTAATAAAGTTTAATTAATATTTTTCATGTGTGACTCATATATTCATTTTGTGTATGTGAATCGTATATTCATTGCCTTTTCTAAGAACTCATTGCCTAACCCAAAATAGAAAAATAGCATTTCCTCCTATGTTTTATTCTGAAAATTGTATAGATTTAGATTTTATATTTATAGCGGTAATCCATTTTGAGTTAATTTTTTGTATAGGTTTTGACGTTTAAGTTGAGGCTTATATTCTACTGAGCAGCGTCCAATTATTCCATTTGTTGGAAAAACTCTCTTAGCTCCATTGAACTGCTTTTGCCTCTTTGTCAAAAATTGGCAGTACTTGTGAGAGTCGATTAATGGATTCTGTCCTACTCGACTGGTATTAGTGTCAGTTCCTCTACCCATACACCTGTTATACTTACTGTAAAGTACATAGAAAATCTTAAAATATGGTAAAGCAATTTTTATAATTTTATTCTTCATTTTCAAGATTATTTTAGCTGGATTTAGAAGATTTATACTTCAGTGTTTCATTTTGGGAAGGTATTGTCATAGTGATTTTTACACTTTAAATTCAAATTGTTCATTCAGTTCAATTTGGTTCAGTTGCTCAGTCATGTATGACCTTTTGCGACCCCATGGACTGCAGCACACGAGGCCTCCCTGTCCATCACCAGTTCCTAGAGCTTACTTAAACTCATGTCTATCTCGGTGATGCCATCCAACCATCTCATCCTCTGTTGTCCCCTTCTCCTCCCGCCTTCAATTTTTCCCAGCATCAGGATATTTTCCAAAGAGTCAGTTCTTCATATAATGTGCTCAAAGTATTAGAGTTTCAGCTTCAACATCAGTCCTACCAATGAGTATTCAGGACTGGTTTCCTTTAGGATGGACTGGTTGGATCTCCTTGCTGTCCAAGGGGCTCTCAAGAGTCTTTTCCAAAACCACAGTTCAAAAGCATTAATTCTTTGGCACTCAGCTTTCTTAATAGTCAACTCTCACATATATACATATGTGAGAAAACCATAGCCTTGACTAGATGGACCTTTGTTAGCAAAGTAATGTCTCTGCTTTTTAATATGCTGTCTAGGTTGGTCATAACTTTTCTTCCAAAGAGCAAAGTCTGAATTTCATGGCTGCATTCACCATCTGCAGTGATTTTGGAGCCCAAAAAAATAGTCTTTCACTGTTTCCACTGTTTCCCCATCTATTTGCCATGAAGTGATGGGACCAGATGCCATGATTTTGTTTTCTGATGCTGAGTTTTAAGCCTGCTTTTTCACACTCCTGTTTCACTTTCATCAAGAGGCTCTTTAGTTCTTCTTCACTTTCTCCAATAAGGATGGTATTATCTGCATATCTGAGGTTATTGATATTTCTCCCAGCAATCTTGATACCAGCTTGTGCTTCATCCAGCCCAGTGTTTCTCATGATGTTCTCTACATATAAGTTAATAAGCAGGGTGACAATATACAGCCTTGACGTACTCCTTTTCCTATTTGGAACCAGTCTGTTCCATGTCCAGTTCTAACTGTTGCTTTCTGATCTGCATACAGGTTTCTCAAGAGACAGGTCAGGTGATCTGGTATTCCCATCTCTTTCAGAATTTTCCACAGTTTATTGTGATCCACACAGTCAAAGGCTTTGGCATAATCAATAAAGCAGAAATAGATGTTTTTCTGGAACTCTCTTGCTTTTTCGATGATGCAATAGATGTTGGCGATTTGACCCCTAGTTCCTCTGCCTTTTCTAAAACCTGCTTCAACATCTGGAAATTCATGGTGCACGTACTTTTGAAGCCTGGCTTGGAGAATTTTGAGCATTACTTTACTAGCATGTGAGATGAGTGCAACTGAGCAGTAGTTTGAGCATTCTTTGACATTGGCTTTCTTTGGGATTGGAATGCAAACCGACCCTTTTCAGTTCTGTGGCCACTGCTGAGTTTTCCAGATTAGCTGGCATATTGAAGCAGTTTCACAACATCATCTTTAAGATTTCAAATGGCTCAACTGCAATTCTATCACCTCCACTAGCTTTGTTCATAGTGATGCTTCCTAGGGCCCACTTGATTTCACATTCTAGGATGTCTGGCTCTAGGTGAGTGATCACACCACCATGATTATCTGGGTCATGAAGATCTTTTTTGTACAGTTCTTCTGTATATTCTTGCCACCTCTTCTTAATATCTTCTGCTTCTGTTAGGTCCATACCATTTCTGTCCATCTTTGAGCCTATCTTTGCCTGAAATATTCCCTTGATATCTCTAATTTTTTAAAAGAGATCTCTAGTTTTTCCCATTCTATCGTTTTCCTCTATTTCTTTGCAAATTGTTCATTGCATACACACACACACACACACACACATTGAAATATGTTTGATTTTTGTGTCATGGTCTTATATCATTTGAACTAGCTATGCTTACATATTAGGTCTAGAAAATTTTTCTTAATGGAGTCTTTGGGATTTTCTATGTAGAGAATCATACCATCCAGGAATAGGGGCAATTATATTTCTTCCTTTCCCAATCCATATGTCTTTAATTTCCTTTTTTGGCCTCATTTCCTTGTTAGACTTCCAGTGTTATACTGGAAAGGAGTGACAGTGTATACTATCTTTGCTTGATTCTTAGTTTTCATTGGAAAGCATTTAGTCTCACATCAATAAGTATGATGTTAACTGTACATAGATATTCTTTATCAGATTGATGAAATTCTATCTAAGTTTTCTGATAGTTTTTACATGAATGGATATTGCATTTTGGCAAATGTCTTTTCATTTTTATGCTGCTAATATGGTGAGTTACATTGACTTTCAAATACTGAATCAGCTTTGCATTCCTGGAATCAATCCACTTGATCATAGTGCATAATTCTTTTCATAATGAAATTCTATCTAAGTTTTCTGATAGTTTTTACATGAATGGATATTGCATTTTGGCAAATGTCTTTTCATTTTTATGCTGCTAATATGGTGAGTTACATTGACTTTCAAATACTGAATCAGCTTTGCATTCCTGGAATCAACCCACTTGATCATAGTGCATAATTCTTTTCATATATTTCTAGATTCCATTTGTTAATATTTTATTGGAGATTTTTGCATATATTTTCATGAGGGAAAAAGAAAATTTTGCTCAGTCGTGTCCAACTCTTTGTGACCCCATGGGCTATATTCCACCAGGCTTCTCTGTCCCTGGAGTTCTCCAGGCAAGAATACCAGAGTGGGTAGCCATTACCTTCTCTAGGGGATCTTCCTGACCCAGGGATTGAGCCAGACCCAGGGACTGAACCTGGGTTCTCCTACTTTGCAGGCATATTCTTGACTATCTGAAACACCAGGGAAGTTCTTCATGAGGGAGATTTTTGATATATATGTTTATATCTATACCTATCTATGTCTATATGTTGATANACATCTAGATGTGTATAAGAGACAGCCCAGGGACTGAACCTGGGTTCTCCTACTTTGCAGGCATATTCTTGACTATCTGAAACACCAGGGAAGTTCTTCATGAGGGAGATTTTTGATATATATGTTTATATCTATACCTATCTATGTCTATATGTTGATATATATATCAGTATATATTGGGAGATGGTTGACATATATATTTATATGTAGGTATCTATATATAGCTATATGTTGATACATATATTTGTTTCAGAAGATTTTATCTAGAAATCCAAGTTTGTTAAAGACTATTCAAATTTTCTGTTTTCTGTTGGACATTTTAATAGTATATGGTTTTTTGAGGATTTTCTTTTCCATTGTTCAAACTGCATAATGTCTTGATCTGTCTTCCAGTTAACTCATTGCTTCCTCTGTCATATTTGTTCTGCTATTGAATCTATCTTTTGATTTTTATTACCATAGTTTTCAGTTCTAAAACTTGTTTTTCTTTATATCTTCTATTTCTTTCAAAATTTCTGTTTTCATTTGACTCGAGTTTTTAATACCTTGTCAGAGTATTTTTTTATGGTATCTATGACCATTGCCAGATAATTACATCTTTGATATATCTTGGTTTTGCTATCTGTTGATTTTCTTTTCTTATTCAGACTGGTGTGTCTGGTTCTTATTATGGTGAATAATTATGGAATATATTCCAGAAATACTGTCTTATATNCAATTTAGGCAGAGGAACATGTGCTAAATCACTTCAGTTGTGTCCAACACTTTGTGACCCTATGGGTCGTAGCCCTCCAGGTTCCTCTGTCCTTGGGATTCTCCAGGCAACAATACTGGAGTGGGTTGCCTTGCCCTCCTCCAGGGGATCTTACCAACCTAGGGATTGAACCTGTGTCTCTTATATCTCGTGCATTGCAGGCAGATTCTTTATCGTGGAGCCACCTGAAAAACCCCTTTAGGCAGAGGAGGCATAATTAAACCATACTGATGTCACTTAGGGAAGCCACAGTATGTCCAAGCATGTTTAGTCTTTCTGCCTCCCTGTCCCTGCCCTTTCCTTCCTTCCTTTCTTCTTTCTTTCTCTTATTCAGAAACCCAGAGCTGGGACCAAAGTTTTCCAGTCCTGGTTTTATCTGATTGTGTGAAAATGTTCCTCTAATTTCTGAAGACTTGCATTATTAGCTCTGCTGGGTAATCTTTAACTTGCTGCTTTATAATGACTCTAATCAGTGGCCGTATGGTTGGATATTATGATCTTTGGTTAGCAGCAGATTAGGGGTTTCCAGGCTGGGACTAGACAAATTTATGGTTTGGGGAAGACAAAACAGTTAATCCTGGATCTTCTGTGGATTCCAGCCTGGGGACCCTCTAGATCCTGGGAGCAGGGCGAGGAGTCTCATCCCCTTCAGGCTCAGCTGGGCTCTGGCCAGTGTGTGAAGGGGGCCTAGGTATCCTGTGGTCTAAGTCAGACCTGGTGATTTCTTCACTGACCCCCTTCCACCTTGCCTCCCATGCCTGACTCCCTGATGAGCGTTCATGAAGTGGAGATGGAAATTCTGCTTGAAGCCACGTCCACCTGGAAATTCCAGTTCTTCTTATCTGGTTAAGCAGCATTCCAGTTGTTTTAGGACAGTGGTTCTCCCTAGAGCTAACTCCCTCGAGGATCTTTTTACCTTTGCCTCTAGCACTGCCCATGTGGGCCAGGTGATGAGATCACTGTAACCCAGACCCTGACATCTGAGGAGCTAACAGGGCGTACAAATTGGATTCGGTGACATCCACAGGGTTCTACCTGTCCCTTAACTTGGTGAGGGACCGTGGCTGTGATTGCAAAAGCCTCCGTTGTGGGGCCTCTCTGTTTACCTGGGCCTGCGCAGTCGCTGGCCTAGGAGAGAGATCTTCGATCATGTTCTAAAGGCCAGACCTCCAAGTTGGAAGGTCGTGGTGGCCTGAAGGACAGGGGACAGGGCCTGGCAAGAAGCTGGTTCTGGGTGAACGTGGCCTAAAGGGATTCGTCCTTAGGAGGCAGAAGGGCTGAGTCACACGCTGAGTGTTTCAGGTTCCACTTTTCAGCCTGGCCCTGCCCGCCCCTTCCCTGTACAAATGCCGGCTAGGGGCTGTATTAGTGGCTGTTGGCTGAATTCTTTGGCAGGGATTTTAATGTCTGGTCTGGGTGTGTAATGTAGCTGCTTCTCTTTCCCCCTGCCGCCTCTCCAAGCCCCTCACAAAGCTCAGAGAGAGAGAGGAGGAGAATTTGTCTCACTAGGATACCAGAGGCCAGGGCCGTGGGTCTTGGCTTTGCCTGTTTTTTTTCTTTGAAGAGCGAGTAATCTTTTTTCCTCCTTTTTGTGAAAGGTGATGCGGGCTCATTGAAAAATATTTGAGAAGTTAAAAGAGGTTGAAAAGCACATGTATATTCCTGTACCTAGACCAGGCATGTTGGCAGAGTTTGTCTTGTACATGTTTAAGAATTTAGCTGATAAATTTTTACAAATGGACAGATAGATTGGTATAGATAGATCTAGATAGCCTGATGGCCAGGATTTTTTTCACTTAACATTCTATCGTGGGCTTGGTCCTATACCTTTAAAAACAACAAAGGGTATAACTTTTATTTTTCAACTGTTGCTGAACACACACAGTTTTTGGTTTTTCTTAGTGGTTTGGTGAGGCTCATGCATAAAACTTTACATACTTTTTGGATTGTTTCCAAAGTAGAGTTTTTTGAAAAGGAAGAAAAGGGGATGAACACTTTTTGAAAAGGGCTTGGTTTTTAAACTATTCTTCCTAAAAGATAGATGCGTTGAGAATTTTAGGTTTGCTTAGTGGTGGCAGATGAGTACCACTTACTGCTGAATGAAGGCTGTGTCTAGAACTCTAAAAACTAGGTGCAGGAAGTAAGTGCCTGGGGCAGGGGCAAGGGGCCAGGCTGCCGGATGACTCTGTGGTGGGCGTGATGTCCTAGGAGTCCGCTTCCTCAGTAATATCTCCATCTGTCTCCTTAGCAGCCAAGTCCCTGGACTGGGCTTATGGGCCTCGTGGCCCTGGGGTGATGGTGCTGGGTGAGCACCAGTTAGCTAACCCAGTTCCGGTGACATGACTGAGATAGGACTGCTAGATGTGTATAAGAGACAAATACCAGAGTGGGTAGCCATTACCTTCTCTAGGGGATCTTCCTGACCCAGGGATTGAGCCAGACCCAGGGACTGAACCTGGGTTCTCCTACTTTGCAGGCATATTCTTGACTATCTGAAACACCAGGGAAGTTCTTCATGAGGGAGATTTTTGATATATATGTTTATATCTATACCTATCTATGTCTATATGTTGATATATATATCAGTATATATTGGGAGATGGTTGACATATATATTTATATGTAGGTATCTATATATAGCTATATGTTGATACATATATTTGTTTCAGAAGATTTTATCTAGAAATCCAAGTTTGTTAAAGACTATTCAAATTTTCTGTTTTCTGTTGGACATTTTAATAGTATATGGTTTTTTGAGGATTTTCTTTTCCATTGTTCAAACTGCATAATGTCTTGATCTGTCTTCCAGTTAACTCATTGCTTCCTCTGTCATATTTGTTCTGCTATTGAATCTATCTTTTGATTTTTATTACCATAGTTTTCAGTTCTAAAACTTGTTTTTCTTTATATCTTCTATTTCTTTCAAAATTTCTGTTTTCATTTGACTCGAGTTTTTAATACCTTGTCAGAGTATTTTTTTATGGTATCTATGACCATTGCCAGATAATTACATCTTTGATATATCTTGGTTTTGCTATCTGTTGATTTTCTTTTCTTATTCAGACTGGTGTGTCTGGTTCTTATTATGGTGAATAATTATGGAATATATTCCAGAAATACTGTCTTATAGTATAAAACTAGCTATGCTTGTATCTTATATTTTAGTTGGTGATCTACCTGTCAAAGTTCAGAATGCATGTGATGGCCCACTTTGGGGGGTTGGTGTTTAAATGTTGAGAATTCAAAGACTTTGCAGTGCTATTCTGGTCTGTTCTTTTCATGTGCATGAATGTGCATGTGCAGAATGACCATTCTGAAGCATGTGCCTCTCTAGAGTCTGCCTAGATTTTATGCATGGAATACTTTTCTGAAGCACCCTTCCATTGCTAACCATACCTTTCATATTTTAATTGGGTGGAGGTTAAGTGCTTCATTTTTGCTGTCATTCAGTTAGAACAAGCTTAGTATAATAAGCAAGAATCCATTGTACAGTCTCCACAGTACATGACAGAGAGGTAAAAGAGTACTTCTTCTTTGCTGATGCTCACTTAGCATAAAATTGGGATTATTCTCATAGCTAACTCCACAGTTTGCATAGCACAGTGTTCAGTGTGGAGCTAGGGGGATGTGCCTGTGCTCATGCTGGTGTAGTGTGGGGATGGCAGACAGGGCTCTGACACAAGGCATCTCTAGTGCGTGGTGGGGGGAGGAGGAGGTGATGTTCCCTCATAAGTGTAGGGCTTGGAGGGAAGACAGGGTTCTGTCCACAGTCCCCAGAGCAAACTATAGTGAAGCAATGAGGCATACTTTTTATTTTGTTATTATAGATCTGGAGGAAGGTCAAAACAGTTGTCTTGCAGGAGATAACTTTTCCCAGTCTCTGCGTAGGGAGACTATTCTTACTACATCTTTTTTTTTTTTTTTTTTTAAAGTATGTAACCATTGGCATTTCCAGTTAATAGGCTTCCCTAGTACCCAGCCTAGGATATACTGGAGTCAAAAACAAACAAAACATTTAGAATTCACTTCTAGGTCATATTCCTCAAGTCACAAAATCCTTAGCTAGTTATTTTCCCTGATTTCAGATTCCTCAGATATTTATTTTGTCCAAGATTTTAGTTGTAAATAGTAGGAAAATTAAGGAAGAATTACTCTTATGAAAAAGAAAGACTAATGCCTAGGCTTTTTTGCATTTTTGAGGCCCTATATTATCTTGCCTCATCTTCTGTTTTTTCAGCATTTGCTAAATATTTTCTGAGTACTATTAGCACTCTTACAGCATTATAAAGGAAGCAGAAAACTTATTTACAGCCCTCACATCTATTATATAAAATTCAATCAAAATACATTTACTGAAAACCTTTTGTTTGCCAGATAAATTTCTGAGGTGAACAGCAACATCATCATCTAATTAGGGAATAGACATTCAAACACACTGAGCAAAGTCTGGGAAACACTGAAGGACAGAAAGGCCTCGTGTGCTGCAGTCCATGGGGTCCTAAAGAGTCCAACACTTGACCTGCCCCTTGAGAAATCTGTATGCAGGTCAGGAAGCAACAGTTAGAACTGCACATGGAACAACAGACTGGGTCCAAATAGGAAAAGGAGTACATCAAGGCTTTATACTGTCATCCTTCTTATTTAACTTATATGCAGAGTACATCATGAGAAACACTGGACTGGAAGAAACACAAGCTGGAATCAAGATTGCCGGGAGAAATATCAATAACCTCAGATATGCAGATGACACCACTCTTATGGCAGAAAGCGAAGAGGAATTAAAAAGCCTCTTGATGAAAGTGAAAGAGGAGAATGAAAAAGTTGGCTTAAAGCTCAACATTCAGAAAATGAAGATCATGGCATCCAGTCCCATCACTTCATGGGAAATAGATGGGGAAACAGTGGAAACAGTGTCAGACTTTATTTTTGGGGGCTCCAAAATCACTGCAGATGGTGACTGCAGCCATGAAATTAAAAGACGCTTACTCCTTGGAAGAAAAGTTATGACTAACCTGGATAGCATATTCAAAAGCAGAGACATTACTTTGTCGAGTAAGGTCCATCTAGTCAAGGCTATGGTTTTTCCTGTGGTCATGTATGGATGTGAGAGTTGGACTGTGAAGAAGGCTGAGTGCCGAAGAATTGATGCTTTTGAACTGTAGTGTTGGAGAAGACTCTTGAGAGTTCCTTGGACTGCAAGGAGATCCAACCAGTCCATTCTGAAGGAGATCAGCTCTGGGATTTCTTTGGAAGGAATGATGCTAANCATGGGCTGTCTCTTATACACATCTAGATGTGTATAAGAGACAGCCCTTGGACTGCAAGGAGATCCAACCAGTCCATTCTGAAGGAGATCAGCCCTGGGATTTCTTTGGAAGGAATGATGCTGAAGCTGAAACTCCAGTACTTTGGCCACCTCATGCGAAGAGTTGACTGATTGGAAAAGACTATGATGCTGGGAGGGATTGAGGGCACGAGGAGAAGGGGACAACAGAAGATGAGATGGCTGGATGGCATCACTGACTCGATGGACGTGAGTCTGAGTGAACTCCGGGGGTTGGTGATGGACAGGGAGGCCTAGTGTGCTGCAATTCATGGGGTGGCAAAGAGTCAGACACGACCGAGTGACTGAACTGAACTGAACTGTGGCAACTGAGTTGGCTTTGGAAGTTAAGCAGAAATTTGATAGACTACATAGAAAATAAGATAAGACCAAAAACGCAAGTTTCCATATAAATCTGTGAATTCATATAACCAGTAAAGCCTATACAGAGATACAGTGTTTAGAAGTGGTAAGAGGAAATGACATAAAATGTATTACGGTTTTATTTCTGGAGTAGTATTTTAGATGTTAAGATCAGTCATAGAGAAAGGTGAGTTATATAAATTTAGGCCATATCATACACTTGGGTAAGTGCCATATAATTTTCTTCCTATGGAGCTAGTCTATACTCTTATTTTGAGAGTGCTGAGAGGTAAGGAGTTCATTATAGGTCATTTTAATTTTATAGAGACCTTAATTCAGGCTGCTATAACAGAGTACCATTCAGTGGTGGCTTATAAACAACACAAATATATTTTTCATGGTTTTGGAGGCAGGAATATCAAGGTGTTAGCATTGTTAGTTCTGGTGAACTCCTTTTTCTGGTATGCAGACTATGGACTTTTCATTGTGTATCCACATAACTGGGGAAAGCATTAGAGTGCTCTCTGGTTCTCTTTTTTAAGGCCACTAATCCTATTCATGGGAATGTGACCCTCATGACCTAATTACCTGACAAAGGCCCACCTCCTAATACCATCTCACTGGAGGTTTAGAATTTCAAATAAATGAATAACGGGAAGGGACACAAAATTGAGAAAGTGGGGAAAACCACCAGACCATTTAGGTATGATCTAAATCAAATCCTTTATGATTTTACAATGGAAGTGAGAAATAGATTTAAGGGACTAGGTCTGAAGACAAAGTGCCTGATGAACTATGGATAGAGGTTCGTGACATTGTACAGGAGACAGGGATCAAGACCATACCCAAGAAGAAGAAATGCAAAAGAGCAATATGGCTTTCTGAGGAGGCCTTACAAATAGCTGTAAAATGAAGAGAAGCCAAAAGCAAAGGAGAAAAGGAAACATATACCTATTTGAATGCAGAGTTCCAAAGA
>SJYX01006814.1:12866-26038 GCA_006410675.1 Oreotragus oreotragus | reverse complement strand
AGGTTGGTCATAACTTTTCTTCCAAGGAGTAAGCATCTTTTAATTTCATGGCTGCAGTCACCATCTGCAGTGATTTTGGAGCCCAAAAAAATAAAGTCTGACACTGTTTCCACTGTTTCCCCATCTATTTCCCATGAAGTGATGGGACCAGATGCCATGATCTTTGTTTGCTGAATGTTGAGCTTTAAGCCAACTTTTTCACTTTTTTTCTTTCACTTTCATCAAGAGGCTTTTTAGTTCCTCTTCACTTTCTGCCATAACATGGTGTCATCTGCATATCTGAGGTTGTTGATATTTCTCCTGGAAAGATGTGGTATATGTGCATAATAAAATACTACTCAGCCATAAAAAGAATGGAAATTTGCCATTTGCAACAATGTGAGTAGACCTGGAGGGTATTATGCTTAGTGAAGTAAGTCAGAGAAAAATAAATTCTATATTTTCATTTACTTGTGGAATCTAAAAAATAAAGCATATAAAACAGGACCAGACTCATAGATATAATGAACAAACTAGTGGTTACCAGAAGAGAGAGGAATGGGGAGAGAAGCAAGATAAAGAGGAATAAGAGGTACAAACTTTCAGGTATAAAATAAATGTCATAAGGACATAATATATGCCACAGGAAACATAGCCAAAATTTTCTAATAATTAAATGGGGGATATAATCTATAAAATCTAAAAAAAAAAAACAAAAAAACAAACTATGCTGTGCAGTTGGAACTAATATAATATTGTAAGTCAACTATACTTACATTAAAAAAAGAAAATCAACTAGTTCAATATCTATATAATTCCATGCTCATTTGTGTATATAAATAGTAAAGATAAGTGAGAGTTAAAGAAAGCCATGGGAGTACCTCAAAAATAAATTAATTAATGTCAGAATCACTCTGACTGAATGATTAAGGTGACATACACATTTTTAAAAATACCTGACAGATTAAAAAAAAATGATTACAAAATGTCATTATGATATATGTTTTTTTTAAAATTAAAAACAAACCAAAACAAACTTTATGTAATTATTACATGACTTAGAAACTATTTCTCTCCAAAAGGAAATTATAATTTATTTCTGAAAATGTCATGTCATTTTTAGACTCTAATTAGACTTGATATTAGATTGATTATAATAGAAGGAAGGCAAATTCAACTTTTAAGAATAATTTTATACTATACTGACTTATAAAATCAAATTAATTCTGAAATAGTTGTTACCCGATTTTAAATAAGCCAAGATAATAAGAATTAAAGATGTGGAAAATTGAATTTCTCCATATTTTGATGAAATAGCTTAAAAATCTTTTCTCTATATAATAACAATCAAATAAGTCCATTTAAATCTTATATTTATTTCTTAATATTTCACTAACTGATGACATAGTATGAACATTTACAATGTTTAGAAAAGGCCAAATCTGCCACTCTAGGGTGGGAAAGTGTAACCAGACATAAACCTCTACCTGCCACCTAAAAGTTCCAGGAAAAAGATAGTGGGTCCTGGAATACAGAGGGCTTCTTTCTCTTGGAAGTTTGTAGGAATATCTATTAATACTGAAGCTGCTATGGGTAAAAAATGGAGGAAGACCTGTATAGATCAATGAATCTTCCAGGGAGATTAAACTCTTTGTTATAACAGGGGTACATCTGATTGTAAGCAATAGCCCACCAGATGCACAGGGGCTTAAATACCTAGGATATTATTCACTTTACATAACCAATTGTCTGAGATAGGTTTTCTGTGGCTCACATGATGGATCAAAGACAACAACAAGGGTCAAATCTCCTCCTATCTTCCTGCTCTTCCATGTTTAATATGTCACTACTATCCTTAGTCTAAAAACAGCTGTTGTGTCTTTAATCTTTGTATCCATTATCCAGGTAGAAAAAGATGAAAAGATGAAAGGAAAAAGAGAAAGCAACTGAAGAGATATGTAAGCCAAGGCTGTCTCTATTAAAAACTTTTTTAGAGCCCAGACCACCTACCCCACTCTCCAGGAAGATCCACTTACATCTTATTGGCCACATGGGGAGGTGTGGCCATACCTGGCTGTCATAAAGTCAAGGATCATGACAGCCGGCATGTATGCATGTGCACCACTTCTGGAGAGGAAAGACTAAAATTGTTTGATTTTGAATAGAGCCAAAGCATAGAGTACACCACTGAGGATGTAGATGATACTGTCAGATTATGTTGCTTCCCTGGTGGCTGAGACAGTAAAGAATCTGCCTGTAATGTGAGAGATATGGGTTCAATCCCTGGGCTGGGAAGATTCACTAGAGAAGAGAATGCTACCTTGTATTCTTGCATGGAGAATTCCATGAACAGAGGTGCCTGGCGGCCTACAGTCCATGGGTTTCCCCAATGGCACTAGTGGTAAAGAACCCACCTTCCAATGCAGGAGACATAACAGAGACTGGTTCAGTTACTGGGTGGGGAAGATCCCCTGGAGGAGGCCATGGCAATCAACTCTAGTATTCTTGCCTGGAGAATCCCATGGACAGAGGAGCCTGGTGGGCTACAGTTCACAAGATTACATAGAGTTGGACACAACTGAAGTGACTTAGCAAGCATGCCAGGAGATAGATTCAGAGTGAACTGATTTTAAGGACTGGTGAGTTGACCTTCGTGCCACTGAATATGCTGTATTTTGAATCACAAGAATACAGAAAATTTCCCCATCTTCTGAATATGCTTTATTTCCTTGGAACTGTCTTCTGGTCCAACAGTTATTTATTAGAATCTAGAGAGATTAACAGTTCTATGAAGACCTACAAGACCTTCTAGAACTAACACCCAAAAAAGATGTCCTTTTCATTATGGGGGACTGGAATGCAAAAGTAGGAAGTCAAAAGATACCGGGAGTAACAGGCAAATTTGCCCTTGGAACACAAAATAAAGCAGGTCAAAGACTAACAAGTCTTGCCAAAAGAACGCACTACACCCTATTCCAACAACACAAGAGAAGACTACACAGACATCATCAGATGGTCAACACTGAAATCAGATTGATTTTATTCTTAGTAGCCAAAGATGGAGAAGCTCTATACAGTCAGAAAAAACAAGACTGGGAGCTGACTGTGGCTTAGATCATGAACTCCTTATTGCCAAATTCAGATTCAAATTGAAGAAAGTGGGGAAAACCACTAGGCCATTCAGATATGACTTAAATCAAATCCCTTGCTATTATACAGTGGAAGTGAGAAATACATTCAAGGGATTACATGTGACAGAGTTCCTGAAGAACTATGGATGGAGGTTTGTGACATTGTACAAAAGGCAGTGATCAAGACCATCCCCAAGAAAAAGAAATGCAACAAGGCAAAATGGTTGCCTGAGGAGGCCTTAGAAATAGCTGTGAACAGAAGAGAAGTGAAAAGCAAAGAAGAAAAGGAAAGATATAAGCATCTGAATGCAGTGTTCCAAAGAATAGCAAGGAGAGATAGTAAAGCCTTCCTCAGTGATCAATGCAAAGAAATAAAGGAAAACAAAAGAATGGGAAAGACTAGGGATCTTTCCAAGAAAATTAGAGATACCAAGGGAACATTTCATGTAAAGATGGGAGCAATAAAGGACAGAAATGTTGTGGACCTAACAGAAGCAGAAGATGTTAAGAAGAGGTGGCAAGAATACACAGAAGAACTATACAAAAAAGATCTTAATGACCCAGATAACCAGGATGGTGTGATCACTCACCTAGAGCCAGACATCCTGGAATGTCAAGTCAAGTGGGCCTTATGAAGCATCACTATGAGCAAAGCTAGTGGAGGTGATGGAATTCCAGTTGAGCTATTTCAATTTCTAATAGATGATGCTGTGAAAATGCTTCACTCAATATGCCAGCAAATTTGGAAAACACAGCAGTGTCCACAGGTCTGAAAAGGGTCAGATTTCATTCCATTCCCAAAGAAAGGCAATCCCATAGAATGTTCAAATACTCCACAATTATACTCATCTTACATGCTAGCAAATTAATGCTCAACATTCTCTAAACCAGGCGTCAATAGTACGTGAACTGTGAACTTCCAGTTGTTCAAGGTGGATTTAGAAAAGGTAGAGGAACAAGAGATCAAATTGCTGACATCTGTTGGATCTTCAAAAAAGCAACAGAGTTCCAGAAAAACATTTACTTCTGCTTTATCGACTACGCCAAAGCCTTTGACTGTGTGGATCACAACAAACTGTGGAGAATTCTTAAAGTGATGGCAATACCAGACCACCTGACTTTCCTCCTGAGAAATCTGTATGCAGGTCAAGAAGCAACAGTTAGAACTGGACATAGAACAAAAGACTGGTTCCAAATATGGAAAGGAATACATCAAGGCTACATATTGTCACCCTGCTTATTTAACTTATATGCAGAGTACATCATGAGAAATGCTGGGCTGGGTGAAGCACAAACTGGAATCAAGATTGCCGGGAGAAATATCAATAACCTCAGTTATGCAGATGACACCACCCTTAAGGCAGAAAGTGAAGAAGAACTAAAGAACCTCTTGATGAAAGTGAAAGAAGAGAGTGGAAAAGTTGGCTTAAAGCTCAACATTCAGAAAACTAAGGTTATGGCATCTGGTCCCATAACTTCATGGGAAATAGATGGGGAAACAGTGGAAACAATGACACACTTTATTTTCTTTGGCTCCAAAATCACTGCAGATGGTGACTGCAGCCATGAAATTCAAAGATGCTTACTCCCTGGAAGAAAATCTAGGACCAAGTAGACAGCCTATTAAAAAGCAGAGACATTATTTTGCCAACACAGGTCTGTCCAGTCAAAGATATGATTTTTCCAGTAGTCAAGTACTGGTGTAAGTGTTGGACTATAAAGAAAACTGAGTGGCAAAGAATTGATGCTTTTGACCTGTGGTGTTGGAGAAGACTCTTGAGAATCCCTTGAACTGCCAGGAGATCCAACCAGTCCATTATAAAGGAAATAAGCCCTGAATATTCATTGTAATGACTGATGTTGAAGCTGAAACTCCAATATTTTGTCCACCTTTTGTGAAGAACTGACTTATATGAAAAGACCCTGATGCTGGGAAAGATTGAAAGCAGTAGGCAAAGGATGAGATGGTTGAATGGTAGCACTGACTTGATAGATGTGCGTTTGAGTAAACTCCAGGGGTTGGTGATGGACAGGGAAGCCTAGCATGCTGCAGTTGATGGGATCACAAAGAATCAGATAAGGCTGAATGATTGAACTGAAATGACAGAGATTAAATTACCCCTAGTATCTAACTTTTGTTGATTTATTCTGCTCAGATTTATCCTCTGTAATCAATGTGTTAGTATCTGATTGTGTCACATTCTGAAATTTGCTTTCTGACCAGCTGCTGCTGCTGCTGCTGCTAAGTTGCTTCAGTCGTGTCTGACTCTGTGCAACCCCATGGACTATAGCCCACCAGGCTCCTCTGTCCATGGGATTCTCCAGGCAAGAAAACCCACCAGAGTGGGTTGCCATTTGCTTCTCCAATGCATGAAAGTGAAAAGTGAAAGTGAAGTCGCTCAGTCGTGTCCCGACTCTTAGTGACCCCCTGGACTGCAGCCTACCAAGCTCCCCCGTACATGGGATTTTCCAGGCAAGAGTACTGGAGTGGGATGCCATTGCCTTCTCCATCTGACTAGCTAAGAGAGTTTGATTTCTAGTATCTCCCAGTTTCTCTAATCTGTTTCTCTCTGTATGTTTGTTGCCTTTAACCTCCCTGTGGGGATTTCTTGATTAGGCTGTAATTATGACCACCAGTGCCTCCAAAGTTCACACCTTTTTTAGCTTCATAACTAAAGAGGAAGGGACTCTATTTTTTAAATTCCCTATTTGAAATATCCTAAATAAAGACTATTGACATTTTCTGGGCACATGACCATGTCAGAAAACACGTGTAGTGAGGTTTACTTGCATTGTGACATGTGCCTGAGAACATGTTCAACCATTTCCCTAAGAGAAAAAGAGATTTCTTAGCTGAATGAGGGAAAAGTACCAGTCAAAAGAAAAAAAAAAAAAAGATACATATTCTTCTGCCATGCAAGATTTTACTTACATTTTCCTTGCTTAAAAAAAGGTTTCCCTGGTAACTCAGCTGGTAAAGAATCCATCTGCAATGCAGAAGACCCTGTTCTATTCCTAGATTGGGAAGATCCCCGGGAGAAGAGATAGGGAACCCACTCCAGTATCTTGGGCTTCCCTGGTGGCTCAGCTGATGAAGAATCTGCCTGCAATGCAGGATCCCTGGTTTCGAACCCTGGAAGATCCTGGAGGAAGGCATGGAAGCCCACTCCAGTATTCTTGCCTAGAAAATCCCCATGGACAGAGAAGCCAGGCAGATGACAATCCATGGGGCCACAAAGAGTCAGACATGACTGAGCAACTAAGCACAGCATAACACATGCTTTAAAAAAATGATATACAATAACTTCTTATTTGTTAGAAGACATGGCTTGACATCTTTTTCTAAAATTTTAGATTAGTTCTCAATAAATAGCAAATCAATAAGCAAGTCATAAATTATTTCAAATTTCAAGGGAAATCCCTTTATTAAACCAGATTATAGCTTGTTAACTACAGAGTAGAACTGTACCATTCAAAGATGGTAATGGGAGCAGATCCAGCCTTACCTTAGATGAATAGAGGTATCATGCAGTGTGGCTTCAGCTTCTCAGGTCTTGTTCTAAAATAGACTAACAGTTCTAAAGAGAAAAGGAGAAAAGATATTAAACATATGTTATGCTTTCTAAAATTGTGAGGTAAAATAGAAAATACTGCCTTCTATTTGATAAATAATGAACTTCAGTGTGTCTGTTAGAATATCATACAAATCCAGAGTTATAATTTCATTTGACACTCACTTTGGGACTGTGACTTAGCAAAACATATTCCCACTTAGATTCAGTTCAATTTTATTATCTCTGAGACTTGAGTGTTATTGCGGTTTAATTTGGCAAGTGATATTTGGTGGTTTTCATTCTAGGTAGGCAGTAAATAATAGATACTGGAATTTACAGTCAAAAGTGTAAATGAAAGTGGGTTGCCATTTGCTTCTCCAATGCATGAAAGTGAAAAGTGAAAGTGAAGTCGCTCAGTCGTGTCCCGACTCTTAGTGACCCCCTGGACTGCAGCCTACCAAGCTCCCCCGTACATGGGATTTTCCAGGCAAGAGTACTGGAGTGGGATGCCATTGCCTTCTCCATCTGACTAGCTAAGAGAGTTTGATTTCTAGTATCTCCCAGTTTCTCTAATCTGTTTCTCTCTGTATGTTTGTTGCCTTTAACCTCCCTGTGGGGATTTCTTGATTAGGCTGTAATTATGACCACCAGTGCCTCCAAAGTTCACACCTTTTTTAGCTTCATAACTAAAGAGGAAGGGACTCTATTTTTTAAATTCCCTATTTGAAATATCCTAAATAAAGACTATTGACATTTTCTGGGCACATGACCATGTCAGAAAACACGTGTAGTGAGGTTTACTTGCATTGTGACATGTGCCTGAGAACATGTTCAACCATTTCCCTAAGAGAAAAAGAGATTTCTTAGCTGAATGAGGGAAAAGTACCAGTCAAAAGAAAAAAAAAAAAAAAAAAGATACATATTCTTCTGCCATGCAAGATTTTACTTACATTTTCTGTGCTTAAAAAAAGGTTTCCCTGGTAACTCAGCTGGTAAAGAATCCATCTGCAATGCAGAAGACCCTGTTCTATTCCTAGATTGGGAAGATCCCCGGGAGAAGAGATAGGGAACCCACTCCAGTATCTTGGGCTTCCCTGGTGGCTCAGCTGATGAAGAATCTGCCTGCAATGCAGGATCCCTGGTTTCGAACCCTGGAAGATCCTGGAGGAAGGCATGGAAGCCCACTCCAGTATTCTTGCCTAGAAAATCCCCATGGACAGAGAAGCCAGGCAGATGACAATCCATGGGGCCACAAAGAGTCAGACATGACTGAGCAACTAAGCACAGCATAACACATGCTTTAAAAAAATGATATACAATAACTTCTTATTTGTTAGAAGACATGGCTTGACATCTTTTTCTAAAATTTTAGATTAGTTCTCAATAAATAGCAAATCAATAAGCAAGTCATAAATTATTTCAAATTTCAAGGGAAATCCCTTTATTAAACCAGATTATAGCTTGTTAACTACAGAGTAGAACTGTACCATTCAAAGATGGTAATGGGAGCAGATCCAGCCTTACCTTAGATGAATAGAGGTATCATGCAGTGTGGCTTCAGCTTCTCAGGTCTTGTTCTAAAATAGACTAACAGTTCTAAAGAGAAAAGGAGAAAAGATATTAAACATATGTTATGCTTTCTAAAATTGTGAGGTAAAATAGAAAATACTGCCTTCTATTTGATAAATAATGAACTTCAGTGTGTCTGTTAGAATATCATACAAATCCAGAGTTATAATTTCATTTGACACTCACTTTGGGACTGTGACTTAGCAAAACATATTCCCACTTAGATTCAGTTCAATTTTATTATCTCTGAGACTTGAGTGTTATTGCGGTTTAATTTGGCAAGTGATATTTGGTGGTTTTCATTCTAGGTAGGCAGTAAATAATAGATACTGGAATTTACAGTCAAAAGTGTAAATGAGAGATATTTCCAGATACAGAAGAGCGATAACACCTTTCAAGTGGAAGCAATAATGTCTTAACATTTGTGTAAAACATTCATTGACAAAGCACTTCCACCTGTGTTGTAGCACAGAATTCTTAGAGTATATCAGTGACGTATGAAATGTTTTCTTCATTTTAAAGAGAAAAAAATTTGTTACCAGAGATATTTACATGCTCAAGATCCCCAGCCATTAAATATAGCCCAGAAACTCAAACCCAGGTCTTTTGATCCTAGTTCAGTCCTAATTTTGTATCACAACTGTTCCTTTGAATATAAGATAAAACATTCTGTCAGCTCTATGATAATGACACAAAGGAACCTAAGTAAAGTTGTCTTTATGACAAAATCAGAGGAAGATTTACTCATTAATTCCAATAATGTTTATTGTGAATCAAGTATAAGTTTTATCCCTAATGCCCAGAAGAATGTCTGACGTATATGTTCTTAGGTGCTCAGCCGTGTCCGAATCTTTGTGACCCCATGGACTGTAGCACACCAGGCTCCTCTGTCCACGAGGATTCTCTAGGCAAGAATATTAGAGTGATTGACATGTATTCCTCCAGGGGATCTTCCCAACCCAGGTGTCGAACCCAGGTCTCTGGTATTGCAGGTGGATTCTTTACTGTCTGGGCCACCAGGGAAGCCCTCTGACATATACAATAGGTAAGATAAATGGATTAATGGGAGAATGAATGAATGAGTGCTAAGTTAAGCAAGTATCATGCTCTACTTATGACAATTTAAAGACTTTGCATTCAAAAAAATTCCTAATTAGGAGATATATACATATCAATAAGAAAATGATATGTGAAGTAAAAAGTGTTGAATTAAAATAGATGTTTTTGAGAGCATGTAAGTGATGGATAAGTTGAGCATATCTTCACAGAGGAGGCTGATAACTGAAGCTTTTTACTTCACAGAGGGGGAACATCTTTCTTCAAAGTGAAGATCAGGGAATGTGAGTAGTTCGCTGTGAGGCTGTGGATCAAGCAGCTTGGATCAGACGAGATGGGGCCAGCAACTGGTGACTACGGAATGTTGCTGGCACCTTGTGAAGGACATGGCTGTGTACCCATGGTGATGAATGCATTTGTATTTTAGGACATAACCTTGGTGGGAGCAGGGAGGATTGACTGGAGTAAGGAGAGCTGCTAACCAGACATTTTGTTTGTTGTCTGGCTTGAACAGGAGAGAATGAACTCATGAACCACAGTAGAGGGTGAATATGAAGAGACATATTCCAGTTCTGTGATACTTAAAGCTTTTTACAAATTTTAAGGCTCTCAAAGTAAAAAAAAATGTTCAAAATTATAAGTAAAAAATTAGTAAAAAACACTTTATAATAAGGAAAAGAATCTGAAAACATTACTAAATTTAAAGAGTTGATGAATGCTAAAAATTTCATAAAATTTGGGAAAATAACACAATATTTCTATGAAATAACTTCCTGAAATGGTTATAAATATTAAAGATATATAAACTTTTTAGATTCATGCTCTTTAATATCTTCATATGAATAATGTTTATTATATTAATATCTATACAAAATATGAATTATAATCGCATTTTCTAAGAAGAGATTAGAAAGAAAGCTTTTATCATATTACGGTTGATCATTTTTTTAAAATTGATAGTTCAGATGTAAAACCATGTGGCTTCACACACAGCTGAATCTGCTGCTTATATGCGACAGGATGTGCCCTACACACAGGAATTCTGATAAGTTTTATTTTAGCATTTTTCATCAAAAGAAGGAAGAAACAGGGTATGATGAATTTATAATTGTACATGCTGCTGATAAATTGTATTTCTAACCAGAAGTAACTTTTGTTTTGGTTAGGCATTTTATGGGAATCAAATGTCCCTTTAAAATCATAGATGTTTGCAAACTGGAAGAATTTTCTGTATGTTAACTTCTGGTTCTGTACATATTAAACTACATTTCTATATTCTCATAGTTTCAGGGCCAGATGTTGGAGGATACCTTCATACAGTGACACATTTATATCTTTTTGGCTTCTTGCTGTTATGCTGGGTGAGTCAGCACAATGTGTGGTAGAAGTACTTCTGGAAGTCATTCCTATAGCAAGAATGCTGATAATTACGTAACCATTTATAAAAGTGACTGTAAACTACATTGGAAAAGACCCTGATACTGGGAAAGGTTGAAGGCAGGAGGAGGAGGGGACGACAGAGGATGAGATGGTTGGATGGTATCACTGACTCAATGGACATGAGTAAACTCCGGGAGTTGGTGATGGACAGGGAGGCCTGGTGTGCTGCAGTTCATGGGGTCACAAAGAGTCAGACACGATTGGGGGAGTGAACTGAACTGAACTGAAACCACATTGGCATATTCCAATACATCAAAACTGAAATATTTTCAATTCAGTTGCCCCTAAGCTGGATTCCAAGCATGCTTTGTTGTCACCCTAACACTACCTAATATGAATGGAAGTGTTATGAGGAGTAATCAGTGTGCACTGCCATCTTAACTTACTGTGATGTTTTTGAAATTTTTAGAAAAACATATGAATATGTGATGGAGAAGGAAATGGCAACCCACTCCAGCATTCTTGCTTGGAGAATCCCATGAACAGACGAGCCTGGTGGGCTACAGTCTGTGGGGTTGCACAGAGTCGGACATGACTGAAACAGCTTAGCATAGCACAGCATGAATATATGAACACATTGGTAAGATCCATCTCTTAGAGTGTTGGGAAGGAGTTCATGCATGCAAGATGGACCAAAATTTACACTACATTAGTTAATGGTGAACCTACATCTAGAGGATAAAACTTGCTTTTGGAAACTGGTTGGATATGAAGAATGAGAGTAACAAAAATCATGGAAAGCTGATGAGTTTTTCTAGCTCTTGATAAAAAAAGGGAGGGATAACCAGTTTTCCAGGTTTGATTGTTCTCATTTTAGTACTAAAATCTCTTATCCTGGAAACATTTTCCCAGATTGCAAAAATACCAGTTATTAGGTGAGAAAGATTGAGGAGAAAGTATCAAACTGAAAAGGCAGCTCCAAAAACAGAAACTTAGAGAAAAGCTGCTTTTAGTGTCAAATGAAGACAATATATTATTTGCCTTTCATAGTTGCTGCTGATTTTACATCTGACCACTGCTGCTGCTGCTGCTGCTGCTAAGTCACTTCAGTCATGTCCAACTCTGTGCAACCCCAGAGACGGCAGCCCACCAGGCTCCCCCATCCCTGGGATTCTCCAGGCAAGAACACTGGAGTGGGTTGCCATTTCCTTCTCCAATGCATGGAAGTGAAAAGTGAAAGTGAAGTCACTCAGTCATGTCCTTCTCTTTGTGACCCCATGGACTGCAGCCCACCAGGCTCCTCCATCCATGGGATTCTCCAGGCAAGAGTACTGGAGTGGGTTGCCATTGTGGTAACTATGATTTTCATTTTATAGTAATGAATCATCTTTTATTGGATCTCTCCAAGTGATCAAATTTTAGTGCTCTGTAATAGTGAGCATTAATAATTGAGAGAATAGCATTGAAGCATATACATTACCATATTAAAATTATATAGCCTGTGGAAATTTGATGTATGATGCAGGGAGCTCAAATCTGGTACTCTGTGAACAACCTAAAAGGGTGGGATGTGGTGGGAGATGGGAGGGAGGTAAAGGAGGGAAGGGACATACATATATCTATGGCATTCATGTTGATATATGGCAGAAACTAACACAATATTATAAAGCAAGTATCTGCCAATTAAAAATAAATTGCTAAAATATTCTTTTTTTGACTTGACCAATGGATGAACAGTGGTGCTTTGTATTTAGATATCACTTGTGGAAATAAAGATCCCCCAGATGAGAGCAAACAGCGGTTATTTACTCAGAGATTGCTATAGCAAAGGATTCAGCCATCATCACTTGCATTTGGCAGAGGATCAAAACTGTTCACAAGAGGTGAAAAGCTTTATAATGGAAAAAAGAGAAGGCTTCAGGTATGCCCTGATTAGAAGTTATTGGCAAGAGGAAGCTGGAAGTGCCCTAAGTGGCAGCAGGGCAAACTATGTAATTGGTTTGGAGAGTATATTTGATTTTTTTTGGTTGGTTCTGAGGTGGAAGGAAGGGCACAAATTAGGGGCGCTGGCAGGTGTTGACCAAATCCTGACTATTCTGGGCTGATTGCTACAGGGCTAATGGATTGGCTTCATGGGTTGATTATTGCAGAAGTTGTTGGCTATAATTCTATTGTGATATATGGTCTAGTCCTTATCTGTTTGTATATTCAATCTCTTGTGCTAGTTTGATTTTAATATTGTGACTGTTATGAATAGTCACAATATTATATTCATAATACTAATATGAATATTCACAATATTAAAATGCTTTTATATGTTGTGTATTTTAAAACACAAAATGTGCTTTTCAAGAACTCAGATAATGAAAATAAAAACAATTCTAATATTAACGTTAGCATTACCCAGACATTGCCAAAAAAGAAGACTGAAAAACTCTGTTATTTTACAGGCATTAGGAAGATAACATATATATATATATATATATATATATATATGCACAAT
>SJYX01006813.1:332977-345145 GCA_006410675.1 Oreotragus oreotragus | reverse complement strand
TGCTGAGTTTCTCTGGGTGAGCTCCAAGGGGATACCAGGCAAACTCTGGCCGGACGGAAGTTGAAAAGAAGTTACCCTGGAAGGGAGCCCTAGATGGAACACAGAGCATGAAATATGCAATGCTGAGTAGGGAAATACCTGGCAATAAGCAACAGAGTTGAAAACGAGTTCTAAGTCATCCCATTAAAAAGAAAAAAAAGTTTCAATGACCGCTGTTTTGTATCAGAAAAGTTTATCATTTTAAGTAATTAACTTGGATTTTGTGCTTTAGTATTTGAAACTTCACTTATATTACATGTAGGCAAAAAATAATCAATGAGTAAATATGCTACTAAGTTAAAAGAATGAATTCTTTTGCAGAGAATGCACCAATGTGTAAATCACATACACTATTACCTGCTTCTCTTGATTACTCCTCCTTGAGACCCAGACTCTTGGGCCACAAACCTCAAATCATCTGTTTTCAATCTGGTATTGATTATCTGCTGCCAGCCACTGTCCTGGACTGCCCTGTTAATCTTGCTCAGTACTAGGCATTCATTGGGCAGGCAACAAATGTTTAAAGAATTGAGCCAAATTGTCTTCTTGAACAAAGGTGAGTTCTTAGGGCCTTGAGGGCTCTCAATAGAACAAATTTTCCTTATGTACAAGCTAGGAGCTTCCCTGTAACTCAGTTGGTAAAGAATCTGCCTGCAGTGCAGGAAACCCTTGTTTGATCCCTAGGTCAGGAAGATCCCCTGGAGAAGGAAATGGCAAACCATTCCAGTATTCCTACCTGGAAAATCCCATGGACAGAGGAACATGGCAGGCAACAGTTCATGGGATTGCAAGAGGGGGACATGACTTAGCAATTAAACCACCTGTATAAATTGGCCATTTTGAAAAGCTCTGTGAACCCAGATCACTCATGAAAAAGAATTAAATCACCCCCAGTTAGAGATCAGGGGTTATAACCAACTACAGTTCTGTAAAAACTATTAATAATAATATGGCAGAATTTCACTAAGAGGTGAGCAACAGAGCAAATATTTACTTCCCTAAGAAGCCTGGCTATTGGGTCCATGAGCCCTTAGTCAGGCACCAATGTCTGGCCCTAAGTTCAGAGCATGGAAGTCCATCCATGGCTGCAGTGGCACCTGATTCTGGTCTCAATGGTGGTGTAATGATAGAGTCACGGAAAGATCTTGTCCAGTCAGACAACTGGAGAAATGAGCCCAAGCCCCTGGCAGAGTCCTGAGCACCAGAAACTCAGCAGAGTGGCCTGGGGACCACTTGGTTCTGTTTTTTGTGTGTGTATTTAACCTAGATTTGTGTGTATCTAACCTAGATTTGTATACATTTGTTATATATATGACCTAGATTTGTGTATATAACCTCAGTTTATATAGATTGTATGTATATAACCTAGATTTGTGTATATTTAATCTAGAAAAAGAGTAAGGAGCTAAGAGACAGCTGTCCTTAAATAGCTGGAAATAGGCCAAGTAGGACAGGTTTCTACTGTCCTTCTTGGTACATTGGGTGTGGCTTGATGGGAGTGGCTCAGGGGTTTGTGTGGAGGGAGCAGGGTGCTGACTTGACTCAGGCCAATTTCCCAGAGTCAGGGCTCTCCAGATGTGGAGTGAGTGGTTGCCTCAGGTGTTGGGAGTTTGTTCCCTGGAATTTCGATCAGAGGCTGGTCAAAGCACTTACTGGGGACAACTAGAGGGAGATTCCTAAGGTGGGCATGTGAAGGAGGAATGCTTGTTCCCATCTCTGCACATGTCCACAGAGAAGTGATTTCCCCTCCAGAAAAAATATATTTCTATACCCTAGAAGGAGAGATATGAAAGAAATAATTCCAGTTTCTCTCCAGAAGCACATGTATTTCCTCTCACCTGCCCAATGATGAATTTAGTGACTTCACCAATTGTTGAATTTAGGAAAGAGGTTGTATGAGTCTACTCGGGTTGCCATAACAAAGTATCACAGCCAGAGTGACTTAAACAACACGTTTTCTCACATTTCTGGAGGCTACAAGTCTAAGTCAACCATCATGGTTTGTTTCTGGTGAGGGTGCCCTTCCTGGCTTGTAGATATGGCTGCCTTCTCACTGTGCCCCGACAAGGCCTTTCCTCTTTGTATACTAGTCTCTCTTCCTCTTCTTATAAGGACACAGATCTNTTAAACAACACGTTTTCTCACATTTCTGGAGGCTACAAGTCTAAGTCAACCATCATGGTTTGTTTCTGGTGAGGGTGCCCTTCCTGGCTTGTAGATATGGCTGCCTTCTCACTGTGCCCCGACAAGGCCTTTCCTCTTTGTATACTAGTCTCTCTTCCTCTTCTTATAAGGACACAGATCTTATAGGATTAGGGCCCCACCCTTATGATCTCGTTTAATCTTAATTACCTCCTGAAAGGTTGTATCTCTGAATATGTAACATTAGGGGCTAAAAAATGTGACATTTTTTTTTTTGGGGGGGGGGTGGTTCACAATTCTGTCCATAACAGGGGCTTGAGCATTCTAATGCTACAGCTCTGTCTACGCAAAGAGGGATACACTCTGTACGCTTCCCTACCACATGATAAGCTTAGTAGGGCAGATTCTACTTATGATGAGGAAGCCTGTGACTGTTCAGTTCTTCCTGCAGCAGGTAAGTACCTTTCATTTGGAAACTGGAAAGTATTAGGAAGTCTGTTGTGCCCACATCTTAGCCAATCCTCCATTCTAGCTTTTTATCAATAATAAGGCTGGTATTTTTATCTTCACTTGCCTAACTGCATCTTACTTTTCAACTTGGATAGGGGGGAAGGGGGAGTATTACTTAATGAATCCCTAAAACCAACAAGGCAGGAAACTAGAAACAGGACTTCCATCTAAAAGCACACTGTGTCTTTAAGTTTTAGTTCCTCTTGTCTATCTGGAGAGAAGCCCCTCAGAGTTAGGGTTTTAGACACAAAATAAATTTATGCTTGAAATAAAGATTTTTTTCATTGATCACACTGCCATTTCTTTTAGAGCTATCACAGAAATATTTGCTATCCAGCTTTGCTTTGTATCAAGGAAATTATCAGTCCAAGTGATGTCAGTAAAACAACTGAAATCTCTCCAGGTAAATATTGACATATCTCTGAGCTTCCTAAAAAGGCAAGCTTCTCAGCAGTGCTTATCATTTCATGAAGTATAAGCTGTTCAACTTAGAGGCAGATACCCCATAAAAAAAAAAAAAGAATCCCTGTTTTGTTTATTTGAGGGGCTTATTAAGTCTGACTCTCTCATGGAGTTTTGGGTAGGTTTCCAGGAAAATATTAAACTTCCCCTGACAATAGGCTTGTTTTCTCGATATTTTTCCCCCAAATACATTCATTCGTGGGAAGATACCAGCTTCAATTAGGTACATTAGTTTAGAAGGCTAGTCTTCCTGTGTATGGACAAAATTCTTCCTTTCCTTAGAAGAGCTCCTTCAGTCCTTCCTTTCCTTAGAAGAACTTCTTGGGCCCTGCTGTGTACTTAGTGCTGGTTCTGGACTTAGACAATACACACTCATCCTCAATCCTGTGCTCTAAAGCCACTTTGTTGCTGTTTTAGTCAATAAGTCATGTCCAACTCTTTTGTGACCCCATGGACTTAGACGCCTGGCTCCTCTGTCCACGGGATTTCCCAGGCAAGAATCCAGGAGTGGGTTGCTGTGCCCTCATCCAGGGGATCTTCCTGACCCAGGGATCAAACCCACGTCTCTTATGTCTTCTGCACTGGCAGGCAGCTTCTTTACCACGAGCAAGACTTGGGAAGCCCCTAAAGCCACTTACCTTTCTCTAAATGGATATCTCCATTTTCCCTGAGCATAAGCCTTGGCAGGCATTGTGATGTGCACCTAGAAGCATCACAGGTTGGGGAGGACTTTATGCCCAAGGGGCCCCCAGCTGGAATGAGAAAGACACTTGAAGAGAACAAACCACCGAGTACGACCCTGTGATCTTCATCCTTTGCCCAGGAGCTGAAAATCAGAGTCGTGTGTTACTGTAATTATAAAAGAGATCCTTCAGGATGTAGGATCTTTATTGCATAGTCCTTGCTTGGTCTCTTAACTTGCCCAAGTGCCAACATGTGCCCAGTGCTGGGCCTGGGCAACTGGAGGCAGATGACATATGTCTGTTATTTTCCCTCTCCCTAACCTTCTGTGGACATAAAGAAAAAGACATAAGTCAGGAATCCTGGGCGACCTTAGGCATCCCATCTCTCTGGGTCTCATTTTTCTCAAACCGTGTTTTCCAAATTTTCTGAATGATTAGACTCTCCTGAGTAGTTTTCAAAATGCAGATTCCAGGCTCTTGTTCTAGGGATTCTAATCCATCAAGTCTAGATACAGGTCAGGAATCTTTACAATTAATGAGCACTCCTAAGCCAACACTATGCTTAGGCAAAGTCTAGAAAACACTGAATTAGATGCTATTAAAATCACTTTCCCCATTTACCAATGGAAGTCTTAGGTGGATCATTTGAAGTCATCATGAGTTGCTTTCAGTCCAATCCCTCCTATCGTTAGCCATTCAGAGTACCTAACTGTGCAGAGCACACTTACGGTCACTTTTTTTCCTAGTGGGGGCTCTGTTAATAGCAGCAATCAAGATACAGTTATTAAAAGCCCAGATTACCTGGTAACTACTTATTCCTTATTTAACCTAGATTTGTGTGTATCTAACCTAGATTTGTATACATTTGTTATATATATGACCTAGATTTGTGTATATAACCTCAGTTTATATAGATTGTATGTATATAACCTAGATTTGTGTATATTTAATCTAGAAAAAGAGTAAGGAGCTAAGAGACAGCTGTCCTTAAATAGCTGGAAATAGGCCAAGTAGGACAGGTTTCTACTGTCCTTCTTGGTACATTGGGTGTGGCTTGATGGGAGTGGCTCAGGGGTTTGTGTGGAGGGAGCAGGGTGCTGACTTGACTCAGGCCAATTTCCCAGAGTCAGGGCTCTCCAGATGTGGAGTGAGTGGTTGCCTCAAGTGGTGGGAGTTTGTTCCCTGGAATTTCGATCAGAGGCTGGTCAGAGCACTTACTGGGGACAACTAGAGGGAGATTCCTAAGGTGGGCATGTGAAGGAGGAATGCTTGTTCCCATCTCTGCACATGTCCACAGAGGAGAAGTGATTTCCCCTCCAGAAAAAATATATTTCTATACCCTAGAAGGAGAGATATGAAAGAAATAATTCCAGTTTCTCTCCAGAAGCACATGTATTTCCTCTCACCTGCCCAATGATGAATTTAGTAACTTCACCAATTGTTGAATTTAGGAAAGAGGTTGTATGAGTCTACTCAGGCTGCCATAACAAAGTACGACAGCCAGAGTGACTTAAACAACACGTTTTCTCACATTTCTGGAGGCTACAAGTCTAAGTCAACCATCAGGGTTTGTTTCTGGTGAGGGCGCCCTTCCTGGCTTGTAGATATGGCTGCCTTCTCACTGTGCCCCGACAAGGCCTTTCCTCTTTCCTCTTTGTAGACTAGTCTCTCTTCCTCTTCTTATAAGGACACCAATCCTATAGGATTAGGGCCCCACCCTTATGATCTCGTTTAATCTTAATTACCTCCTGAAAGGTTGTATCTCTGAATATGTAACATTAGGGGCTAAGACATGTGACATTTTTTTGGGGAGGGGGGGTGGTGGTTCACAATTCTGTCCATAACAGGGGCTTGAGCATTCTAATGCTACAGCTCTGCCTACGCAAAGAGGGATACACTCTGTATGCTTCCCTACCACATGATAAGTTTAGTAGGGCAGATTCTACTTATGATGAGGAAGCCTGTGACTGTTCAGTTCTTCCTGCAGCAGGTAAGTACCTTTCATTTGGAAACTGGAAAGTATTAGGAAGTCTGTTGTGCCCACATCTTAGCCAATCCTCCATTCTAGCTTTTTATCAATAATAAGGCTGGTATTTTTATCTTCACTTGCCTAACTGCATCTTACTTTTCAACTTGGATAGGGGGGAAGGGGGAGTATTACTTAATGAATCCCTAAAACCAACAAGGCAGGAAACTAGAAACAGGACTTCCATCTAAAAGCACACTGTGTCTTTAAGTTTTAGTTCCTCTTATCTACCTGGAGAGAAGCCCCTCAGAGTTAGGGTTTTAGACACAAAGTAAATTTATGCTTGAAATAAAGATTTTTTTCATTGATCACACTGCCATTTCTTTTAGAGCTATCACAGAAATATTTGCTATCCAGCTTTGCTTTGTATCAAGGAAATTACCAGTCCAAGTGATGTCAGTAAAACAACTGAAATCTCTCCAGGTAAATATTGACATATCTCTGAGCTTCCTAAAAAGGCAAGCTTCTCAGCAGTGCTTATCATTTCATGAAGTATAATCTGTTCAACTTAGAGGCAGATACCCCATAAAAAAAAAAAAAAAAGAATCCCTGTTTTGTTTATTTGAGGGGCTTATTAAGTCTGACTCTCTCATGGAGTTTTGGGTAGGTTTCCAGGAAAATATTAAACTTCCCCTGACAATAGGCTTGTTTTCTCGATATTTTTCCCCCAAATACATTCATTCGTGGGAAGATACCAGCTTCAATTAGGTACATTAGTTTAGAAGGCTAGTCTTCCTGTGTATGGACAAAATTCTTCCTTTCCTTAGAAGAGCTCCTTCAGTCCTTCCTTTCCTTAGAAGAACTTCTTGGGCCCTGCTGTGTACTTAGTGCTGGTTCTGGACTTAGACAATACACACTCATCCTCAATCCTGTGCTCTAAAGCCACTTTGTTGCTGTTTTAGTCAATAAGTCATGTCCAACTCTTTTGTGACCCCATGGACTTAGACGCCTGGCTCTTCTGTCCACGGGATTTCCCAGGCAAGAATCCAGGAGTGGGTTGCTGTGCCCTCATCCAGGGGATCTTCCTGACCCAGGGATCAAACCCACGTCTCTTATGTCTTCTGCACTGGCAGGCAGCTTCTTTACCACGAGCAAGACTTGGGAAGCCCCTAAAGCCACTTACCTTTCTCTAAATGGATATCTCCATTTTCCCTGAGCATAAGCCTTGGCAGGCATTGTGATGTGCACCTAGAAGCATCACAGGTTGGGGAGGACTTTATGCCCAAGGGGCCCCCAGCTGGAATGAGAAAGACACTTGAAGAGAACAAACCACCGAGTACGACCCTGTGATCTTCATCCTTTGCCCAGGAGCTGAAAATCAGAGTCGTGTGTTACTGTAATTATAAAAGAGATCCTTCAGGATGTAGGATCTTTATTGCATAGTCCTTGCTTGGTCTCTTAACTTGCCCAAGTGCCAACATGTGCCCAGTGCTGGGCCTGGGCAACTGGAGGCAGATGACATATGTCTGTTATTTTCCCTCTCCCTAACCTTCTGTGGACATAAAGAAAAAGACATAAGTCAGGAATCCTGGGCGACCTTAGGCATCCCATCTCTCTGGGTCTCATTTTTCTCAAACCGTGTTTTCCAAATTTTCTGAATGATTAGACTCTCCTGAGTAGTTTTCAAAATGCAGATTCCAGGCTCTTGTTCTAGGGATTCTAATCCATCAAGTCTAGATACAGGTCAGGAATCTTTACAATTAATGAGCACTCCTAAGCCAACACTATGCTTAGGCAAAGTCTAGAAAACACTGAATTAGATGCTATTAAAATCACTTTCCCCATTTACCAATGGAAGTCTTAGGTGGATCATTTGAAGTCATCATGAGTTGCTTTCAGTCCAATCCCTCCTATCGTTAGCCATTCAGAGTACCTAACTGTGCAGAGCACACTTACGGTCACTTTTTTTCCTAGTGGGGGCTCTGTTAATAGCAGCAATCAAGATACAGTTATTAAAAGCCCAGATTACCTGGTAACTACTTATTCCTTCTGGCATCTTAGTCCACTAGCTGGTTTTATTCAAGTCTTCAAAGATTTGCAGAAATGTTTTATCCTGCAATAACAGCTCTGAAATTCAAGGACAACAAAGATGAGAGACTGTTATGCATACATCATTATTAATGCTTTTATAAGTATGTGTGACAAACACATTTTAAAATTTTCTCTTCTCCTTTACTTTTGTTTTAGTTTCAGGCTTCTACTCTGTACTGTCAAAAAAAAATATATCACTGGGTAGAAGAATTTTATAAAGTTGAAAAAAATGAAAAAGGAGGGAAGAAAGAAGGAAAGAAGCTGCTACATCAAAGCTTTTCACCACTGTAAACACTGAGATTTAAAAAACAAAGTTTCACACTTTTTAATTTAGCATTTATTTGGAGAAAAATGGAATTCTTATAAAGAATCTTATAAGAAATTACTATAATCTTATAATTAATTAAAAATTAATCCCAGATGGAAGTTGTGAAATACAAGAAGTATTAAACAAGCAAAAACAATGACAAGCATATAAGAAAATCTACACAAATTTTGGCTAGAAAAAAAAATTCTGTGGATTAAAAATACACTTAAAATATGTAATAAGAATGGCATGTAAATTGGAATGGGACGAATAATTCTAAAATGTTCTAAAGCTTTTGTGTTGTTTGAGAGGGCTGTAATTTATTTTTATCTTAATAAGTATGCATGTTGATATATTAATATTTGATGAAAAAGAACTAAGACAGAAAAGGAATGTATAACTTTCACATGAATAAATGGGTAAAAGTGAATGAAGTGGGGAAAAAAACCATTATCAACTTAAAAGCAGAGAAGAATGAAAGATAAGCATACAGAAGGCAGGAAAAATAAAACAAATCCAAATATGTCAATAATTATAATAAATGAAAAATAGTTGAATATTCTATAGATACATCAAGAACACACAGGTGATCAAACTAAATGGAATGAGCTAGCTACTTTAAGCAAATACTACCAATAAAATGCTGATGTGTTTGTATTAGATAAAATAGATTTTAAAAAAGCAAAAAAAATAAGAAAAAAAAGTCATTACATAATAAAAGATCAATTCACCAAGAAGTAATAATAATTATAAATCAATAGTCACCTAGTTCAGCCCAGTTCAGTCGCTCAGTCGTGTCCGATTCTTTGCGACCCCATGAATCGCAGCATGCCAGGCCTCCCTGTCCATCACCAACTCCCGGAGTTCACTCAGACTGCATCCATCGAGTCAGTGATGCCGTCCAGCCATCTCATCCTCGGTCGTCCCCTTCTCCTCCTGCCCCCAATCCCTCCCAGCATCAGGGTCTTTTCCAATGAGTCACCTCTTCACGTGAGGTGGCCAAAGTACTGGAGTTTCAGCTTTAGCATCATTCCTTCCAAAGAAATCCCAGGGCTGATCTCCTTCAGAATGGACTGGCTGGATCTCCTTGCAGTCCAAGGGACTCTCAAGAGTCTTCTCCAACACCACAGTTCAAAAGCATCAATTCTTCAGCACTAGGGACATTCTCAAAATACATAAAACAAAACAAAAGAGGAAATAACTATAGAAAGAACAAATCCATTCTCAGAATAGATTTTAACATCCATCTTCATAATTTTTAAATGAAGGAGGCAAAAAAATCAGTAAGTATAAGTGAATCTGAATAGCATAATTATCATGTTTAATTTAATGAACATACATAGAACACCACACCCAAAATAGAAAAATCCACTTTTTAAAAAGTATACCTGGATAATTTATGAAAATTACTTTACAAAGGACCATAAAGCAAACCTCAGCAAATAGTGAAAGATGGACGTTACAGACCACATTACCCATCTACAGTGCAATCAGGTTAAAAATCTAACAAAAAGGCAAAACCACATGTATCTAGAATTTAGGAGACATTTTAATGCATGTGTCAAAGGATATGATAGTGGATATCAGAAAAAAAAAAGGTATTATTAGACAGAAACCTGAAGCAGTACTTAGAGGGACATTTACAGCTTTGACATGATTAAATTAAAAAGAAAGCTGCAAATTAATAAGTATCCATAAAATCAAATTAGGGAAAAATGCTTATTAAAACAGTAATGTTTTGTGAATGAAATTGTAAATTCCCAAAGCCATTTGGGAAATAAAGCCTACTCTCTGTGGTCACCTGGACTTAGCTATGGCTATCATTGATTCAGTAGGTACTAAGCATCAGACATGATACTGAGTGATATAAAACCTCTGTAGTATTTAGGATTATAAACTAGAGGGGGAAGAAGTGAGAAACAAAAAAATTTCAAAAGCTGCACTATGTTTTTGTACTATTTAATTTGTAATATAATCTCTGAATAAGTAGAAAATATTATAGTCTCAGTTTATTTAAACAGATTTGGAGATTTTAAAGAGCTGGCTTTATTTTACAGGGTATCAAAGTCACCTATAATTTAGTGACATACAACACATTAAGAAAATGTGGTATTATATGGTCCAGTACAGAAATATTTAGTCACTGTTAGCAGACACTGTGACTGATGCTTTGTGTTGGGGGGTAGGGCAGGGAGGGAGCCCAGGGATTCTGATGAGGCATTTGAGTATCACAGACCTTAACACACAGCCCACCTCTTAATAAATCCTAAACTACCTAAAACAACTATCATAAAATAACTATTAATTGCCACTTTAGAATTAATCCCATTTAAAGATTTTTGCTTTTATTGTTAATATGGGGGGGGGAAGAGTACACTTTTCCACTGCTTATAGCAGAATAAATTGGTAAAATCAAGATGGAGGAGGTCTTTTTAACACTGTAGTAAAGAGTTAAAATGTTATGTATTGTTCAGCCCAGAACTTCTGCATTTGAAATTTTATCTTAAAGAAATAATTACAAGACCATGCAAGAATTTAGCTGTCACAGCACTGACTATGTTAGTGATAACCTAGAGATAACTTAAAAGTCTCAAAAGAGGACATTAGTTAAATAAATTATGGCAATGCAGATATGGACAGAATGAAAGGACAAAATAGGTGATTAAGTAGTTAATCCCAAGTAGAAAAATAATGGAGACCCATGTAAGTTAATGATTACTCATGAAAGTAGGCTTGCTTAGCAACAAATCCAGGCAACAGTAGCATGTGACATGCCCCAAAAGAATAAAACAATGGTGGCATGAGTCCCACATCCTGCCCAGTCAGCTAAGTTAATGATCCCTAAACGTTCTCTGAACACATAAAAAACAATCATTTGTGGACCAGCTTGACCACCCAGTGACAAGAAAACTCCCCTGCTCAACCTGGAGGAGGAGCTGATGATGGAAAGAAAAACAAAAGTCTTTCCTCCTCCTCCCAGTTTTTTCTTTGATTATAAAACCGTGGCCCACTACGTTCTCAGAGCACCTTGTTTCCCTCCCGCTTGTCAGCCTCATAAGTGTCCTAGTCTAATAAATCACTTCTTATCTACCTATTTTGCTCTTGCTGAACTCTTCTCTGCACTGAGACATAAAGGGCTATGGTATGAGAGCTCTTCAGAGCCCCCCTGAAATGATACTAGTCAATTTCAACACCACCCTTAAAATGATGTCATTCAAGAAAGCTTAATGACATGGAGAGGCGTTCATAATAGTGAAACAAGCAAGTTACAGAGCAGTGTAATCCGATTTTTGTACACATTAAAAAAAACCTGGAAGGAAATACACTGATATCTTATTATTCTTAGATATCTCTGGGTGGTGAAATTATGGGAGAATATTTATTTTCTTATATTATTTGAGTCTGTATTATTCCTGTAATTAAAAAGAAACAATAAAAGGTATATATCTTTTAAAAGCATTAACTCTTTATTTCCAGCATTTTCTTGCTGTCAGATTTCTTCTAGCTGACTTTTTTGTCCTTTGGAGCTGGTGTAGCATCAAACCAAGGCAATCTCTTTGAATTCTAAGGTCTGCAATACAGTCTATGAGATGTCTCCCATATTTGAATGTTTAATAACTATTGGGAGACAATATCAAGGAAAGCATTGTTCATATTTCCCACTAGAAATTTTATTTTGAGTTTGTAGAAAGATTCAGATATTCTAACTCAAAGTTTAATGCATGCATCAGGGTTAAATAACTGTTTCAAATTAGAAACCACTGATGTTTCTTGTACAACTAACCATCAATTAGCTATGCTAATGAGAAAAGCAGGAAATGATTGCAGGAGAAAATGAGATCAGCAGGGGTAAAAAAGAAAAACAACTCACTGCAGTCCTTTGTTTCAGCCATCAGTTGTTAAAACTTATCAGAGTGACACAGGCATTTTTTTTTTTTAAGAGATGGAGTATTAAAAAAAAAAAAAAA
>SJYX01006813.1:300346-316234 GCA_006410675.1 Oreotragus oreotragus | reverse complement strand
CAGTGCGTTTTCTTGGCAAAACTCTATTAGCCTTTTCTCTGCTTATTTTGTACTCCAAGGCCAAATTTGCCTGTTACTCCAGGTGTTTCTTGACTTCCTACTTTTGCATTCCAGTCCCCTATAATGGGAAAGTCCCCTATAATGAAAAGGACATCTTTTTTGGGTGTTAGTTCTAAAAGGTCTTGTAGGTCTTCACAGAACCATTCAACTTCAGCTTTACTGGTCGGGCATAGGCTTGGATTACCGTGATATTGAATGGTTTGCCTTGGAAATGAAGAGAGATTATTCTGTCGTTTTTGAGACTGCATCCAACTGCATTTCAGACTCTCTTGTTGGCCACGATGGCTACTCCATTTCTTCTAAGGGATTCCTGCCCACAGTAGTAGATATAATGGTCATCTGAGTTAAATTCACCCATTCCAGTCCATTTTAGTTCTATGATTCCTAGAATGTCAATGTTCACTCTTGCCATCTCCTGTTTGACCACTTCCAATTTGCCTTGATTCATGGACCTAACATTCCACGTTCCTATGCAATATTAAGTCTATCTCGTTTCACGTGGGTTTCTCTGGGCATTTTTCCTCAGGCTATTTCAGAGCAGATTTAACAGCCACTGTTGGGGCTGCCTGGTTCTTTTTTGCCTCTTATTTTCCTCCTCATATTCTCTACCATAATATGCCATCTGAGCCAGCTGTAACAGTTTTTCTAAAGACTGATTTGGTCCAAACGCCTGTTTTTGTAACTTATGACAAATACCTGGAGCTGACTGAGTGAGAAATCTACCTTTTATGATCATTCTTCCTTCTGCACTTTCAAGATCAGTAAACTTGTGGAGAGCCTCCCATAGTCTATCTAGGAATTTACCAGGAGTTTCCTTCTTTCCCTATTCTATGTTAGCCAACTTAGCATAGTCTAAAGTCTTAGCGTGTGCTTGAGTCCTTTAAGAATACATCTGGCAATGCATCTCTGTTATTGTAGCCACTTTGNGAGCCTCCCATAGTCTATCTAGGAATTTACCAGGAGTTTCCTTCTTTCCCTATTCTATGTTAGCCAACTTAGCATAGTCTAAAGTCTTAGCGTGTGCTTGAGTCCTTTAAGAATACATCTGGCAATGCATCTCTGTTATTGTAGCCACTTTGATTCCAGTAGGAAGGAGGGCTATTTTGTGTTCCCTCTCTCCCCTTGTCTCACGATCAAGCCATTCATCTCCAGAAGTAGTAGCTTCCCCCAAAACTCAAGTTTTTGCATCAGAAGTCTGTCCCAAGACATGCATTACATCTCACCAAGTAAGGTCATAAAGTAAAGTTAGTCCTGTAAAGTCTTCTAGGTACTTTTGGGATCACAATTGGAACTGTTTGAAATTCTACCGAGACTGAGGCAATCCCTCCTAGAAGGGTTTCATGATTCTCAGCTTGTTCAGTTGGGAGCCCCAGATAAAGGGGCAAAGTAAGAGAACAGGAGGGAGCTGAAGGTTTCACACCCAAATCTGTACCCTCAGGACATAAGTCTGGCATGTCCCGCAGACAGATAAAGAACAACACATGAGGCACTTCTACATAAGGCATTTCCCTTATTTTCTACAGAACCAGTCTAGTTGTAGAACAGTAATAATTGAGATCCTTCAACAGGTCAGCGTTCCCCATCTTCCAAAGGATACTGTGGCCATTCAGTATCGCAGAAGATCAGACATATCTTTTTAAACTCTGGAGATCAAACTTGAACCAGCATTTAAAAAAAAAAAAAAAAAAAAACCTTTTAAAGGAGTGGTTTTGGAACTGCTAGCTCCCATCTGTAAAAGAGAAAAAAGTGGCTTCCATAGCTGTGGCTTTTTTCCCACCAGAAGTGTCCTTCCCTGCTCTAGATGGGGGTGTAGACAGACTCTCCACCAAAGCTTTCCTTCCCTGGTCAGACTTAGTCTGTCCCTTCCCAACACAGGCTTCTTACTCATCCCTCCTGATTCTACCCACCAAGGTGGGGTGGAGATGCCCCAGGGGTAGACCTGATGGCATCCCAGATGGATGTGCTGTTCCTCACCATTAAGACCTTTGTCTGATTTTCGCTCTTCCTCTGATGCCACCCGGGGTGGAGCAGAGTAGCCCAGAATGTTTCCCAAGCTAGGACCACTAGGGGGAGCATCCCCCTTCCATGTGCCTCTACACATTCCCGAGTACAGTCCTAACTGCAGTAGAAGCGTTGAGTTATAAAGAGATAAACAAAAACCCAAGATGTCTCTTCTCAGTGTCACCACACCAGCATATGTGATAGCAAAAGAGGCAGTGGGGGTCGGCCAGCGAGGAAAAAGTGATTTCGTCCTCAAGCTACTAGGGCCAATTCTTCCAGTTCATACCCACAGGTTCCACAAAAGGAACATCTAGGGAGTTGAGATACAAGCCAATGGAGAGGTTTCTCTGGTCTGCTAAGAGCTAACGGGAGAAGCCCACTGTACTTCCAATCTGACCATATCTTGCAATTCCTGATCTGTGTCTTCAAAAACCTTATGGTCACCAGCAATGCTTCTACCCACACAGATCAGAGGCACAGCCATGACCAAGACTTACTTTTAGGACTCTGGCCCCCGAGGCAGGCAGCCAAGAGAGTGACCTCTAGCCTGAGAGACGTTCCTGGAGCTAGAGCTCCACCTAGCTCCCAAACGTGCTCTTGTAACTTTCTGGCAAGGCTTGCCTAAGTTTAGCAAGGCTAAGCGCTTCCATACATGGGGTCTAAGCAAAAGTACACAGTAACAGCATGGATCACAAGTCCCTTGAAAGTCTATGACCTGACAGATTAGGTTAGTAGCTCTAATTTCCCACGCACTTACGAAATGGCCAAAGAGCCCAGGAAAAGCTGACCGAGAAAGGGAAGTTCAGTCCACACGCTTTGCCCATTTTTGGTCGCTCCCCTCGCAGGGACCTTGGGTGTCTCTTGGCATTGGCAGGTTGGTATAAACCCCAGACAAGGCTCCCTTTTTTGGGGGCTGCCTTCAGTCATTACAAGACACTGCGAAACCCCAGAGCAGGGCTCATCTCTTGCTTCACGCAGGGTGTGTCATTCATTCACACAAGCACACTGAAAAGTTAGTCAAGTAAAGCAGGAAATGTGTATACTGAGAAGCAGAGAGGCTAGAGCTCTGAGTGGTCTTACCTTGTCCTGAAGATCCCAGATGAGCCTCCAAGATGATAGCTTACAGTGAACAATGTCAGATTTGTGATCACTGAAGAAGGTTTAGCTTTGGGACCGGAGACCAGGCTTGATCACTCAAGAGCTTTTGTGTAGCAGAGTTTTATTAAAGTAAGAAAACAGACAGAGAANAGATCCCAGATGAGCCTCCAAGATGATAGCTTACAGTGAACAATGTCAGATTTGTGATCACTGAAGAAGGTTTAGCTTTGGGACCGGAGACCAGGCTTGATCACTCAAGAGCTTTTGTGTAGCAGAGTTTTATTAAAGTAAGAAAACAGACAGAGAAAGCTTTTGACATAGATATCAGAAGGCGTCAGAGAGTGGCCCCCAAGTCACACCTTTTCAGAAAGCTTCTTTAGTGATTTAAAGAAGAGGAAAGTTGCTCTCTTTTCTGAATACTGAAAACCGAAACTAAATACTCTCAGTACTGAAAGTGTCTTATTTTCAGTCATGGGGTGAGAGGTGGGACTACTCAAACACTGGGATCTGCTCTAGGCTGGGGACAGGGCTGTCCTCTTCTGGGGCTTTGGCTGACTTTAGAAGCAGTGTTCCCATTAGTGAGGGAGAAGACGGATGCCATCTCCCATAGCTTGGCTGTTCTTACCTCATCCCTGCTTCAGATCTGGTTTGGGGCCTCATCTTTTCACACATGCACAGGCACGGTCTTCAGAGCAAAGGAAACAACAAATGACTTGCCAGTGTCCTGGGCAACTATGTGCCGTGCAGGCATTCCTGAAGCCAGAGGTGGAGGGGTTGGAGTTTGCAGAGTCCTTAGGCTAGTGGAAATAAAATTCTGATGTGCCTAAGAATTACATTTATTTGTTAACATGCAAAGCCCCAGGTCCCACCTCTTATGTATTTCAGTACATTGGGGTTTGCTTAGGATATTGCAGTTAAAAGCACCCTAAGTGACTCTGCATCTCCTTTCACCCTCTGTTCGCTTCAGGGACAGTACACATCAGGGCCAGTCCTGCTGAGCTGTGGCTGTAGCCCCAGGCACCTCTCCTCAGCTCCTGGCGAAGGAGAAGACTTTTGGAGCCAGGGGATAAGCTGTTTAAACTGTTAGTCAGAAGTGCTGTTGTCTGCCATTGCTGCCTTTCAAATTTCGGAGGCATCCCCTCAGGGAATACGGCTACAGGGACCTTCACTGGGCACTCCATGCTACTGGAACAACCATGATTCAGGAAACCGTTCCTAATTCTGGACTTTTTTTCCTGCTGAGCAATGAGAAGGCCCTAAGTACGTCCTTAACAAGAAGGCATGTTCCTCTCAGCTGAGGGACAATCACCATTTGTGACACCTAATTCTAATCAGTGATGCCCCCGTGAATCCAGAACCACCAGCAGGGAGGCCTCCATGACTGGGAAGCCACTCACTCTGGTGTTTAGACATGGCGGGCAGTTCATCAGAGGCCTGACTGGGGCTACTTTCCTCCTTGATTAGCGAGTCACACAGACCTGGGGAAAAGGAATTTTAAGATTTCGAACAGCAAGCTGCCTGCTAGTCAATCTTGGGGAACAAGCAGCTTGTAGTGACCTGCTCCTCACAGCCTCTGAGGGGACTGACTTCATGGAAACATCAGCCACTCTTGCTGCTGGCTGTTACTCACTATACCCACCGCACTAGCCCCTCCAACTTTTTTTCTTTTCAAATGCTCAGAACTGCTTCTGAACTAGGTCTAGATCTAGCCAGTCTGTTGGAGAGCATCACTTTTTGGGGCTGTGTGCACATTTTTCATGTACAGATTGCCACACATGCTGAGACTCAATACTCCAGAGATGCTAAGTACCCTCTTGGGACTTAGAGTCTCAGAGAAGATGGGTGGGGTGGGTGCTGATTGGACATAAAAGAGGGAACGCTACGCTCTCTTGCTATAGGTTCAAGGGATAGTCATGGACTTCGGGGTTAGAGGTCTGAGAGGACAAGTCAAGTTCTGTGCCTTCAAACTAAAGGTAGAAGACAAAGCTGAAATTCAAAGTGAAGACCCACCTTCTTAAGATTTCTCTGTACGATGCACATACACACCCATACAACAAACCAACCACACAGTCAATGGTGCCACGACTAAAGAGGCTAATCTCTCTGTCCTTAGAGGGGTGTCAGAGGAGGAAACCTAGTTGGCAGGAATACCATGACAGTGTTAGGGAGAGTCAGTTTAGTGTAACTGATCTAGTCTGGAGTCTAGGAATCTGGCACTGTTTGGGAGTGTCTGTGACTCTCAGCCTCTGCATTAAAATACATCTACAGTCCACTGATGAAGAAGAATTTAATGTGTGGAAAAAGCTATACAAGGAAGGGATATGTCACATCTTTGGTAGTTCAATGGTTACTTCTTTGGTTTCCTCTTTAATTATTTTCCCCTTCTAATTATTATTATTATCTTTTTTTGGAGAGTCCAAGATTAAGAGAATGAACTATGGCAAACTGAAGGCCCAAAAGAGCTGTACTTTTCACTTAAAAATAGAACAAAATGTTCTTGGGAAGAAAGTTTGTATGTTCACGACAATACAATCTCTTGTCACAGAAAAATACAGAAAAATGTTCAAATTCATATTGTCAACATTCTAAGTTTCTCTTCATTCATATATTAGGAGCTCACTAGCTGTGCTACCTAGTTAGGATTGTGATTAATGGTTATTTAAGAAATCTCCATCACCTCTCTCTTGTCTGCAATTGGTGAGATCTCTTTCAATGACTAGGGAACTTTGTTAGACTAATGTAATTACCAGGCTGTATACTCTGAATATTTGATATCCTAACCACATTCTTGGAATCCCAGTGGCTTTAATATGGTTCTGTCTGGCCCACTGTAGGATGCGGTCAAAGAAGAAAATGTACAGAAGATGAAACAACAATTTATGGCTTCCCACGATGTCTCTAAAGATGGCAGCATACAGATGAAAGAGGTATCTTTTATGACTGCACCTTTCTTGACAATACCTTCTTGGGCTGCAATTTTCTCTGTAGAATAAAGAGAGTTTTACATTTGATTGGGAGATTAGAACCCTCTGCAAGGCAGTTGGGTTGGATAACACTTTTGAAGTACTCATTTTTCCTTTTTCACCAATCTTAGTGACAAGGAGATCATTTTATTTAGGTCAATCAATATTTATACTTATTTTATAATTGGGTAATTGATATGCTGGAGGCTGTTCAGTTACACAGTGTCCCGTTCAAATTCAACCTTGACGTAAGGAAAAACTTACTGACAATAAATAAGTTTAAATTTCAGCATCAGCTCCCAGGGCAGACTGGAAAGCTCTATCCCTGAACATCATGAAAACAAAACAGACAGCTGGTGTCTTGACTTCAACTCAACCCACATTTACTAAGTACCTACTAAAGCAAGGAAATGCATTAAGCACGCAGTATCTCACATAGCCAGTCTTTTAACCTGATTATTTTCCCTTCCAGTTACAAAAAGATTCACAGTTTAGAATTTCCACACATATTATGTTACTCTAGAGTAATATGTTGTATTGTACACTGTATATTACATTTTGTAACAGTAGCTACAAAAATGGTCATCAAACATTATCCCTATTTTACTGATGAGGAAACTTATCCAGCATCATATGGTCAAGAAGCGGCACTGCTTTAAGTTACAAGTATGAATCTATACAAGTTTATTCTATAGAATTATAAATTCATACATAAAAATAAGCTGCTATGAAACTAAGATATTTATTTCATAGTCAAAATTGCCTGCTAGACATATTATCTGAAGTCTGAAAGGCTAGTCTCTTGATCCTGTCATACTTGGTCAATACTATCGATGAAAATAGCAATTTTTCTTCAGAAAGTTATGATAATAAAGCGAGATAATGTCTTCTTATAAAAAAATAGACATGTTCACCAGAAGGCTGCCTTCTCAGAAAACAAATAAGCTAAACTGGATATTTATGAGTGTAGTTGTTTCCAAAATTTTCACTAAGAGGCAAAAAAATTATATAACTAATAATTGCATTGCAAGTGATGTAAAAGTAGCAATGTATTATTAATGGAAATATAATTGCAAGTTTCAGGTAAAAATACCAAAGTATTCATAATGACATATTCACGGTTGCATCCTTCTGCCCACAGAACAGAGCACAGTGCAGAGGGGTGGTCAGTAAATATTTGTTATGTGTGCATGTCTGCTCAGTTGCTCAGTCATGTCCACCTCTTCTTGACCCCATGAACTGCAGCCTTCCAGGTCACCAATATACACAGTTAATACACAGTTACATGGTTAAATTTATCACAAGTGAACCAACTTTTGAAGTATCATATAGACACTAATAATATACAAGAGTATAAACCTTAGCCAACACTCAAGAATCAAGTCAGATAGCAATCATTCCTGCTTTTTCATGGGGCATCAAAGTCATTTGTATACACAGCATTTCTCCAGCACAGACTTCCCTGGTGGCTCAGACGGTAAAATGTCTGCCTACAATGTGGGAGGCCTGGGTTCAATCCCTGGGTCAGGAAGATCTCTTGGAGAAGGAAATGGCAACCCACTCCAATATTCTTGTCTGTAAAATCCCATGGACAGAGGAGTCTGGTAGGCTAGAGGCCATGGAATTGCAGAGTCGGACATGACTGAGCAATTTCACTTTCTTAAAGTTCTGACACTGCCACTTACTACATAACTATGGCATGTCCCTTGTCTCTGTGCAGCCTGGTTTCCTTAACTAATAAATAATAATGATGTGCTATGCACCCTATAGGTTGTTAGCATTAAATGAGTTAGCATATGTAACCAATTCATGTGTGTGTTAGTCACTCAGTCATGTCCGACTCTGTGCGACCCCATGGACTGCAGCTCACCAGGCTTCTCTCTCCATGGAATTCTCCAGGCAAGAATACTGAAGTAGGTTGCCATTCCCTTCTCCAGAGGATCTTCCTGATCCAGGGATCGAACCTGTGTCTCCTACATTGGCAGGTAGATTCTTTGCTGTCTGAGCCACGAGGGAAGTCCACAGAACAATTCATAGGACATATAAAAATTATTTGGGGTACTTCCCTGGAAGTCTAGCGGCTAAGACGTCACACCCCTAATGCAGGGGGCCTAGATTTCACATGCTGCTACTAAGAGTTTGCACGTCACAATGAAGAGAGATCTTGAATGCCACAACTAAGACCCAGCAGAGCCAAATAAAGAATATATATATTAAAAACAGATGATGCTGTTGAAGTGCTGCACTCAATATGCCAGCAAATTTGGAAAACTCAGCAGGGGCCACAGGGCTGGAAAAGGTCAGTTTTCATTCCAATCCCAAAGAAAGGCAATGCCAAAGAATGCACAAACAATTGCACTCATCTCACATGCTAGTAAAGTAACACTCAAAATTCTACAAGCCAGGCTTCAGCAGTACATGAACCGTGAACTTCCTGATGTTCAAGCTGGTTTTAGAAAAGGCAGAGGAACCAGAGATCAAATTGCCAACATCCGCTGGATCATGGAAAAAGCAAGAGAGTTCCAGAAAAACATCTATTTCTGCTTTATTGACTATGCCAAAGCCTTTGACTGTGTGGATCACAATAAACTGTGGAAAATTCTGAAAGAGATGGGAATACCAGACCACCTGACCTGCCTCTTGAGAAATCTGTATGCAGGTCAGGAAGCAACAGTTAGAACTGGACATGGAACAACAGACTGGTTCCAAATAGGAAAAGGAGTACGTCAAGGCTGTATATTGTCACCCTGCTTATTTAACTTATATGCAGAGTACATCATGAGAAACGCTGGACTGGAAGAAACACAAGCTGGAATCAAGATTGCCGGGAGAAATATCAATAACCTCAGATATGCAGATGACACCACCCTTATGGCAGAAAGTGAAGAGGAGCTAAAAAGCCTCTTGATGAAAGTGAAAGAGGAGAGTGAAAAAGTTGGCTTAAAGCTCAACATTCAGAAAACGAAGATCATGGCATCCGGTCCCATCACTTCATGGGAAATAGATGGGGAAACAGTGGAAACAGTGTCAGACTTTATTTTTTGGGGCTCCAAAATCACTGCAGATGGTGACTGCAGCCATGAAATTAAAAGACGCTTACTCCTTGGAAGAAAAGTTATGACCAACCTAGATAGTATATTCAAAAGCAGAGACATTACTTTGCCGACTAAGGTCCGCCTAGTCAAGGCTATGGTTTTTCCTGTGGTCATGTATGGATGTGAAAGTTGGACTGTGAAGAAAGCTGAGCGCCGAAGAATCGATGCTTTTGAACTGTGGTGTTGGAGAAGACTCTTGAGAGTCCCTTGGACTGCAAGGAGATCCAACCAGTCCATTCTGAAGGAGATCAACCCTGGGATTTCTTTGGAAGGAATGATGCTAAAGCTGAAACTCCAGTACTTCGGCCATCTCATGCGAAGAGTTGACTCATTGGAAAAGACTCTGACACTGGGAGGGATTGGGGGCAGGAGGAGAAGGGGACGACAGAGGATGAGAGGGCTGGATGGCATCACTGACTCAATGGACGTGAGTCTGAGTGAACTCCGGGAGTTAGTGATGGACAGGGAGGCCTGGCGTGCTGCGATTCATGGGGTCGCAAAGAGTCGGACACGACTGAGTGACTGAACTGAACTGATATTAAAAACAACAAGAACAACAACCCTGTTGGTCCAGAGGTTAAGAATCTGTCTGCCAATTCAGGGGACACAGAAGATCCCACATGCCATGGGGCAACTGAGCCTGTGTATCTAAACTATTGAAGCCCCCGTGTCTACAGCCCATGATCTGCAACAAGAGAAGCCACTTTAATGAGCCTGCACATTGCAACGAAGAGTAGTTCCCCAGCTCACTGCAAACAGAGAAAGCCTGCACAGCAATGAAGATCCAGCAACCAAAAATAAATTAAAGAAAAATGCCAGTTTTCTTAGTACAGTGCCTGGTTCACAGTAAATGCTCAATAAATATTAGTGATTATTAATTCTAAAAAAGTTATTTGGTATTTTTCTTTTCTAATATGTGTAGTTGTTAATGCTGGAGCTTCTAAGATAAAGTGTGGAACATTTTAAACACTAACACATTTATGATTAAATGATGATTTTGGATTGTAAGCTTGTAGAAAACAGATACTCATAACGTTTCATATCTAATAAGAGTGCCTAATACTTCTTGAAACAATCAGTGAATCCAAAATGACAATTGAGGGCACAGAACTGCAATATGAGTTCACCATCCTGAGAGTTCTGAGTTGTTCTGCCCTCTAATATGTTGCTCTGTGTCTTTTACACAGGGAGCACTGGTCAGTGTCACCAACTGCTATTTCTCCCCTTTTCTTTAGCTTGCCGGCATGTTCTTATCTGAGGATGAAAACTTTCTTCTGCTCTTTCGCCAGGAAACCCCCCTGGACAGCAGTGTGGAGTTTATGCGGGTGAGCATTTGGTATCTCTGTGGTGGCCAGGATCCCAGGCACCTGCCATGGCTGCCACCTCCCCTGCCCACTCCCCCAGCGAGAGCTGCCCATGGGACAAAACCACGCAAAGAAGCCCTTGTGCTGAGCCTGGACTGTGGCCACCAGTCTCAATGTGCTCCCTCTGTGGGTTGACCTAGGCTGCTCCTGAGCTAACAGACTCCTTAGCCTGTGCTGCAGGAAGGCGGGTATCTGAGGAATGTAATGGGAGGGTAGGGTGAGGAACGTGGAGCCCAGAGAGTACCAGCCCGCCCAGAGCCCTGTGAGCTCCAGCGAACTGCTGCCTTCTGAGAATGCAGGCTAGACATCCAGATTCCATGGGCAACTTCGTTGTTGTTTAGTCACTAAGTCATGTCCCCATAGGCTGTAGCCCACCCGGTTCCTCTGTCCATGGGATTTCCAAGGCAAGAGTACTGGAGTGAGTTGCCATTTCCTCCTCCAGGGGATCTTCCCAGACCAGGGATTAAACCTGGGTCTCCTGCATTGGCATGCAGGTTCTTTACCACTGAGCCACCAGGGAAGCCCCTATGGGCAACCACTTACTTTTAAATGTTGGTGACTAATTCTAGATTTGAAGGCACAGTATGGTCAAAATATAACTTATTACAGGGCAGATCTACCAGCAGGTGTCTCTTTGAATCACTGTGCCTGAGTGAAATTTAAAGGCAGAATCAGTGGCTCCTCTTTTGGCCTCTAGGTTGTTGTGGTCTGGGCACGGGTTAGAAAAGAATTTCCAGACATGAGACAGAATGAGAGGAAAATAAAGATTATTACAGCGGGAGATGCTGTTAGAACAGCGGGCCAGCTCAAGGGAGAACCAACGTTGAACAGGGGTCCTTAGCCCACTTTTATACCCAGGATACAAGGATGGGATAGGGGTCTTGTGGATCATTTGCTGATGGGATGAGGCACGTATACTGGGTGGGGGAAGGGGAGGGCAAATACCTTCTCCCTGTGGGGTAGGAGGGGAGACAGGTTATACTGTTCCATAATAGTTACAACATGGGGGAGGGAAGGACGCTAAGGGTCTGGTTTTTCCGTTCCTGCATTCCAAGACCCTCCTTGGTTTTATCTTCTCTTTCGTCCTTGGTCGTATACTGGGTGAGGGAAGGGGAGGGCAAATACCTTCTCCCTGTGGGGTAGGAGGGGAGACAGGTTATACTGTTCCATAATAGTTACAACATGGGGGAGGGAAGGACGCTAAGGGTCTGGTTTTTCCGTTCCTGCATTCCAAGACCCTCCTTGGTTTTATCTTCTCTTTCGTCCTTGGGTCACCACGTTCCTCTATTTTTAGGGCCAATTCTTTGGCCCCTTTTGATACCCTGCTCATGTCTACCTATTTCCCTTCTCAGGCATTGGGGAACCCAGTCTCAAAGGAAAAGGGGCGACGACTGCTCTGGCTTCAGGCTGTACAGGGGCGTTGTGGGGCTCTGGGTTCCCTTTGCCTGCTGTCTATCAGGGTGCATTTATGGAGGGAGATGAGAGTCCATGGAATGTGAAGGTGACTTGTTCCAGCATTGTTTAGAGGCTGGTGAGGGAATATTCTTGTCATGCTACCACTTGGAGATTTGTTGTATTCTAGAAGAAACAAACTTAACAAGAAAGTTAAAGGTACATGGCCCAAAGATTAATAGAAGTAGCAAAGCTGCTCAGGTGCCACCAGGAGAGCCAGGCCCAGACCTTGGTTCGTGACATTAGAGATTCTCTAGGTACGAGAAGGTGCAAGGATTTGGGCTCATAAAATCTTTACCTGAAAACATCTAACTATCTGAAGGCCAGTTCTTGTGGGTTTTTTCCAGAGCATAGAGTGCCTTATTTCTGATCTCCGTCCTGAACTCCTTTCAGGGGGTGTTGAAGGTCAGCAGCTTATAGTGGTCATGAAGTAATCCTTGTAGAAGCAGCTGGCAAATGACAACTTCCAGTCAGCAGGGTCCCTTCATAACCACATATTTGACCATGCTTTGGGGGCATTTCATGGCCATTGTGTCCTGCGGTCCTGGGAAGGTGCTTTCCCAAGTCTAACAAAGATTCCATTGACAGGCCACTCAGTGTGCTGTTACCAGACCAGGCCTTGTGAGTAGCAAAAGTCTCTGGACCATACCTGTCTTACTAGCTTCATGGTCCAGGAAAATATTCCCTCTTGTTGCCTCTTCCCATATCTAGAGTTACTTTGTTACAATCATTGATCTCATATGGAACTACATATCAGCATTTTATCACAGGCTCAGTCACACATTTGGTAACATAAAAAACAATCTTCTGAAACAAGTGACATAGAAAATAATGTAGCTGCCAGTTATTAATAAGGTCCCAAGCAAGAATTTAAGAACTTTCATTAGGTATAGCCCAGTATACCCCAGGTCATCTGACTTCATTTGTTAAGTGACTAACAGTCAGTTCAGTTGCTCAGTCGTGTCCAACTCTTTGCGACCCCATGAATCGCAGCACACCAGGCCTCCCTGTCCATCACCAACTCCCAGAGTTCGCTCAAACTCAGGTCCATCGAGTCGGTGATGCCATCCAGCCATCTCATTCTCTGTCGTCCCCTTCTCCTCCTTCCCCCAATCCCTCCCAGTATCAGAGTCTTTTCCAATGAGTCAACTCTTCCCATGAGGTGGCTAAAGTATTGGAGTTTCAGCTTTAGCATATAGCCTGATGTTAATCTCCTGGTTGTACATCATGGAGTGTCTGGTCTTTATCTGAAGATTGGTTACTGAGATAAGCTTTAGAAACAAAACTTAGAGTGTCTTTTTAAATAACTTAATTAAACTTTTTAGCAATATAACAACAAGGAACTATCTCAGAAGTGAGTCTTAGTAAACACTAGACCTTAATTACAGAGAAGGCAATGGCACCCTACTCCAGTACTTTTGCCTGGAGAATCCCATGGATGGAGGAACCTGGTAGGCTGTAGTCCATGGGGTCGCTAAGAGTTGGACACGACTGAGCAACTTCATTTTCATACATTGGAAAAGGAAATGGCAACCCACTCCAGTGTTCTTGCCTGGAGAATCCCAGGGACAGGGGAGCCTGGTGAGCTGCCGTCTATGGGGTCGCACAGAGTTGGACATGACTGAAGTGACTTAGCAGCAGCAGCTGATCTTAATTAACAAAACTAGAAACTTAGTTTAACAAGTAATAAATATAAAAACAATATTCAATGAAACATGATATTTTCATTATGAAGGCATTAACCCTGTAGCCAGTGAAGGCTTTAATCCATCAAATAAAAATGAGGTTCGTCAGGGAGATAGGAAAAGCCAAGTGGCTCTCTTGGATTTCTCATAGCCCTGACTCTGAATTTCAGCTGTTGTTCACCCATTTCTAATTCCCTGATTTAGGAGTAGACTGTGGCCATGTTTAAGGCATCAGGATAGCAAAAGTCTAACAGTGAGGGCCTATTTTTGTAGAAGCAGAATGAGCTTTGTCTACATGTACCATAATCTTAAATAATGTTTACTTTACCAAAGTAACAAAAGATTTTAAAAACAAATATAAATCACTTAAACACAAAGAAATTAATAATCTATTATTGAAAGCTTCATTCTAAGAAAACTTTATTCTCTCAACAGACAGTAAATTCCAGTCTGTTACCAGTTTACCAGATAACAAACAAAATTTATCAGTTAGTATCAGAAAAATCTTTCCCATAAATCTTGAAGAACTAGTGGCATTTTTCTAAAGGCATGAGAGTGAAACCGTAGAAGGCATGTTTAAAATAGAATTAAATTGCAATTGGCAAAGTAGCCTGGTCACTGCTGTGACTTGTAACACTTTAACATGATAACTAGAATTATAACTGACAACATTTTACCAGGACATATCAGATTTTCATGAATTTCACATGGTTTCTAGGATATCTATATAAGTAACATCAACCATACAATATAACCTGAGAAGATTAATCACTCTTCCAACAATACATCCCATGTAATTTAACATGTCAAATGAACTCAGGTAATTTAATAGCTCTTTTGGATGTCTCAGGGGCCCTCTGAGGCATCCCAAAGTTAGCTAGAAGTCAAGTTATTTAGGAAATTTTGTTGATAAATATCAAAAGGGTTTATAACACTCAATCAGATAGGATCATATAGATCACTGTGAAATAATATATTCACTTATCCAAAGTAACAAAGAAGATTTCAAAGGTAAATAGAACACAGAACTTCAGAGGTAAAGAAACTTAAAATCCATTATCAAAGGCAGTTCAAGATCTCAAGAAAACTTGTATTTATGCACAAAACTCTTCCCTTTGGGGTCCACTTTCCATAAAACCTTCTTATCATGTTTTGTACCCATTACTTTGTTCTCCCATCCTGAAACAGCCACCTGTAAGTCAGACCTACTTTCTTTTCCCTTCAAAAAATGTAAGTTCATTTCTCATACCTTCTTGACTGAAAATACACATCCTACTTTCCTTAAGGAACCAAGCACTGACCTTATATATAGTAGCATTCTATAGATTGGTGAACATAAATACCAGCAATAATTTCTTAAAAAAAAAAAAAAATTCTAGAGAACATCTCACGATGGCATCAAACATTATTTATTAATAGTCCAAAATCTCTTTAGTTTCTGTGTAAGAGGAAGTTAGTGTTCAGTAATGAATGTTTCAGAATCTTATTTTATTTGGAAATGACCTAGCTATTCAGCAAACTTTTGTCACTTAGTTTAGCACAATTCTAGAAATTCAAGTTACCCCAATCTGGAGAGACTCTTTTAGACAGACATTTCTAAAGTATACTTATTCTTAATAGTTTAACTAAAAGCTCTTGTCTCATTTAGATTTTTCTTTTTTAAAAGTTTCACTCAAGTTACTTTCCTTGCTGACAAACTTGTAACAGATATAACAAGGTAACAATATTTAACTTACAATAAACCTAGGCACAATGAAAATATTATGCTTAATATTAACGACTCTTAGACATGTCTATATTAGATTAGCAAACATTTATACTAAATATTTAATATTGAATATTTCCCAGTTCATGTGAATCTGAAATTCATTTAGGTTAACTTCTCTTGTATTTAGAATTGTCTGGTTTGTAAGTGCTTACTTTTCTTTAGGCCAATTAAATTAGAACTCATATACAACTTCAGCAATATTATTTAAAAAAAAAAAAAGACACACGCATACATATATAAATCCAGACAGACAGAGATCTCATAGTTTTCCACTTGACATTTAAAATGTCTCTGTGATGCTTTTGAACTGTGGTGTTGGAGAAGACTCTTGAGAGTCCCTTGGACTGCAAGGAGATCCAACAAGTCCTTTCTGAAGGAGATCAACCCTGGGATTTCTTTGGA
>SJYX01006813.1:281877-298384 GCA_006410675.1 Oreotragus oreotragus | reverse complement strand
GACTGAGCAACTGAACTGAACTGTGACACCCACCCTGCCCCCACCTTTTTTTTTTGGAAGTTCTAATTTGCCCAAGGCTGAGGTCTCAGGTAAAGTGGGCTGGGAGCAACTGGGTGACTCACCATTTGGCGATTCCCTGAAACATAGAAGGCACTCTTGGGATGGCTCAGAGACAACACCTAGGCTCCTGTAAATCAATCTGGACCGAAAGGGAAAGAAGTGAACGTCACAGGGAAGAAGGCTGAGGAATCCACCCTGCAATCCTATCGGGGAGACAGTGGCTAGGAGATGATGGTCTCAGTTTTGCTTCAACCACTATGTGCCTGACATGGTGCATGGAAGTTGTCTTGCTGGGGGCAGATGCCCTTGTGGCCTGATCCGTTCCATGTCCTCCTTATTCTCACAAGGCAGTCTTCATGTGGCAGGCGCCCTAACAGCTTTTAAGTGCCTGACCTGTGCCCACACAGTATGGATTGGCCTAGTCCTCAGTTGGAAAGAAGACAAAGAGACCCTCACCCATTCAGGTGCCAGCTATTGGGGCACAGTGAGCAGTGGGGCCTTTGGAATACACCAGAGGGTAAACCTGGCCAGAGTTCCTCAGTTGTTTCCACAGCACTTGCCTGTTCACAGAGGGTCCCTATAAGAAAGGAGAAGTGAGGAGGTAGGGGAGGAGACTCCAAGGTCCCCTGGGCCACCCAAAATGTTGTGGTCTGGGCATGGGTTGGAAAAGAATTTCCAAACATGAGACAGAATGAGAGGGAAATGAAGTTTATTAGAGTGGAAGACGCTGCTAGAACAGCAGGCCAGCTCAAGGGAACAGGGGTCTTTAGTCCACTTTTATACCCAGGGAACAAGGAGTGGGATAGGGGTCTTGTGGGTCATTTGCCAATGGGATGAGGCACATAAACTGGGTGGGGGAAGAGTAGGGCAAATACCTTCTCTCTATGGGGTAGGAGGAGAGACAGGTTATACTGTTCCGTTATAGTTACAACATGGGGGAGGGAAAGATGCTAAGGGTCTGGTTTTTCTGTTTCTGCATTCCAAGACCCTCCTTGGTTTTATCTGCTCTTTCACCTTTGGGTCACCACATAGGTGTTATTGTCTGTGGGTGAAAAATAGGCCAGGGAGGACAGAGCAGGGCATCTTAAAGGCCAGTGGTAGATTTAGGAAAGCTACTGCACCCAGAGCCCCATTCCCAAAAGAGTTTCAAGTCCCCATTTAGGAGATAATAACCTAGCACCCTTTTACACTACTTTATCTTCTGGTCAAATGGAAGTTATGAAAAACTGAACAAGTATTTGCATAAACAATTCACAGAAAAAAATCTGAGTACACAATAGATATATAGAGGTAATTAAAGAAATGCAAATTAGAAACAACTAATTTTTACTAAAGTGGTAAAAACTTAGAGGGATTAACAAAAAGATGAAGCACTGGCAAGGAAGCAATGAGACTGTTGCTCATGCTCTGCTGGTAGGCATGCACACTGGGATAATCTTATGGAAAGCAATTTTGCAAAAATGTAATCAGGTGACATGGTGCATGGAAATGCATGGTGCACTAAAATTTCATCATCCAGAGTTAATTCTAAAAAAATCTACCTTTTGACTTAATAGTCCTACTTCTCCCAGCATCTATGTAAGAATATAATCAGAGATGTAGACAAGTTTTCAATGCTATGATGTACATTAAATATTCCAGTGTTACTTAGTATAGTTAGAACTGAAAATAACATAAATGCCTAACAATCAAGGAAAAATGGTAAATTATGATACATTCATACAATTCACTCATTCTACAAATACTTATGAGCACCTGCATTATGCCGGAAACTGTTCTAGGCCTGGAGATTCAAGAAAGAAAAACCCCACTGTGGAATTTTATGGATCACCGAAGATCAAGTTTTCAAAGAATGTTTAATGACACGAAGGAAATGCATTACAGTGTTATGAAACAAAATTATATAAACAATATGATCTTAATTTTCCTTAAAAATTATTTACCGTTAACATCAATGTATCTAAGGTAATGGGTAAATACATGCAAGATAAATATTGGTTGTTTTTAAGCGATAAGATTTTGGATGATCTTTAATTCTTTGTATTTTTGCATTTTCCATCTTAGAATCACAATTATTTAGAAATCATTTTATTCACCATTGCAATGAAAAGAATAAAATACTTAGGAATATATCTACCTAAAGAAACTAAAGACCTATTAACCCTCTTACACTGTTGGTGGGAATGCAAACTAGTACAGCCACTATGGAGAACAGTGTGGAGATTCCTTAAGAAATTGCAAATAGAACTGCCTTATGACCCAGCAATCCCACTGCTGGGCATACACACCAAGGAAACCAGAATTGAAAGAGACACGTGTACCCCAATGTTCATTGCAGCACTGTTTATAATAGCCAGGACTTGGAAACAACCTAGATATCCATCAGCAGATGAATGGATAAGAAAGCTGTGGTACATATACACAATGGAGTATTACTCAGCCATTAAAAAGAATACATTTGAATCAGTTCTAATGAGATGGATGAAACTGGAGCCTATTATACAGAGTGAAGTAAGCCAGAAAGAAAAATACCAATACAGTATACTAACACATATATGGAATTTACAAAGATGGTAACGATAACCCTGTATGCGAGACAGCAAAAGAGACACAGATGTATAGAATGGACTTTTGGACTCTGAGGGAGAGGGAGAGGGTGAGATGATGTGGAAGAATGGCATTGAAACATGTATACTATCATGTAAGAAACAAATCGCCAGTCTATGTTCGATACAGGATACAGGATGCCTGAACTATAGGACCTTAAAATACTTTAGTGCTAGCATGTATCAATCAACTCACTGGCTGTTATCAGAATATTAGTTCTAGCTTGTTTTCTTTAATCCCATAAATTTTAAGCTAATAAGATTTTATGTTGCCATTTACCCAAGTGTTGTCTTTGTACACCATTCCTTTTTTATCTTAAATTTTCCTTCTTTTGAGTTCTTCCTACCCGGAGCATATCCTTTAACAAGAATGTGCTGGTAATAAACCCTGCTTTGGTTTGCCTGGAAACCTCTTTATTTTGCTTTTCATTCTTTCAAGATGGCATGTGTAGCATTCACATAAAGATCTTTGGTCCTCCAATAGTTCAGCTGTAGTAAAGTTACAAGATAATTTAGATGGAAGATATTTGGTGAACAGCATAAAAAAAGCATGTAAACTCTTTATTATTTGAAATTCTCATTCTTAGTTCTGATATATTCATACCATTAAAATTAGTATATAAATCACATTTAACCAGTTGATTTTCTAAGCCTGGCTATATTCAGGCAGAAATGTTGGTGACGGACTGAAAGGAGTGAAGTTTCTGAACACTTCCCAGGGAACATCAGCATCAGTAATTCCTACTATCCTTGTAAGATATTTAGCCAGGACTCTGGCTGTGGTCTACAACTAAGGTCCCTGCAGTTGGTGACTCAGGTAACACATTCCATAGCAATGGAAAAATCTGTCACTTAAAAAAACAAAACACCTTACTTTTTCATTTTGTATAGGAGTTAGGGAACTTGCCAACTTGTGAGGCTTTAATACGCAATAATCAGAGGTGGTCAAAGTCATATAATTTACTAAAGAAAGCAATTCAATGCTTCCTTAAAAATATTGAGCGCTTCTGTCTTCCTGTTTAAGTAACTGTATTTTCAGCTGGATGAATGCTGTTATTGAACTAATGAAAGGGTTGGCTTGTTACTGGGAATTTTCAGTGATGTTTTATTCTAGTTAGGGAACTTGCCAACTTGTGAGGCTTTAATACGCAATAATCAGAGGTGGTCAAAGTCATATAATTTACTAAAGAAAGCAATTCAATGCTTCCTTAAAAATATTGAGCGCTTCTGTCTTCCTGTTTAAGTAACTGTATTTTCAGCTGGATGAATGCTGTTATTGAACTAATGAAAGGGTTGGCTTGTTACTGGGAATTTTCAGTGATGTTTTATTCCCTTTAGCCAGAGCCAAGACCATACAGGCAAGATTCCTTAGCATTTTTTTGCCATGCAGTTTTTTAGGGGAAGTTTACCTTTTCATTATGGTTATTGCTGTTTGGGGTTTTAGTCTTATTAGGTGTTTCAGTTTGACTTTCCACCTTGGGAGGTTCCAGGGATTGTCTGCTGTATGTCTTGTTAAGAATCTGTCTGCCAATGCAGGAGATACTGGTTTGATCCCTGGGTCGGGAAAATTCCATGGAGGAGGAAATAACGACCCACTCCAGTATTCTTGCTAGGATAATCCTATGGACAGAGGAGTCTGGGAGGCTATACAGACACACACTGAAGTATCCTGATAAAGCCACAGGCTAACTCATCAGAGATCAGTAGATATACCCAGAACAGACTTTAGTTTCTGTCATCTCAGTTTCTTGCCAGCTGAGCTATACATTTAAAGAGTTGTTTTTAGAAGGCTCTGCATCTTTAGGAATTTAGTACAAAGATTTCTTACTCTGCCATATTTTCTCCCACTGAAGGCCATTCCTTCATATCTTTCCACTTCAAACTTCCCAAGAGCTTCCTTTCAGTGAGTGTATTGTGGTCCTCCCTAAGTGGGTATAAGTGAATGCAGGGAGTCATTTCTAGTGAGTTCTGCCCCAAAAGAGCTGTCACCAAAGAAAGCCTAAACTTCTCCACATAGTTTTATTTGCACCCAGTTAAGTACTGTTATCACATGCTGAACCTTAGTAGATATCAGCATAACTTGAACCTAAATTATCTGAGGATAAATGGATTACTGGCTTTTATGTATTTCAGATTTGGCGCAAATACGATGCTGACAGCAGTGGCTTTATATCAGCTGCTGAACTTTGTGTAAGTGTTGGTGGGCACTGTCTCTGGGTGAACGGCAGGTTAGCTCATCCCTGGGAATTTGATATGTGTGTATCGTAAGCTTGATTTCTATGTTTCCAAGAAACATGGATATGAATTTGCTAATTTTAAAAAACTGATTCATGTTTAGAAGGTTTAGAAACTGTAGATGACACTGTTGCTCTCTCTAGGAAAGACATAATTGAGGATTTATGACACCTTTTTATGCTTCAAGCTGTTCTCTGGGTTCTGTTTAAATAGTGCTCCCTTCAAACTGTGACAGCCCTGCATTTTGGACTTCTTGCTCGATAAAAAGCATTGCATTTCCTCCCTAAAACAAGCAAATGACAATTCTTAAAAAACAGCCTCTTGAGATTTTTAGGTTTATTTGTCACTAGATAAAATGTGGCTCTTCTCTTGATCTCACAGAACTTCCTCCGAGACCTCTTCCTCCACCACAAAAAAGCCATTTCAGAGGCTAAGCTGGAAGAATATACTGGCACCATGGTGAGTAACTGAGCAATGTGATCTCTATGAAGACAGCTTCCCCACCGTCCCCCCAGGGCCCAGAAACAGCATTTGGCACAAAATTAAGGTCTCTGTGAGTGTTTGCAGACTAGACAAATGCATGAAAAGACCTTCAATTCTGGGAAATAAGGACTAAATTTGAGCTACTTTAGTCTCTCTCTTGGGATGAGACTGCATGCATTTGAAAGGGAGCTGCTCACCTGTCCTTGGGGAGATCTGGAAAGTCCAGTTAACATCAGGTTACTAAGCACCAGTCAGTAATAAGTCACACAGAAACAAGGAAATGGGAACCTAGACAACCAGGACCAAACACACAGGAGCCCCCCACTCCCTCTGCCCCCCTTCCCCCCATGGGTGATTCTACTCATTTAGTACATTCATTTAGGGCAATGGAGAGTCAGAAAGCTGGGAAATACATATTCCACCTTTGCCAACTCTAGGTATGAGCTTGAGAAATGGTCTATTATTGTTTACTTCAGTTGAAAAATGGGGATTAATAATACCTAATTGCTATGAGGGCAAGTGAGTGGATGCATATGAAGTGCTTTGCAGAGCATCCAGGAAATAACCAACATTCAACACGTTAGCTCTTCCTGTAGCGGTTGTCGTAGTCCTTGTCATTATTTCCTTTTGCCACTCATGCAATCATATCCTAAGTGACCTGAGATTATTTTAGCATCAAAGCTCCCTGGAAAATGGTGAAGTAGAAGTTGCCTTTGGTGAACTCATTCTCACATTCTCATTCAGTTCCTAGCTTGAAGCTTTTCTCTCAGAGCTACTCTATAATAATCTGTATTGAATCTAATCTGGCTTCTCTACCTTTTGTCTCCTCGAAGTCCCTTCCCATCCCCAAATGTGTGCTTCATTCCAATCAAACTCTGTAGGTTTCTTAATTAATAAACAACAAAACTACTGGTAGAGGTTTAATTGCTTGTGCAATTGCTATACTTACTATAGAAAGAGTTCTTAAACAGACTCATCTTACGGAACCTTCTGGTGAACCATCAGGGCTGCATATCATGGAGAAAAGTAACGGATCCCTGTTAAAATGTGTACTACAAGGTTGACCTATTTAGGCCTTTAACTGATGCTTCCAAATACTGTATTATTTCTAACAACTCTTCTATAGCCTTGGCATTGTTCCTGCTATTCTGTATATCTGATGGTTGAGACTTAGGCTAAGTGACTAAGCTACCATCAAGTTGATTTCCTAAACTCCTTCTAAAAATCCAATTAACTGGGAAATGGTAAGTTGTCTGGCCCAGTTCAGTTCAGTCACTCAGTCGTGTCCGATTCTGCAACCCCATGAATTGCAGCACGCCAGGCCTCCCTGTCCATCACCAACTCCCGGAGTTCACTCAGACTCACGTCCATCAAGTCAGTGATGCCATCCAGCCATCTCATCCTCAGTCGTCCCCTTCTCCTCCTGCCCCCAATCCCTCCCAGCATCAGAGTCTTTTCCAATGAGTCAACTCTTCACATGAGGTGGTCAAAGTACTGGAGTTTCAGCTTCAGCATCAGTCCTTCCAAAGAACACCCAGGACTGATTTCCTTTATTTTATTTATTTTATTTTATTTTTTAGTGAAAACTATTTTAATTCAAAATAAATTCATTGACACCTATAAATGAAAATTCTACAGTTGGATCTCAGGCATCATGAATTCAGGGATTAAAATGATGCTGTCAGGGCATCATCTTCCCTATTGGAGCCCCATTTTCCTCATAATCATTTTAATATGAAGGAATTTTTTTTTCTTAAATGGTAGCAAAACTGACCAGAAGTGCCTCTAGGCCTAACTCCATGGCACATCCAGCAATTCCAATGATTAGGGTCAGCTTGTTCAGCATTCAACAAAATTTCCAGGGATTGATCTGATTGACTTGGGAAAATTATCCATCCGTGAGCCAGGTGCTGCAGTTTGGTGTGGTGTGGTGTGGGGTGTGTGTGTGTTGGAGGTGGCGGTGGAATAGATGGATTGCTGGCTATTCTGTTGGTCATAGGGCATCCCTGGTGGTTCTGACAGTAAAGAATCTGCTTGCAATGTGGGAGACCTGGGTTTGATCCTTGGGTTGGGAAGATTCCCCTGGAGAAGGGAAAGGCTACCCACTCCAGTATTCTGGCCTGGGGAATTCCATAGACTGTATAGTCCATGGGGTCACAAAGAGTTGGACACAAATGAGCAACTTTCACTCTCCAGTGGTCATAATGATAGGATGAGGTCAACTCCATCTTGACAACATGGAATATGTTTCACATGAAAATTAGAATTGACTTATTTCAGCAGGAATAGTTTACACAGAAAAGTAGTGTAGACAAAGACCATAACTTCCACATAAAGTGAAGAAAATAAATTTGTCTTCACTGAGTTTCTGTAAAGTTCCTGGCATCTGGTATATTATTTCATATTTATCAAATACATTTGCTTCGAATCACAANTTCAGATGCTTATATCTTTCCTTTTCTCCTTTGCTTTTTGCTTCTCTTCTTTTCACAGCTATTTGTAAGGCTTCCCCAGACAGCCATTTTGCTTTTTTGCATTTCTTTTCCATGGGGATGGCCTTGATCTCCGTGTCCTGTACAATGTCATGAACCTCTGTTCATAGTTCATCAGGCACTCTATCTCTCAGATATAGCCCCTTAAATCTATTTCTCACTTCCACTGTATAATCATAAGGGATTTGATTTAGGTCATACCTGAATGGTCTAATGGTTTTCCCTGCTTTCTTCAATTTAAGTCTGAATTTGGCAGTGAGTTCATGATCTGAGCAACAGTCAGCTCCTGGTCTTGTTTTTGCTGACTGTATAGAGCTTCTCCATTTTTGGCTACAAAGAATATAATCATCTGATTTCAGTGTTGACCATCTGGTGATGTCCATGTGTAGAGTCTTCTCTTGTGTTGTTGGAAGAGGGTGTTTGCTATGACCAAGTGCATTCTCTTGGCAAAACTCTATTAGCCTTTGCCTCTATTAGCCTAAGGCACCAGTTAAACTGGAAGTTGAGCTTGCCTGGCTTTCAGCCCTGGATCTTCTTGCTGTCACTCTGTATTCCAACTACTCCGAATGCTGTCCCCAGCCAAGGCCACAGGACCTGGGAAGGAAGAATGTGGTCTTGACCATGACAATTTAGAAATGGCCTGGATTGGAGCTAAGCCGGTGCTCAGGACAGACTCACACCCCAGGCCAGGAAATAATTTGGCTTCTTACTATGTTGACCTGTTTTAATAGCATGCATAATGCTGTTTGAAATTCTTTGACAGGCTTAGCACTAAAGAGTGAGTGAGAAATTCCTGAGAAGCAGGAAGCAATTTCCCACCTACCAGTGTTATCTCTGGTTTCCTTTTGTCCTAGGTTCCTGTGAAACTCTCTAATAGCATGAATACTCTCAAAAAGGAAATTAGACTGAAACTGCCTGGGAGAGAGAATAATAAGGAGATTACTCTTCCAGTTGGGCATTTTTTTTCAACATTGACTTAACATTATTTTAGCTCTGGCCATTGTTACCTTGATTTTATTAACTTATAAAGCAGACCTTAGGCAGTGAAATTCTTGCAACTAAGAATCCCCAGCAGATTTCTAGCATTTCTTTGAATACCCTGACTCTGAGAGGCTTCCTCTCACCTCCAACTAGCATACTAAGCCACTACTTTCTGACTTTTAAACATAGCTTAGCTATTTTTTCCTTACTTTCCTCCACCTGGTTCTTGCTTATCCTTCAAAATTTCGTTAGAAATCATGCCCTCTTCCATCATTTTCTTCTACAGTGGCTCCAAGTGCCTGTCCTCTGTGCTCATGTAGTATCTTGTGTATTTCAATGTCTTAACATCATAGTCATCTGTTTAATTCACTTTGCAAATATTCACTGAATACCTGCTATGCCTCCAGCACTATTCTAGTCAGCAAGGATTCAGCAGTGAGCAAAACAGAGACTGACACTAAAAATAAACATAATAAATAATCAATTACATTGCATGATAGAAGGTAATGAGTGTCATGGAACAAATTAAACAGTAGACCAGATAGTGCCAACAGGGCAGCTAGGATGGGAGATTGGGGAGAAGGTGTGATTTTCAACAGGGTGGTCAGGGGTGGCCTTTCAGGATGATGCAGCTTGAGAAAGGACCAAAGGTGCAGCAAGCAGGGCCCCCGGGTCAGGGGTGTGCCTAGGATTTCCAGGTACAGAAGGAGACCAGTGTGGCTGGAGCAGAGTAAGAAAGGATGACACAGAGGCCAGACCAAGTCAGGCTTTGGGGGCCATTGTGAGAACTTGGTGGTTTAGTTGGAGGGAGACAGAGGGCTTGAAGCAGAGGATGCCATGAGCTGGCTTTTGTGTTGAAAAGCACCTGAAATGGGCAAGGAGGGAATCAGGGGGACCTCTTAAGAGGCCACCCCTTCATCCAGGTGAAAGGATGGCAGCTTGGATCAGGGCTGGGAAGCAGAAGAGATGAGAAGTAGATATGTTTGAAGATAGAATCAGTAGGATTTCCTGATCAAACAGCTAAGAGTCAAGGGCGACACTGACACTCTTTATGGATCTTGCACTCCACTAGCCTGTGATTCATCTGGGGCAAGGTGGCATCTTATCTGCGTGTTCTTAGCCCTCACACAGAGCCTGGCACACAGTGGGCTCCTTAATTAATTCTGTTATTACCTAATAGACAGCTAGGAATAAACCCTGACAGTATTAGTAAATTTTGCCCTTGGGCTCCTCCTGCTTCTCTTATGTGTGTTCCTCATGACCCTCAAGCCCCAGCGTGATTCCTGCTCCCTCCTGGGGTGTCTTCCACACTACATACTGCACATGGCCGCATTTTGCACAGACCTGACATTCCTCCAGCAGTGTTTCGTGTTCTGAAATTCTCCTTGTTCTCTTTCCTTTTTTAAAACCAGACCCTTCAGGGCAAAACCAGAAAGGGTGCCTAGGAGTGCTGGGCTCCGTTCTTAGCTCTCTCACTGGGATCCTTCATCACACAGTCATCCAGAGGGACCCCAACCAGAGAGTGGGGATGAGCCACGCTGAGCCCAGTGTATGGAGACAGATAGGGAGATGGGAGCCCCACGCTGATGACGGCAAGTAGGAGCTATAGGAGTAACGGCTAGAGCTACAGGCAGCTGAGGGGACTGAGCAGAACAAATCCAGAAAAGCAGGACAAGCCTAGGGTTTGTCCTCACGGACTCGGAAGTCACGTCACTGTGTTCCTTTTCTTGAGTCTGAAGTGGTTTTTCAGGTCTGAGGGGTAGGGTCTCGCAGCAACCGAGAGCACCTGCTCCCTCACCAAAACCCCCAGTCTCTTAATGCTTTTCTCTCCAGTTAGAATGTGATCTGGTAAACTAGTTCACACAAAGATGTACGTTCACTCCTTCAAGGACTATTTAGGGACAACCTATCAAGAAAGATACGGTCTCTGACCTTATAGAGTTTTCCAACTGGGAGAAAATTTGATTAAAAAAACAAAGGGAGAAGGAGCAAAAATTCACTCTGGTCTCTCCCTTCCATCCCTGCTGTGCATGTCACTGCCATACTGTATCTACCCATAAGCAGCAGCCGAGTCCAATTTTCCCTTCAGTCCTTAAATACGTCGATGTCACCTTAAAATGCAATTAAACTTTTTAAAAAGTTTTCCTGATTAAAAAAAAAAAAAGATGCATTAGAATGAAGCAGCAACTCTGTAACTTTAGCAAAGGCAGGATGAGAAAAGTTAGGTGGTCAAAAGGGAAAGGCCAGGGGAAGGATAAATTAGGACTTTGGGATTAACAGAGACACACCACTATATATAAAATAGATGAACAACAAGGACCTACTATATAGCACATGAAACTATTTAATATCTCGTGACAACCTATAATGGGAAAGAATCTGAAAAAGAATATATATACACATACATATGTATAACTGAATCACTTAGCTATATACCTGAAACATTATAAATTGACTATTCTTCAATTTTTTTTTCAAAGAAAAGGTAGGTGAACAGAATTAAAGTTAAACTTTTAAAAGATGCTTTCTTAACATGCAGTACTTTATTTTCTTTGAAACACTGCCAGTGTTGTTCTGGTACTGAGTATCTTAATCATAATAATTGAGACTTCCTTTTGTGCTAGGCCCTGTGCAAAGCACTTTTCAAACATCTCATTTGATTCTTATATGAACTTTATGAAATAAGTATTTAAATAAATAATCTATTTTATAAATGAAAAAACTGAGGATTACAGGTCAGAGATGATAAGGATGGAGTGGAAATTCCCATACCCCAATCTATCTTCAAACTGTATTCAAACTGAAGCATTTATGACTGAAAGTCTAAGTGCTGAATTATAAAATTGGAAATTTTCAAAAGAGGGAGGGTTAAGCTCCATGAGAAATCAAGAAGAGGTACAAATCCCTATGAATAAAATGAAGAGCAAGGTGAGGAAAAGGCCATATTAGGAGATTAGGATTCTCTTAATATTTTTATAGATAATACAGGAGCTCTGACAGCCAAAACAGAATTTACTACCCAGAAAAATGGATTTTTCTCATGAAGTACCTAAACAATCCTGCAAACTGACATCTTATTAAACACCAAAGAGGAAACAAAGCGATGAAAGACAATGGGAAACAAGAATGGGTTCTGCACAATTGTTCTGGACAAGAGAGGAACACTGATTGATTAAACTGGGGAAGGGAGAAAGGGAAGAAGAGTGAACTGTGGCTGCATAAAGCCCCAGGGGTCACCTCAGCCAAACATCCCATCATAAGGGGTAGGAGCAGGCAGGGAGGAGACATGTAGACTGTTTACAAAGCTGATACTTGGCTGAAAAGAGATTCTGCTCATCAGCCCTGCAACCCTAGTTGCCCAAAGCTCTTTTCTTCACAGTCTTATGGTTTACATTTAAGAAGCCTCGGGCTGGCAGCCCTTACAATGGAATGCCCTGACCTGAGGAAAATCAATGAAATGAAGACAGAAACAGCAGTGTACACTTTTGATGACTTTGAGCTTAGATCCAGAAGCTGAGAGTCCTGAGAGGCAGCTGAGGGGGATCCGAATGGTCTTAACCAACTTTTGAGTATCTAGATTGAGAGATGTCCATGGACCAAGGCTGTTCTGTTCCTCATGTTATGTCTGTTTCATAGCTAAAACCCCGTGCTGCTTCTGCTCAAGCATGCTGCAGTTAAGCATTCATTTTTATTCCAAACTATCCCATGAGGATAGGACCATGATCAGTCAGACTCCAGATGACCCCTCATTGGTCCTTTATGCACTGGTGAGATAGATAAGTGTTCAAGAATCTAGTGAGAGTTTCCACCCAAGGAGCTGAGTTTGCCCTGAAAATCAGACCAGTTTAATGAGATTCAGGCCCATCTATTTCATTTTTCTTTTTTAAATTGCAGAAGCAATGTATACTTTTTCAATGAACAGATATGGGAACTGGGCTACAGTTTTTTTGTTGTTGTTGTTGTTTTAGGCGTTTTATATTTCCCTAAAGACTTTTGGGTACACTAACTTTTAGAAACTCAACACTTAAAAAAAAAACTGAGACTCTGAGCTTCAACTTAGTGATACACCAAGTGTGAAATCACTTTACTACGGCTTTAAAGGCTTTTTACTGAGCAATGGACACAGTCAGAGCAACAATGCATTAAAGATGTGGTTTCAAGGTTTAGCGTTAAATGCTTTATTTAGATGTAACCTACTAAATGAATTCAAACTGACCCAAATAAGGATTGGTGTATTTGAAAACTATTTGAAACCTGAACAATGAACAAGTCAAGGCAGAACATCCAGTCAGAAGAGAAAAGCTAAGGTCTGCAACCTTGTCTCACCTAAACTCCTAATTAATGTCTGTACAAGGAAGGAAACTATTAACAAATTTCAATTATGACACCTAATTAAGAGGGGCTGCTAACACCTGGCAGGGGAGAGAATTAGCTGCCTGAATAGAATATTATTAGGTAATATAGAGCTTTTGAAAATGTAAGCTCATCCATGTGGGACACACTAAACTCATATACCTAATTAGAGCATGGAATGTGAACTATTGCAAAAACAATGAAATCTGAGAATGTGTCACACAAAGAGAATATCCCCATCACTACTCTGTCCAAGCTCTCATTATGCATCCTTCATGAGTAGATTATAACATCTAACTTCCAGTTGCTTCCTTCCCTAGGTCTCTGATCCAAGCCAACCTAAGACACAACTGGGCTTTTTTTTTTTTTTTTTTTAAATTTTTATTGGAATAGAGTTGATTTCCCTGTTGGTTTAGACAGTAAAGAATCTGTCTGCAATGCAGAAGACTGGGGTTTTATCCTTGGGTTTGAAGATCCCCAGGAGAAGGGAATGGCTATCCACTCCAGTATTCTTACCTGGAGAATTACATGCACAGAGGAGCCTAGTAGGATATAGTCCATGGGACTGCAAAGAGTTGGATACAACTGAGTGACTAACACTTTCACTTTTCACAATGTTTTGTTAGTTTCAGATGCACAGCAAAGTGAATGAGTTATACACTTTTTTTTTAGATTCTTTTCCCATATAGGCCATTAGAATACTGAGCAGAGATCCCTGTGCTATACAGTAGGTCCTTATTCGTTATCTATTTTACATCCAGTTCAGTTGCTCAGCTGTGTCTGACTGTGACCCCATGGACAGCAGCACACCAGGCCTCCCTATCTATTACCAACTCCCAGAGCTTACTCAGACTTATGTCAATTGGGTCAGTGATGCCATCCAACCATCTCATCCTCTGTCATTCCCCTTCTTCTGCCTTCAATATTCCCCAGCATTAGGGTCTTTTCAAATGAGTCAGCTCTTCACATCAGGTGGCCAAAGTATTGGAGTTTCAGCTTCAACATCAGTCCTTCCAATGAACACTCAGGACTGATCTTTAGGATAAACTGGTTGGATCTTCTTGTAGTCCAAGGGACTCTCAAGAGTCTTCTCCAACACCACAGTTCAAAAGCATCAATTATTCGGTGCTCAGTTTTCTTTATAGTCCAACTCTCACATCCATACATGACTACTGGAAAAATCATAGCCTTGACTAGACGAACCTTTGTTGGCAAAGTAACATCTAGGCTTTTTAATATGCTTCTAGGCTGGTCATAACTTTCCTGCCAAGGAGTAAGTGTCTTTTAATTTCATAGCTGCAATCACCATCTACACCCCATTTTTGTGGGCTCCGTCTACTTTGGAGCCAGCAAAAATAAAGTCACTGTTCCCACCATTTCTCCATCTATTTGCCATGAAATGATGGGACTGGATGCCATGATCTTAGTTTTCTGAATATTGAGCTTTAAGCCAACTTTTTCACTCTCCTCTTTCACTTTCCTCAAGAGGTTCTTTAGCTCTTCTTCACTTTCTGCCATAAGGGTGGTGTCATCTGCTTATCTGAGGTTATTGATATTTCTCCTGGCAATCTTGATTTCAGCTTGTGCTTCATCCAGTCTAGCATTTCTCAAGATGTACTCTGCATATAAGTTAAATAAGCAGGGTGACAGTATATAGCCCTGACGTACTCCTTTTCCTATTTGGAACCAGTCTGTGGTTCCATGTCCAGTTCTAACTGTTGCTTCTTGACCTGCATACAGGTTTCTCAAGAGGCAGGTAAGTTGGTCTTGATGATGTATACTTGATGTAGTCCCATCTCTTTCAGAATTTTCCACAGTTTGTGGTGATCCACACAGTCAAAGACTTTGGCATAGTCAATAAAGCAGAAATAGATGTTTTTCTGGATCTCTTACTTTTTTGATGATCCAGCAGATATTGGCAATTTGATCTCTGGTTCTTCTGCCTTTTCTAAAACCAGCTTGAACATCTGGAAGTTCGCGTATTGTTGAACCCTGGCTTGGAGAATTTTGACATGGAGGAGATGTCAGAATTACTAGTATGTGAGATGAGTGCAATTGTGCAGTAGTTTGAGCATTCTTTGGCATTGCCTTTTTTGGGGACTGGAATGACAACTGACCTTTTCCAGTCCTGTGGCCACTGCTGAGTTTTTCAAATTTGCTAGCATATTGAGTGCAACGCTTTCACAGAATCACCTTTTAGGATTTGAAATAGCTCAACTGGAATTCCATCACCTCCACTAGCTTTGTTCATAATGATGCCTCCTAAGGCCCACTTGACTTCACGTTTCAGGATGTCTGGTTCTAGGTGAGTGATCACATCATCATGATCATCTGGATCATGAAAATCCCTTTTGTACACTTCCTCTGTGTATTTTTGCCACCTCTTAATATCTTCTGCTTCTTGTAGGTCCATACCATTTCTGTCCTTTATTGAGCTCATCTTTGCATGAAATGCTCCCTTGATATCTCTAATTTTCTTGAAGAGATCTCTAGTCTTTCCCATTCTATTGTTTTCCTCTATTTCTTTGCACTGATCACTGAGGTAGGCTTTCTTATCTCTCCTTGCTATTCTTTGGAACTTGCACTGATCACTGAGGAAGGTTTTCTTATCTCTCCTTGCTATTTTTTGGAGCTCTCAACTTATATACAGTTGTGTGCCTATTTCCACTCCAATCCAAATTTATCCCTCCCCTGCCAGGCTCTCTTGAAATCTCTTCTCCTCCATGTCCACCATTATGCTACTGATGACCTCGCCCAGTCTCATGGTTTTAAATACCAGCTAATGGTCACCTCCTCCAGTTTATAGCTCTAACTGAGCGTACTTCTCTGAGCTGCTTGCACATACTTGACATACTCCAGTAAGATGCCCAATATGCCTTTCAAACCTAGCATATCCAGGATTGACCTTCTGACCTTCCCCCACAAACCTGCTTCACTGGGGATCTTCCTTAACCCAGTGAATATGAACTCCATCTTTCAAGCTACCCCTCCTTTGGGATTTATCTGAAGTCCCATATCCTTTCTCAGTATTCTTCAGTATTCTAACACACTGTTTCTTTGTCTCAGTGTCAAGGAGATAATGCTGAATCTTATTTCAGATATTCATTTTTGCTGCTCCACTTACATTGTAAGCTCCTAAAAGCCTGTACCACCTTAATGATTTCTGAGAGTCTCTCATAGTGCCTTGGGAGAAGGCAATGGCATCCGACTCCAGTACTCTTGCCTGGAAAATCCCATGGGTAGAGGAGCCTGGTAGGCTGCACTCCATGGGGTCGCTAAGAGTCAGAAACGACTGAG
>SJYX01006813.1:213270-279159 GCA_006410675.1 Oreotragus oreotragus | reverse complement strand
GATGCCATGATCTTTGTTTTCTGAATGTTGAGCTTTAAGCCAACTTTTTCACTCTCCTCTTTCACTTTCATTAAGAGGGTTTTTAGTTCCTCTTCACTTTCTGCCATAAGGGTGGTGTCATCTGCATATCTGAGGTTATTGCTATTTCTCCCAGCAATCTTGATTCCAGCTTGTGTTTCTTCCAGTCCAGCATTCCTCATGATGTACTCTGCATATAAGTTAAATAAGCAGGGTGACAATATACAGCCTTGACGTACTCCTTTTCCTATTTGGAACCAGTCTGTTAAGGAAATGGCAACCCACTCCAGTGTTCTTGCCTGGAGAATCTCAGGGGTGGTGGAGCCTGGTGGGCTGACGTCTATAGGGTCGCACAGAGTCGGACATGACTAAAGTGACTTAGCAGCAGCACAGTGCCTTGCATGTCGTTAGACACACGGTAACTATTTAACATTTGCTGTTGTTCTTTAGTCGCTCAGTCATATCTGACTCTCTTGTGGCCCCGTGGACTACTGCCTGCTAGGCTCCTCTGTCCATGGGATTTCCCAGGCAAGAATACTGGAGCGAGTTGCCATTTCCTTCTCCAGGGTATCTTCCTGACCCAGGGATTGAACCTGCGTCTTCTGCATTGACGGTGGATTCTTTAGTGCTGCACCACTAGGGAAGCCCAATTATTCAACATACAATTCTTGACTTAGTAACCTGGGAGGGGACTCTAAATCCTTTTTGGGAGTGTACATGACAACAATATTCAGACTTTTTCAAAATGAGAATGCTTTTAAGTAAACAAAGAAACAAAAACACCTGTTAAGGAGTGATTTCCAAAAATATTGCGTAAAAAGCAAGTTGCAAATAATACATAGAATGTGGTCCTATTTGTCCAAAAAAAAAAAATTGAGCGGTATATTAAAACATTTAAAAATTTTCTGAAAGGATACAGTCTATGAATGGTAATTATCTCTACAATAAGGACAGGAGGGACTTTTCCTTTGTACTCTTTGCTCTGAACTATCTGCATATTTTTGACCTTGCACTCTATCTCAAATTATCAATTAACAATTGTTAAAAAAATTCATGGACTGTAGTCCTACCTTGGATCTACTGTTTCTGTTAAGAAGTTATGATTAACCCAGTAATGGTTTTAAATGAATTGAATTTGTATTTTACAATCACTATGGCATCTACTGGGGCTTCCCAGGTGGCTCAGCGGTAAAGAATCCACCTGCCAAGCAGGAGACATGAGTTTGATCCTTGGGTTGGGAAGATCCCCTGGAGAAGAAAATGGCAACCTACTTCAGTATGCTTGGCTGGGAAATCCCATGGACAGAGGAGCCTGGGTGGGTTACAGTACAGTACATGGAATCAAAAAGACTCAGACACAACTTAACGACTAAACCACCACCAGATGGCATTTGCTAAGTCACTTCAGTCATGTCCGACTCTGTGAGACCCCATAGACGGCAGCCCACCAGGCTCCCCCATCCCTGGGATTCTCCAGGCAAGAATACTGGAGTGGGTTGCCATTTTCTTCTTCAATGAGTGAAAGTGAAAAGTGAAAGTGAAGTTGCTCAGTCGTGTCTGACTCTTAGCGACCCCATGGACTGCAGCCCACCAGGCTCCTCCATCCATGGGATTTTCCAGGCAAGAGTACTGGGGTGGGGTGCCATTGCCTTCCCCCCAGATGGCATCTATATGGATCTTAAAAATTAAGATAAAGCTAATATTCAATCTTAGGAGAATGTTGGGTATAACTACAGACTCTGAAGGGTCTTTTGCCTAAGATGGGGACCTGCTGGCCTATAGAATTTTAAGGAGTTTGTCAGTAAGTAATTGTGTTCCATTTCAAGAGACTTTATAGAACCTTTCACGTACTTAGTACTGAAAACCTTGGGGATGAAAATGGAATTAAAAAAAAAACTATTTGGCCTTGTTGGGTCTTCCTTGCAGTAGGAGGGATCTAGTTGCAGCATGTGAACTCTTAGTTGTGGCCTGTGGGATCTAATTCCCTGACCAGGGATTGAACCTGGGCCCCTTGCATTGGGAACATGGGAGACATAGCCACTGGACCACCAGGGAAGTCCCCAGAATGGAATCCTGTCCCCACTGCCACCCCCATGAACCACCAAAGCCCTCCATGAGCAAACTGTACCATGAGCAAATGTCCACAAGGGTCAGAGGGAAACGCATATATATATATATATATATATTTTTTTTTTTGCTTTCTTACAGAAAAAAGGGCAATCAGAAAAATTAAATACCACATCTCTGACATAATCTATGGTGCCAGATGTTTTCTTTCATAACCAAAAATAAAGCATGTACCACATCAACCATGAGATGTCCAGAGCCTGTGAAACTATGAGCCTGGTTTATGGAAAGAGTTCTTGTGACAGATAAGCTTGGATTCAAATCTTGCTACTTTCTTAGACAAATTAATCTCGCTAAATTCCAGTTCCCTGCCTGTAAGGCGTGCAGCTATTTCTTCTAAGAACGTGGTGATGATTAAATGAAATAAAATATGAAGTGTTGGCTGCTCTACAAAAGTTCACTATTAAAGTTTTAAAAATTAAGAAATCATTATGTCCCCTGCCTGCCACAGAAATTGCCAAACATTCAAAATTTACCAAATGTACTTCCATGAGTTAGTACAGACCTATTTACAAACAATTTTCTCAGTTACTGAGATCGTGAATTATTAGGAGCTTACTCTTCCCTCCCTCTTATAAACTGGTCATTTTCTGAGATATTTTCGTAATTGAGTTGGGGAGGAAGAAAATCCTGATAAATTCATATAACCAGATTAGCAACTATTCTATCTTTTCAAGATGGCTTCTGTGTCTTAATAAATTTTGTAATACACATTTGTGATGCCAAGGTTTGGGGAGAATAGGATTTCAAATTCACTTCAAATAGTAACAATAAACTTGATTTAGACAGTGAGGAAAGATGAAGGAAGGATTAATATGCTTTTAATGTAAAAATCTGTGAGATTTATCCTCAGATTATCTCACTGCTTCTTCTTCCCTGTACAGCCTCCTCATAAGGATATATTTAGAAATATCCTACACTTGTTGCTAAGTCACAAAATCCATTCCTAGTACAACTTAGATATGTAAAAAAATGTGTCTCCTCTACCTTGCCTAAACCAATCTAGTCTTCCCCATTTTAATTTTTAATCCTTTCTTGTTTAAAGCTTAGTTTGATCTAATAAATTTAAACAGCCTCTTTGAGTAAGGAAGAGCTCAGCATCTTAGACTTCTCAGCCAGACCCTTCTCTAAAAATGACATCAAGGTGGGTAAGGAGAGAAAAGTGGCCCTGAGAACCTCATGGTGAAGGGGAGGAGTCCAGGTCCCTGGATACACTGCTCAGGTTTCCAGGGTGATGCCTCCTGACCACACAGTTGCTGCTACCTTGCTGATGCTCATGGTTGAAGCCATCCTTTAATTCCTGCTGAATGCAGACCACTAATTCTCTGCCACACCCTCCTTCCAGCTTGCTGATTCAGCGACCCACCCCTATCCTCTGACCCGCATCATCGCACACTCAGCTGGCTCCATGGAAGGCCTACTGGTCCTTGACTCAACATCCAGATCCTTGGGCTCTCAGAGTGTCCGGGGAAAGCGAAGCCACAGCAGCTCTCTACACGCAGTGTTGTCCTTCCGTAGCCAGTGCCCTTCTCCCTCCAGAACCCCTTTCCAGTAGAGTGAGCTCACACATCTGTCCACTTCACTCTCATCTCTGCCTCACTGTCTCTCTTCCTTCCTACAGTCCTCTGAGGCTTATAGAGGGAAACTTTCTCCTGTATCACATCCTCCTCAGCTACTTTTGGTTTCATGGAAAAAATATTTCTTCTACCCTCTGTAGGGAGAGACCCTATGAGTCAGCCTCAGCCAATTTAAATATATAATCAGAAGAACAAACTAGCAAAGCACTTTAATGACTTTCAAAATGAATTCCCATTACATTCATTTTGTAAGTATTTCTTTCAGTCCTTTCCCCTTGTGCATTCCAGATGAAGATCTTTGACAAAAACAAAGATGGCCGGTTGGATCTTAATGATTTGGCAAGGTGAGTAGCTTGGAAGTGGTGTCAAAGATTCAGAAACACATTCCTAGGAGGTTAAAGACAGCACACTCTTTCTGAAAGGTGAGACTTGACCTCCCAGGACCAGTGAATATCTTATGTTCCATGGCAAAGATAATTAAGGTTGCAGATAGAATTAATGTTGCTAAGTAACAGACCTTAAAATAAACTATTCTGAAACATCTGGGTGGATGCAATATGATAACAGGGGTCCTTTAAACATGGAAGGAGGAGGCAGAAGATCAGAATCACAGAGATTGCTGTCTTGAAGTAGAGGAAGGGGCCATAAAAGAATGCAGGTAGCTTCTAGAAGCTGAAAAAGGCTAGAAAACAGATTCTCCCCTAAAACCTCCACAAGGAATACAACCCTGTCAACACCGTGAAACACCAGTGAAGTCCATTTCAGATTTCTGAGTTCCAGTACTATAAGATATTAATTTGTGTTGTTTTAAGCTACTAAGGTTATGGTAATGTGTTACAGCAGCAATAAAGAACAGACTCAATGACAAAAAATTCCTAAAATATTTATTCATGGGAATCTTCTTTCTCTATCCCTAATTCTGAAATGAAGCCCTATTACTCTATATACAAGCTCCTTCCCAAAGGAAAAAATGTCTAAAAACTCTAAAATATGATGCCAACAAATAGATGAGGACAGTATTTCTTGCTGAGTCCCAGGATATTCTACCCTCTGTTCGGCTTAATTTAATTCTCTCTACCCTGGACACCCAGAGAAGCAAAATTTTCCAAATTGTTATATTTTTTCTACCTTTCCCTATATATATATATACCCATGATTATAAATACAACATAAATGCAAGGTTTTAGTCTTTTGAAACTGACTCAGTTCCACTGAAATACAATTGAAATTATGCAGAAAAGAGAAATAGGTAACTTTTATTGAATATAACTTATATACTATATAATTAACCCTTTAAAAAAGTGTACAATTCAGTATATTTTAGTATATTCATAAGGTTGCTCAACCATCACTACTACCTAATTCCAGAACATTTTCACTACGGCAGAAAGATATTGCATAACATTAAGAATTATTATCTCCTCCCCTCTTCCGCCAGTCCCTGGAAACCACTAATCTACCTTTTGTTCCTATATATTTGTTCTGGGCATTTCATATAAATGGAATTATACAATATGTGGTCTTTAGTGTCTGGCTATTTCACTTAGTATAAGGCTTTCAAGGATCATCCATGCTGTAGCATATATTGATATTTCCCTTTTCTACCTGAATAATATTTCATTGTATGTATATACTGTTTTGTTTATATGTTCATTGGTTGATGACCATGCAGGTTATTTCTTCTACTACTAAGCTATTATGAATAATGAGGCTATGGACACCTTTGTACATGTTTCTGTGTGACCATAAGTATTTGATTCACTTGGTTATATACCTGGGAGTGGAATTCGGGATTCATATAGTTCTGTGCTTACTTTTCTGAAAAACTGCTAAACGGCTTTCCAAAGTGGACATGCCATTTTACATTTCCACCAATACTGTATGAAGGTTTGGTTCTAATTTCTCCATATTCTAACCAGCATTTATTGTTGGCATCATCATAGTGGATGTGTTCCTCACTGTAATTTTGATTTGTATTTCCCTGATGACTAATGATTTTGTACATATTTTCATGGCTATCTGTACATCTTCTTTAGAGAAATGTCCATTCAGATCCTTTGCCTACTTTAAAATTGGGTTAATTTTCCTTTTACTGGAAATTAAAATATGTAGCAATATGTGGCAATTATTTGTAGCATATGTAGCTATATATATATATATATAGCATATGTAACAATTCTTTACATATGCTGGATACTAGATTGTTATCAGATACATGATTAGCAAACTCTCTCCCCCCATGGTATACTTTCCCTTTTTACTTTCTTGATTGTATCCATGGAATAACAAAAGTTTTTTATTTTGATGAGGCCTAATTTATCTGACACTTTTGAACCGTGGAGTTGGAGAAGACTCTTGACAGTCCCTTGGACTGCAAGGCGATCCAGCCAGTCCATCTTAGAGGAGATCAGTCCTGGGTGTTCACTGGTAGGACTAATTTTGAAGCTGAAACTGCAAATACTTTGGCCACCTGATGCAAAGAGCTGACTCATTTGAAAAGACCCTGATGCTGGGAAAGATTGAAGGTGGGAGAAGGGGACAACAGAGGACGAGATGATTGGATGGCATCACCAACTCAATGGACATGGGATTGGGTGGACTCCGGGAATTGGTGATGGACAGGGAGGCCTGGCGTGCTGTGGTTCATGGGGTCACAGAGAGTTGGATACGACTTAGCGACTGAACTGAATGTATCTGATTTTACTTAATTTTACAGAATTTTGTTTTGGTTGCTTATGTTCTAGGTGTCATATATAGGAAACCACTGCCAAAATCTAAGCTTCTGAAGATTTATCCTTATGTTTTTTCCTAAGAGTTTTATTATTTAAGTTTTTACTTTTAGGCCTTTGATACCTTTTGGGTAAATTTTTATATATGGTATGAGGTAGGAGTCTATGTGGATATCCATTTGCCACAACACCATTTCTTTAAAGACTATTCTTTCTCCATTCAATGGCCTTGGCAAAAATCAACTGACCATCAAGGTATGGGTGTATTTTTAGACTGTCTTTTCTATTGCAGTGATCCACGTGTCTATCCCTACAATAGTGCTACATCTTCTGTTGTACACTCCACCTTATCTTGATTACTGTTGCTTCAAGTAAGTCTTTAAATCAGGAACGATTTTCAAAGGTTTGTTCAAGATAGTTATGGGTATTCTAAATCCCTTGCACTTCTGCATGCATTGTAAAATCTGATGATCAATTTCTGCAAAAAAGGCAACTGGGATTTTATAGTAATTTTATATAGTTGGATATACAGATAAATTTGAGGCATATTGCCATCCTAACAATATTAAGTCTAATTCCTGATCATGGATGTCCTACAATAATATTTCACTTCAGTTGCTCAGTCACGTCTGACTCTTTGCAACCCCATGGACTGCAGCACACCAGGCCTTCTTGTCCATCACCAACTCCCAGAGTTTACTCAAACTCATGTCCATTGAGTCTGTGATGCCATCCAACCATCTCATCCTCTGTCATCCCCTCCTCCTCCTGCCTTCAATCTTTCCCAGCATCGGGGTCTTTTCCAATGAGTCAATTCTTCGCATCAGGTAGTCCAAGTATTGGAGTTTCAGCTTCAACATCAGTCCTTCGAATGAATATTCAGGATTGATTTCTTTTAGGATGAACTGGTTGGATCTCCTTGCAGTCCGAGGGATTCTCAAGAGTCTTCTCCAACACCACAGTTCAAAAGCATTAATTCTTTGGTGCCCAGCTTTCTTTATAGTCCAATTTACATCCATACATGACTACTGGAAAAACCATAGCTTCGACTACATAGAACTTTGCTGGCAAAGTAATGTCTTTGCTTTTTAATATGCTGTCTAGGTTGGTCATAAGTTTTCTTCCAAGGAGCAAGTGTCTTTTAATTTCATGGCTGCAGTAATATTTAGGTCATCTTTGAAAACTATAGATCAATGTTGAAAAAAATCACTCTCTAAGTCTTAGGGTCTCTTATACTTTTTCCTAAGAATTTTATTCTTTTTGATACTATTATAAGTGGAATGGTATTCTTGCCTTTTTTGGATTGGCCGTTACTAATATATAGAAAAACTGAATTTTGCATATGACCTTGTACCTGCAACCTTGCTGGAATTTTTAAATGTCTATGGTGACTACTAATTCCTGTGAAAGTCTTTCCCTTCTTTAATTTTTGTACTGTATAAATTCCTGTTTTCCAAGCACATATCCTATTCTGCAGAATATAACTTGGAAATTGCCTGTCCTTTCCTCACGCTTGAATTATACATTTTACTTCTAACCGGGAGCTGAAAGATCATCACATGGATTACATTTTTTGTTTTTGGGTTTTTTCCTGTTTAGGATTCTGGCTCTTCAGGAAAACTTCCTTCTCCAATTTAAAATGGATGTAAGTAGTGACACTTCTCTAGATGGGTTTGTATCATTCATGTTTCTCCATAGATTTCAGAGGGAGGGAAGATGGGCATTTAATTCTCTTGTCTTCAGTTTATTTAAAGACTGACAAAGCTCAGTGCTGGAACTAAGGGATTAAGGATTGTTGACTCAAAGTTTATAAAAGTTGCCTAAGACCCTGGAGGAATGGTACAACGGAAGTTTCACATTATTGACTGACATACTACTTTCTCTATACACAGGCTTGTTCCTCTGAAGAAAGAAAAAGGGACTTTGAGAAAATCTTTGCTCACTATGATGTTGTAAGTGTGCTTTTCTGATATACTATGCTGGCCATCTTTAGGTAGGAAGCTTGTTTAGTCCCTATGAGGTGTCATCCTACTCACAGACCCTAACCTTATGTAATGAACAGCAATCGCACATGTGTGTTGCTATGCCAAGGCACCCTTAGCTTCTCTATAATAAAACTTCTGAGAACTAAGTAAAAACAGACATAGGAGTATTGATGGAGAAGAAAATAAAGTCTTTTTTTTTTTCCCTGTGCCTTATATCCAAACTAAAAAATTTCTCCTTGGTCTCTATATTAGTATGGTCAAATACAAAAGCAAATAGTCATACAAAAAAACAAACAAACGAACACCACAGCCAATCTAAAGATATAGGGGGAAAGTGAATTCATGTTTGTAAAGCTCTTAGAGGAGTTCCTGGCATACAGAAATTACTGTACCAGTGTCTGGTAAAACACACTAAGGAAATGGATTTTTTAAAAAAATGATATGTTAAAGGTTCAGGATTAAAAAAACCTTGAAGAAAATGGATGACTTGTCATAACTGAGACTTTAGAGAAGAAACTGAAATATTTTAATATGTATTATACTTTTACAGGCATTCTTATAAAATGGGTAAAAACTATTTTATACATGAACCATATAATAATTCTAATATGCTCAATCTAGTACCTCTTGAAGGTGTTTTGATAATAATTAAATCATTGCTAAATCATAAAGCAAAATCTTAAAATGGCAATATGTCCTTCAAAGGGTTAATGAATGTGTAACTAGCACTAGTCTGAACTGAGTCCTGGTATTTGGGAAGTAAATAAAGTTGGTATAGTCTTTAATGCTATTTGTCACAGTAAGGAACTCAAAACTACTGCTTCCATCAAAACTATTCCAAACCATTCCATTGATGATATGAGGGGAGTTACTTAAGAGCGAATTCTTTTGATTTATGTGGAACATGCATGTCCTACACAGAGAACATGTTAGAACATGCCATTTCCAAACTTGTTTGCAGTCACAAAAGAATACTGATTTGGTCTACTTATGTAATTTATTCTTTAAGCTTTTTGACTTAAGAAAATTATATTTGGCTGATTGGATCTTTCATCTTTCAGAGTAAAACTGGAGCCCTAGAAGGCCCAGAAGTGGATGGGTTTGTCAAAGACATGATGGAGCTTGTCCAGGTGACTTCATGAGTGTGTGGATAGATCCTTCTCATCAGGAATTGGGCCTGCTGTTTTGATTCCATTGTTTATTTGGGGGGAATCAGTAGGGCCAAAGAGTAATGATGCAGAAATCTAGGAATGCAGCCTATTCAACAAACTTTGATCATCTGTGCATGTGTGCTGAGTCTCTTCAGTCATGTCTGACTCTTTACAACCCTATGGACTGCAGCCTGCTGTCCATGGGATTCTCCTGGCAAGAACACTGCAGTGGGTTGCCATGCTCTCCTCTAGGGGATCTTCCTGATCCAGGGATCGAACCTGTGTCTCTTATGTCTCCTGCACTGGCAGGTAGATTCTTTACCACTAGCACCACCTGGGAAGCCCTTGAGCGTTTGTGAAACCCAACAAATCTCTCCTCCCTTGAGATCATTTGTAGTTCCAATTAAGTGAAACCCCCATAGAAGCTTCTTGTTACCATTATTTAAAAGTCATCCATTTTACCAAAGGAGTACCTTGCTGTTTTATTTTTTGATTACAGAAAGTCTTCCTCCTATGGACTTGGTTACTAGAATAACTAAAATGTTTAATTTCATGTAATAAATTCCATACTTGGGATTTTCTTTCTTCTTTTTTGAACACCAAGGGGCTGCTCCTGTTTGACCATTTCCAATTTCCCTTCATTCATGGACCTAACATTCCAGGTTCCTATGCTATACTGCTGTTTATAGCATCGGACTTTACTTTCATCATCGGTCACATCCACAACTGGGCGTTGTTTTCTCTTTGGCTCCATCTCTTCATTCTTTTCGGAGTTATTCCTCTACTCTTCTCCAGTGGCATACTGGGCACCTACCTACCTGTGGAGTTCATTTTTCAGTGTCCTATCTTTTTGCCCTTTCATACTGTTCATGGGGTTCTCAAGGTGAGAATACTGAAGTGGTTTGCCATTCCCTTCTCCAGTGGACCACATTTTGTCAGAACTCTCCACCATGACCCATCCATCTTAGGTGGCCCTACACAGCATGGCTCATAGTTTCACTGAGTTAGACAAGGCTGTGGTGCATGTGATCAGTTGATTAGTTTTCTGTGATTGTGGTTTTCATTCTGTCTGCCCTCTGATGGATAAGGAGAGGCTTATGGAAGCTTCCTGATAGGAGAGACTGACTGGGGGGGAAACTGGGTCTTGTTCTGATGGGCAGGGCCATGCTTAGTCAATCATCAATTCAATTTTCTGTTGATGGGCGGGGTTGTGTTGCCTCCTGTTGTTTGACCTGAGACCAAACTATGGTGGAGGTCATGAAGATAATGGTGACGTCCTTCAAAAGGTCCCGCACACGCATCGCTACACTCAGTGCCCCAGCCCTGCAGCAGGCTGCTCTAACACCCAGCCTAAGATGGCTGTTTTATTTAGGAAGGCACTGCAGTGGTTGGGATTTATGTAATTTAGATCATATCTACATCACAGAGCTGTTCCATGTAGGGTAAACAATGTTTGAAAAAGCAATCTCCTCTGAGATCCTGATGAACTGTACTGACTAGCTGCACGATCCAGGAAAACTCCAGATATTTTCAATTCTTACGTGGGTGTTTTTCTGTGAGACTGTGTAGCCACTGAATTTAGTAGTTTCATATCCTTCAGTTCAGTTACCCAGTTGTGTCTGGCTCTTTGTGACCTTAGGGATAATATCCTTAGGGATTGCTTTTGAGGTTTGTATAGGACACAAGCATCATTTCTTGATTGGCCTAGATGGCAATAAATTAGAGTAGCAACAATTATTAACTGTTTTTGAAGTCTCAGACCTTGTTGAAAATCTGATTAGAATTATGGGGTTTTGCAGTAGAAAAATGCCCAGATACCGATTTCAGCATAAATCTCCAGAAAGTTTACATATTGTATTTAAGCAGGTATGGATGAGACATTTCTTTTATTTCTGAGGTCTAATGGATAAGTCCTAACTTTTACTAATCCCACTCAACTGGCCCCTTGCTCCTTCTTTGTCCCCTTCACATGTTGCTCCTGTTGGAGATTTCACCAGTGTTTGCACAGTCAGAACAGTTGCTGGGTGTGGTGTTGCCTTTTACATGCTGATTGCTAAGGGAAAAATCCCATTTCACTCATTATCTATGTAACACCAGAATGATTTCTGTCATAGAAAGTGAGCAGTTTATCTACGGGACATTAAAGCTGCACAGCAGAAGACCTTGTCTAACTAGAGTTTTAATTTGCTTTTGCTAGAATAAATGGGATTGAGAACCTGTTTTCCAGAGCTGTGTGGCCTCCTCTCTGTAGTGGAGCCAGGGCCCCTAACTGCCTGTCGAGCCTAGAGGCTTCAGATCCTTACAAACTCTTTCAATTGTCTTTCAACCATCTCTGGGTTTGGCAATGGCTTCCAAAGGTTAATGCGAGACCATGGAAGTAAAACCTAAACCAGCAACAGAGCAGAGAAGATATTTTTTTTTAGAGAAAATTAAAGGAAAAAATTTGAGACCATCTAAAAACCTGGGCTGAAAGCAGAAGTCTGTCTCATCTCACTGTTTAATGGACTCATAGCGCCTCTATGGGAAATCAAAGGCTCCCCATCTTTTCTGTCCTTGGCACTCTGTTTCTGTGGGGCTACTGGAACTTCTCAATGTTAGTACAGCTTGAGATAGCTGGTTTCTAAGGACTGAGTCAGACTGTGGTCTGTAATACAAAAGCAGTTTATAGGAGCTGATCTCTTGAGCTACAAAGTATGTACACAGTAATTAGTTACTAATGTTCTCTCCTAAAGCCAGATGATTGAAGGTGCCTATCTTTATTGGACCTTTCTAGTCTTCCATGTTGTTTAAAAATATATTCGTCACACCATTTGAAAGATGTAGTCAGATATGACCATTGGGTCATTGAGATCCTGACATTGAGACCACTGAGATCTGATATTTCTCAGCTTCATTAGCTAGAGCCATCTCCTGTGGATTTTCTTTATTTTCATTTTATAAGAAAGGGCCACAAGGCAATTAAGCCTATATCTGTAACTTATTTTAAAAGCAATTTTCAGAGTATGCCATGGAGTCAGCAGGGGGCTGGCTCATCTTCTAAACATACAATTCTGGACAGAATCCCTGATGTTTACAATAATCCTGAAATAGCAACCCACTCCCATATTCTTGCCTGGAAAATCCCACAGACAGAGGAGCCTGGCAGGCTGTACAGTTCATGGGGTTGCAAAGAGTTGGACATGACTTGAGCACAAGTTTATTTTATAGCTTTTTAATTCTTGTACAGTCAGACATCTTGGAATGTGAAGTCAAGTGGGCCTTAGAAAGCATCACTAAGAACAAAGCTAGTGGAGGTGATGGAATTCCCGTTGAGCTGTTTCAAATCCTGGAAGATGATGCTGTGAAAGTGCTGCACTCAATATGCCAGCAAATTTGGAAAACTCAGCAGTGGCCACAGGACTGGAAAAGGTCAATTTCATTCCAATGCCAAAGAATGCTCGAACTACCGCACAATTGTACTCATCTCACACGCTAGTAAAGTAATGCTCAAAATTCTCCAAGCCAGGCTTCAGCAATATGTGAACCGTGAACTCCCTGATGTTCAAGCTGGTTTTAGAACAGGCAGAGGAACCAGAGATCAAATTGCCAACATCCGCTGGATCATGGAAAAAGCAAGAGAGTTCCAGAAAAACATCTATTTCTGCTTTATTGACTATGCCAAAGCCTTTGACTGTGTGGATCACAATAAACTGTGGAAAATTCTGAAAGAGATGGGAATACCAGACCACCTAACCTGCCTCTTGAGAAATCTGTATGCAGGTCAGGAAGCAACAGTTAGAACTGGACATGGAACAACAGACTGGTTCCAAATAGGAAAAGGAGTACGTCAAGGCTGTATATTGTCTCCCTGCTTATTTAACTTATATGCAGAGTACATCATGAGAAACGCTGGACTGGAAGAAACACAAGCTGGAATCAAGATTGCCGGGAGAAATATCAATAACCTCAGATATGCTGATGACACCACCCTTATGGCAGAAAGTGAGGAGGAGCTAAAAAGCCTCTTGATGAAAGTGAAGGAGGAGAGCGAAAAAGTTGGCTTAAAGCTCAACATTCAGAAAACGAAGATCATGGCATCCGGTCCCATCACTTCATGGGAAATAGATGGGGAAACAGTGGAAACAGTGTCAGACTTTATTTTTTTGGGCTCCAAAATCACTGCAGATGGTGACTGCAGCCATGAAATTAAAAGACGCTTACTCCTTGGAAGAAAAGTTATGACCAACCTGGATAGTATATTCAAAAGCAGAGACATTACTTTGCCGACTAAGGTCCGCCTAGTCAAGGCTATGGTTTTTCCTGTGGTCATGTATGGATGTGAAAGTTGGACTGTGAAGAAAGCTGAGCGCCGAAGAATCGATGCTTTTGAACTGTGGTGTTGGAGAAGACTCTTGAGAGTCCCTTGGACTGCAAGGAGATCCAACCAGTCCATTCTGAAGGAGATCAACCCTGGGATTTCTTTGGAAGGAATGATGCTAAAGCTGAAACTCCAGTACTTTGGCCACCTCATGCGAAGAGTTGACTCATTGGAAAAGACTCTGATGCTGGGAGGGATTGGGGGCAGGAGGAGAAGGGGACGACCGAGGATGAGATGGCTGGATGGCATCACGGACTCGATGGACGTGAGTCTGAGTAAACTCTGGGAGATGGTGATGGATAGGGAGGCCTGGCGTGCTGCGATTCATGGGGTCGCAAAGAGTCGGACACGACTGAGCGACTGAACTGAACTGAACAGTCAGATATGACATATAGGTTGAATTCATGTTAAAAAGATTATTTGATGACCAGATCACCCTTTTCTTTAACCTCTAGAAAATGGTACCCAAGCCTGTTCTCCGTCAATGTGTTGAGACAGCAAGTCCCTGAGGGAGCAGACACCATAATTTCTGCACAAGCTTTTTAAAAAGACTATAGCTCACTTAGCACAGCAAGACAACCAACACCAACAACAATCTACATCCTAAACTAGAAAGTGGGACGGCAAGACACTGAAGATTCTAAGCACCCGCCAAGAAGTAGACATGTGAACAATAATGTTAGAAGCCATATAAAAGGGACGCCAGAGATGACCAAGGTGTCTGCCTGGAGACGATGAGAGGTCTTGCCCCTAGGTCTTAACAGTTTATTCTCTTCCCTGCTAGATACACCATCTGCTTTTCTATTGTTGACAAGAAGACGGTTGGCAAGAGGGGACGCAGAGAGACCTTAGAAGGGGAAACTGAATGTGTTTATATTGGCAACTTGTTATTAAAACAGAGGCCCTCAGTGGTTTCAAATGATTTGTCTTCTGTGATCCAAGCATTTCTAAGCAGTGTCATTCAGGTCTCCTGACCCCTAGTAAGTTATTAAGCATTAAAAACACAACTCAAAAGGTCCAGAGAAACTTCCTTTGCATACACCCAACATTCATACCCACAAATGCCTCCCCAACACATACTTCCACACATGCAAAAATATTTCAACTCACTTCCTTTGCAGGAAACACATTAAGGAGGGAAAAAGCACTTAGAATAGCCTGTTTATTGCATAAATATCTTAGCAAATTAATTTTTGCTAATATGTAAATGACTACCACCTGAGTTTTTTCAAAAGAGTGCTAAAAGGATTCTGAGACAGGCTGTCACTTGCTGCAGAAAGGGTTGTAGCCAAAGTGGTTTGAGGATACTGAAGACGAAACACCCTTGCCTTGTAACTGTGCAGCAAACAAGCTTTTAGTATGGAGCCACAGAGGGTAGCTTGCTGTTTTCAGAACTTCTAGACTACATTCCCTGGGGCCACTTCAACACCTGCTTGGTATCGACACCCAGGGAGTATCCTCAACAAAGAGAACCTACAGACAACGGGTTATGCCTTAGCCTCTTTGTCCAATCACTCAAGAGATTCTTGGCAGAGAAGTGAAGTCCATCAGAGTTAGCTTCTGGCCCCCATTTTCCCCTCCTGATTCTCCCAGAATCCTGCCCCACTCTGGTGTTTTTTCTTCTTGCTCTCTGCCATCTGGCTCCCAGTTCTTGCTGTTTTTTTCCCCTTCTCTCTGTTAAAACCTTCTATCAGGGTGATTTGGTGTCAGTCATTTACCCTGTGGGACAGTGCCAATTAGCTTGTCTTAACATGGCTGTCTAGTTGTAGAATGAAAGGTTTTGTGTCCTACTGCAGGTTTCATAGAGCTTTCTTTGGAAGTGAGGAAACCTAGGGGTGAGGTTAGGTGATGGGAAATGTTTGAGAGTTCCTGAAATCAAACCCTACGAACTGCTGCTTGCACTCTTTACTCATAACTAGTCCACTAATTGAAGGTTTTGAAAATCAAAGGGTTTGGAAATCTGATTAGTTGGTTTTTCCATTCTCTTCAGATGCTGACTTTCAAATTTAGATTCATCACCATTCATATGGCTTTCATTAGGCCAGCCATTCCCCACGAGATCAGTGAGAACTGGTGAAATGAGTACTTAATTGGAGACAAAAGACTTGGGATCAAAAATGTTCCTGCAACTGCTGGCATGGCAAGATGTCTCAGTTCTGAGCCTCTGTGTTCTAATCTGTAAACAAGCAGTAATCATTTACCTCCCAAAGTTATTGTAAGGGTTAAATAAAATAACCTAGGAAGAATCATTGAGTTCCATCCACCATTGTTCCCTTCTGCAGGCCTTTGAGTTTAGAATATTTTCCTAGCTGACCTGCATCACAATTCCTTCTTAGCCCCTAAAATACTCCTTGGAATAAATCTGATGGGGTCTATCTGGCTCAACAACATAATTCTTTAGATTTTAATTCATTGTTACCCTTTCAGAAACTAGAGGGAGATTTAAGTATCTCCGCAGGGAATTAATTAATGTGCCTTCTCTCATCAGTATAGTGAGACAGAATTTTGGTGACAATCCTCTGCTCTAAGGCAAAATATCTCTATTGTGGTTGTGAAAAAGGCAGGTTTTCTGTACAAAGTGCAGAGAAGTGATTTAGGAGCAGACATTCTCTGACCTGAAGGGAGAGGATGAGTCTGAACCTGGTGGGAGAAAACTGGTCCTTGGCAATATTTAGTGGGATGAAGAGAGGGAATTCTCCCTGGAGGCCTGTCTTCAGGGAGGCGCTCCCAGAAGGCTGGGTGTCCCCTAAGTTTAGTAGACAGGGAGTGGGGGCAGGGCGGCATGAAAGGGTGGGACCACCACTGACTTGCCTACTGACATGTTATTTTTTGTTGTCCTCAGCCCAGCATCAGAGGGGTGGACCTTGATAAGTTTCGGGAGATCCTTTTGCGCCACTGCGATGTGAACAAGGATGGAAAAATTCAGAAGTCTGAGCTGGCTTTGTGTCTTGGGCTGAAAATCAACCCCTAATCCCCAGACCACTTCACCTTCTGTTCTTAGCATGTTTCTGAGCTCCTGCTGGTAAAATTCTATCTGTTCTTTGCTACTGGGGACAGTAGGCAAACTTTCTAACAAATGGTGTGGCGTTCTTAGGCAAGGAGAGGGACTGGAGGGTCTTCATTTGAATGGCATGGTGTTTCCCTGCTCTTCAGTCGTGTCCGACTCTGTGCGACCCCATAGACGGCAGCCCACCAGGCTCCCCTGTCCCTGGGATTCTCCAGGCAAGAACACTGGAGTGGGTTGCCATTTCTTTCTCCAATGAATGAAAGTGAAAAGTGAAAGGGAAGTCGCTCAGTCGTGTCTGACTCTTTGCGATCCCATGGATCGCAGCCTACCAGGCTCCTCTGTTCATGTGATTTTCCAGGCAAGAGTACTGGAGTGGGGTGCCATCGCCTTCTCCATTGTCAACAACACCCCTAACTTAGACTCTGCAGGAATTTCAGCTTTAATGAGGTGTTATAGGTAATTCAGAAAAATTACAGTATAGAATGCTGATCATAACCCAAGAAATTTTACCACTCAAGAGATTCCCCTCACTGGCACATATTGGTCCCAACCTGGTTCCCTTTCTCTCAGGTGTCTCTTCCCTCCAACATACAGATAATTAGTATCAGTAATTATTACTGATCAAGTGCTTTCTATGTGCCAAGAACCTCTGGGTACATTCTATACCTTAAATAATTCAGTCTTCACCAAACCGTATCAGGTAGATACAATCATGACGCCCACCTCAGAGATGAAGAAACTGAGGCAAATAGAAGCTAACCAAGGTGTCTGTGCTCGTACATCTCTGAGGTGGGGATTCAGGGAGTGAATAATGATCAATTTTCAAATGATGTGACAGAAGAGGGCTTTATCTCCAAAATATAGCTCAAAATACAGCCCAAAAAACAGCCCAAACAACTCAACAACAGAAACACCCAATCGAAAAATGGGCAGAGGAACTTGATAGACATTTCTCCAAAGAAAACAAACAGATGGCCAGTAGGCACATGAAAAGATGCTCAATGTCACTAATTATTAGAGACATGCAAATTAAAACTACAATGAGGTACTGCCTCACACCAGTCCAGAATGGCCATAATTAAAACCGACAAACAAATGAGGGAGAGGGTGAAGAGAAAAGGGAACCCTCCTACACTGTTGGTGGGAACGTAAGTTGGTACAGCCACTATGGAAAATAGTATAGAGGTTTGTTGAAAACTAAAAATAGAATTGCCATATGATCCAGCTCCCACACCTGGGAATATGTTCAGACAGAACTATAATTCAAAAAGATACATGCACCCTATGTTCACAGCAGCACTATTCATGACGGCCAAGACATGGAAAAAACCTAAATGCCCATTGACAAGGAATGGATAAAGATGTGTGTGTGTATACATACATATACACACATATGTGGTCAGTTTTCATGTACCTTTCAGGAAACCTTGGCCCCTCCCCAGAAGTTTGGTCTCACTGTGGGGTCCACCACATCCTCCAGCAGGACATTTTTCCAAGTCTGGATCACTCAGTGTGGATTAACTTTTCATGGGAGCTTAAAGAGAGTCCAAGAAACAGCACAGGGCAAGCCAAGCAGACAGACTTCTCATTGTCCAAATGTTGAGTAACTGTGTACCCAGACATCCTTTCAAAGAACAAACATTTCAAGGGTTGAGATGATCTCAATCCACAAGATAGGAAAAAAAAAATTGGAGCCTAAGCTGACCTATACTCATTTAATTCATGACTTTCCCTTTTATCTGCATGAAGACCACCTTTGAGGTTCACAGCTGCAACCGTGGCTGTATAAATTCTTAGGGTCCCCAGTGACTTTCTAGAGATGCCTGAGGTGGAAGTGAATGGGGAAGAGAAGCTTATTCTTTTAAGGGTAATTTGTTAAGATTCACTGAGGGCACTGAGATTCTATCAGAAGCTCCCAGGGTTCCTGCCCAATCATAACCTTAGGTTTGAAAACCTTAGGTTTCTTTCCCAGCATTCAAAGAGATCAAGAAAGATGGGTTTGCACCACTTAAGGAGTGAGTTCACTCAAAGACATTCTCAGTAAGTTTGTGTCACATGTTCTATAGGACATTGTGCTGGTGTGTTCATTAATGGGGCTTCCCAGGGGGCACTAGTGGTAAAGAACCCACCTGCCATGTAAGAGATGTGGTTTGATCCCTGGGTTGGGAAGATCCCCTGGAGGAGGGCATGGCAACCCACTCCTGTATTCTTGTTTGGAGAATCCCATGGACAGCGGAGCCTGGCAGGCCACAGTTCAGAGAGTCTCAAAGAGTCAGACATGACTGAACTGACTTAGCACACATGTACCTGTTCATTAACAGACAGTTATCTCAGTCCACTCTGGCTACTACAACAAAAATACTACTGAGCGGGTGGCTTAAACAACCAACATTGATTTTTCACAGTTCCTCTAACGGGGAAAGGAGCAATGAAGCTCTCTGTAGTCTCTTTTATAAGAGAACTAATTACATTTATGAGGACTCTGCCCTGTGACCTAATCACTTCCTCAAAGCCCAATCTTCAAATATTGAGTATAGCATTTATATATATTAACAAAATATATGAAAAACAAAAAAGCAATTCCATTACATCAAAAATAACAAAATACTAAGGAATAAATTTAACCAAGGAAATAAAAGATCTGTATGCTGAAAACTAACACTGATGAAAGACACTGAAAAAGTCACAAATGGAAAGATATACCATGTTTATCATTTGGAAGAATATTGTTACAATGCCTGTACTACCTAGAGCCATCTATAAATTCAATGCAATCCATACCGAAATTCCAATAGCATTTTCCATTTAAACAGAAAAAACAGTCTTAAAATTTATACAGAACCATAGAAGATCTCAAATAACTAAAGCACTCCTAAGAAAGAAGACCAAACCTGAAGATATCACACTTCCTGACTTCAAACTGTTACTACAAAGCTACAGTAATAAGAATGGTATGGTATGGCATACACAACAGATACACAGACCAATGGAATAGAACTAAGTGGCCAGAAATAAACCCTCACATGTATGGTCAACTAATATTTGACAAGGGAGCCAAGAATACTCAAGAGAAAGAATAGTCTCTTCAATAAATGGTGTTGGGGAAACTGGATAAACACATGTAGAAGAATGAAACTGGATCTCTATCTTATACCACTCACAAAAATTAACTTCATATGGATTAAAGATTTAAATGTAAAAGCTGAAACAATAAAACTCCTTGAAACACATAAGAGCGGAAGCACCTTAACATTCGTCTTGGCAACAATTTTTTTTTGGTGGTGGGGGGGCAAGGGGTGGGATATGACACCAAAGGCACAAGCAAGAGAAGCAAAAATCGGTAAGTGGAACCACTGATTTAAATCAAACTAAAAAGCTTCTACAGCAAAACAAACAAATCTTCCATCCATGGGATTTTCCAGGCAAGAGTATGGGAGTGGGTTGCCATTTCCTTCTCCAATTTACTATATAATGTCACTTAAAATAAAAGGTTGAGTGATAGATTTCAACTTCTATAAAATTTCAGTAAAACTGGTATGGGTAACTAGCTTTACCTTATCCTAACATTGCAGTATCTGATCAATTAAGCCAAAATTCCTATAAAATCCAGCAGTTTGAATGAATTTCATAGTTGCACACATAACAGACTTTCTTACTGAACTCAGATAAGAATTGCTATTTTCAAACAAACAGCTTCAGAGGCCCTAGTACCAGTATAGGCTTTTAAAAAGTTCTGCTTTTTGACTGCTTGACTGCCTCTCGATTTTAAGTTCTGAAGGCTCGCAAGTTTTAGAAATAGCAATAGTCAGTGTATTTCTGCTTTATTCAGATAAACATATATGAGTCTCAGACTTTCAGGATAATTAAGTTTCTAACTATCAAATCAATCAACCTGACAGATAAAAATCTGTTTTTATTCCCTCATGGATCCTCTCTCTTCTTTCCCTCCAGGGTTAGAAGAACTAATAATTGCAACTGTGAACACTCCTTCTCCACATATCTAGGAAGTCTCAGTGCCTCTGGGTGGGCTCTGCTCTCTGCTGCCCCCCCCTCCCCCCCGCCCCCGCCCACAGAGGTGCCTACAGCTGGCTAGTCCCTCTTCTTTACCTCTGTCTGGTCTCTAGTCTCTTCCTCCCACCTCATATATCTTCCCTTCACTAGCTAAAATCTATCCTTTCTTTAAAAATCTGCTCAAGTGTCAATTTCCCCCCAACTGTCCACCAATTCCTCTCAATTTCTATCATTTAACCAATACTTCATAATTTGACTCTAATTCTTCGGCAGTTGTTTTAGACAGGTTTTGTCATTTCCAATGAAGTGATAAGCTGCTTTCAAGTTCAGAAAACCTTGTTTTAGATATCTTCCAAAAGCTGGCCCTACCCTACACATACACACATACATCTTAGTACAATGCCAAGTAATGAAATAGAAATTCACAGTTTAAGGCAAGACAAGGAAAATTCAGACATAAAATTTTTCTCTGCCCTTCTGAGCCTCCTCCTTCCTCCTCATGTGTATTATGCATCCACAGTATGCGTTAATCAGACTCCCCAGGGGCAGAAACACACGTTCGACCGTAAAGATCAAGTTTTCTCCTTCTGATGCCAGCCATGTAACTCCTTAGAAGATACATTCTTTCTCTATCATATAAGGGGTCATGATGACTCACCACTCGCCTTGTAGGTGCAGACCACCTACAGGTGCAGCCAATGTAATATTTTCCTTAAAGATTGCGATTAGCAGAACAGACTGGTCAGATAGCCGGGCAATACACTGCACCAGACCGAATGTAAGTTCTTAGCATAAATACTTTTGAGCTATGTTACCTGTATTCTGCTTATTTTACAAGACTGTTTCTTACATTACTAAACACATGGCTGGGCCTCAGATAAAATGAATGATTTGGCGACGTGAAATGATCAAATATCCAGCTCTGTAAGATCAACGGCTGTAGTATTATAACTCTAGATATGGGAAGAAGCAACAAAAAGGAAACATTTTCTGGACCAGAACAGGCTAGAAAGACAGGTGGTCCAGAGACTTTTCGCTACTTTAACTCGTGTGCTGTTACTGGACTCGTGTGCTGTGACCTATCAAGGAAATCCTCGCCTAACTTGGGAATGTCCCCATGGGACAAAGTTACCATGAAATGTCTCCCAAATTTTGTCTGAAATTAAGACAGAAAGGTGGGAGGAGACTGTAAAATAATGTTACCCACTATCTAGTTCTGTAAGAATCAAGTCATCAGCCATGTAGTCACTGACATAATATACCTTGAAAGGACTTCAGGGCAAAAATCAGGATGAGATACTTTGTGCTCTGGGAAGACTGACAGAACTGGCCCTGAGCTAGGTATTTTCAGACTTGTGCCCCAGTTTCTAGCATCTTCCCATACCCAGAAAAGCACTAATACTGTTCATTAACTAAGGTATCTGTTTCTCAAAAATAGTAAAATATTCTAAGATGAGTTCTTGATTGCACGTACCCTTTGCCAAAATCATGAATGTACTGGCCTGCCCCTTCATCTCTTCAGAATAGTTCTCAGAGCTCTCAGAGAGACTGTCACCTGGGTTATACTCCTCAGTTTGGCTTGAATAAAATTTTCCATTTCTTTCTTAGATTTACTACTGATTGTTTTGGTCGACACCAGGACTGATCAGAAACTTAAAAGTAGCACTGTGTAATGTGAAGAGCCTGAATTATAAGACTACATGTAGCCTGGCATTTAGTTCTAATTCTATCTGTTGCCAGGAAAAGATCCCCTAGTCTCTCTACACATCAATTTCCTTATCTGTAAAACCATCATGCTGACTTTCTATGAAAATGACGCTGTATGTTCAGGCTTTGAGCACATCCCTTCCCAGGGATTCCAAACGCATAGCAGTGTCCCTGCTGCTGCTGTTAAGTCGCTTCAGTCGTGTCTGACTCTGTACGACCCCATAGACGGTAGCTACCAGGCTCCCCCATCCCTGGGATTCTGTCCCAGCAAGCAATAATAATAATAAAAAAGACTTCTAAAAATAATGCTCACAAGCACAGAAATCTTCCTGTAAGATAACACAGGGCCTGAGGTCTTGCCAAGCTCCTGATTCTAAGGCAAGAGGGTTNCCCCCCCTCCCCCCCGCCCCCGCCCACAGAGGTGCCTACAGCTGGCTAGTCCCTCTTCTTTACCTCTGTCTGGTCTCTAGTCTCTTCCTCCCACCTCATATATCTTCCCTTCACTAGCTAAAATCTATCCTTTCTTTAAAAATCTGCTCAAGTGTCAATTTCCCCCCAACTGTCCACCAATTCCTCTCAATTTCTATCATTTAACCAATACTTCATAATTTGACTCTAATTCTTCGGCAGTTGTTTTAGACAGGTTTTGTCATTTCCAATGAAGTGATAAGCTGCTTTCAAGTTCAGAAAACCTTGTTTTAGATATCTTCCAAAAGCTGGCCCTACCCTACACATACACACATACATCTTAGTACAATGCCAAGTAATGAAATAGAAATTCACAGTTTAAGGCAAGACAAGGAAAATTCAGACATAAAATTTTTCTCTGCCCTTCTGAGCCTCCTCCTTCCTCCTCATGTGTATTATGCATCCACAGTATGCGTTAATCAGACTCCCCAGGGGCAGAAACACACGTTCGACCGTAAAGATCAAGTTTTCTCCTTCTGATGCCAGCCATGTAACTCCTTAGAAGATACATTCTTTCTCTATCATATAAGGGGTCATGATGACTCACCACTCGCCTTGTAGGTGCAGACCACCTACAGGTGCAGCCAATGTAATATTTTCCTTAAAGATTGCGATTAGCAGAACAGACTGGTCAGATAGCCGGGCAATACACTGCACCAGACCGAATGTAAGTTCTTAGCATAAATACTTTTGAGCTATGTTACCTGTATTCTGCTTATTTTACAAGACTGTTTCTTACATTACTAAACACATGGCTGGGCCTCAGATAAAATGAATGATTTGGCGACGTGAAATGATCAAATATCCAGCTCTGTAAGATCAACGGCTGTAGTATTATAACTCTAGATATGGGAAGAAGCAACAAAAAGGAAACATTTTCTGGACCAGAACAGGCTAGAAAGACAGGTGGTCCAGAGACTTTTCGCTACTTTAACTCGTGTGCTGTTACTGGACTCGTGTGCTGTGACCTATCAAGGAAATCCTCGCCTAACTTGGGAATGTCCCCATGGGACAAAGTTACCATGAAATGTCTCCCAAATTTTGTCTGAAATTAAGACAGAAAGGTGGGAGGAGACTGTAAAATAATGTTACCCACTATCTAGTTCTGTAAGAATCAAGTCATCAGCCATGTAGTCACTGACATAATATACCTTGAAAGGACTTCAGGGCAAAAATCAGGATGAGATACTTTGTGCTCTGGGAAGACTGACAGAACTGGCCCTGAGCTAGGTATTTTCAGACTTGTGCCCCAGTTTCTAGCATCTTCCCATACCCAGAAAAGCACTAATACTGTTCATTAACTAAGGTATCTGTTTCTCAAAAATAGTAAAATATTCTAAGATGAGTTCTTGATTGCACGTACCCTTTGCCAAAATCATGAATGTACTGGCCTGCCCCTTCATCTCTTCAGAATAGTTCTCAGAGCTCTCAGAGAGACTGTCACCTGGGTTATACTCCTCAGTTTGGCTTGAATAAAATTTTCCATTTCTTTCTTAGATTTACTACTGATTGTTTTGGTCGACACCAGGACTGATCAGAAACTTAAAAGTAGCACTGTGTAATGTGAAGAGCCTGAATTATAAGACTACATGTAGCCTGGCATTTAGTTCTAATTCTATCTGTTGCCAGGAAAAGATCCCCTAGTCTCTCTACACATCAATTTCCTTATCTGTAAAACCATCATGCTGACTTTCTATGAAAATGACGCTGTATGTTCAGGCTTTGAGCACATCCCTTCCCAGGGATTCCAAACGCATAGCAGTGTCCCTGCTGCTGCTGTTAAGTCGCTTCAGTCGTGTCTGACTCTGTACGACCCCATAGACGGTAGCTACCAGGCTCCCCCATCCCTGGGATTCTGTCCCAGCAAGCAATAATAATAATAAAAAAGACTTCTAAAAATAATGCTCACAAGCACAGAAATCTTCCTGTAAGATAACACAGGGCCTGAGGTCTTGCCAAGCTCCTGATTCTAAGGCAAGAGGGTTAACATCAGGCATTAAAAGGGATTGAAAGCAAGAGTTGGTCTCACTGCTTGATACCAACTGCTGGTATTAAATATACAATATATTATTAACTATAGTCACCCTATTGTATACTACATCTCCAGGACTTTTTATATAACTGGAAGTTTGTACCTGATGACTAGCTTTGCCTAAAGTATAATCACTGAGACAATATTTATGCAAGAAATAATTTTTGACTGGTCACAGTTAGAAGTAATTAGTGAATAGAAATAGAACAGAGAATTCACACAGAAAGTCACGTAGAGACTTACTGAGATAACAAATATGTAAAAGAAGAAAGATAGTAGCTATATTGAGTCCACAACATGTCTAACAGCAATTCCAAACAAAAAGAATAGAAGGAATGATGGATAAATAAAACCTGAAGAGATAATGGGTGAGAGTTTTCAGACATGAAAACAGACTTGAGTCCTCAGGATAGGAACAGACAATCAATGCTAAATCTAGTAAATAAAAATAAACTCACATCAGACACCTTCTAGAAAAACTGTCAAAAATAAAGATTAAAATGAAAACCTCAAAAGCTAGCTGAGAAAATGAGAAGAATATTTACTAAGTTATCATTGCAAGCAGATTTTTGTTTTTTTAATCAGCAAGGCTAGATGCCAAAGACAAAGGAGCATTTCCAAGTAAGCTTATTACCTAATCATTTCAGGAAATGCCTTTGTGGTAAAAAGTTTTTCCATTGTTTATTCTTCATACTTTCCTGACAGTAGAGAACGAAGTTAACTATTTTTTTCTCCAGTAAGTCTTTTACAACTTTAAAAACCGTACAAAGATATTTCAGATCATGGAGGGCATAAACAGGAAATGACTAAAGGTAGACTGGAATGAATTAGGAAATATTTCCAAAGCAGAGATCGATGATTCAACCTTTCAGAAGGAACATTTGGTCATCTAGAGACATTCTTTAGACAAACGAGAGGGATCTGTCATGACTCTAGTCCATTATGTCATGTTGCTAGGAAATACTCCCAGCTCTCTGTGGAGACTGACAGTGGTGATGTGAGAAAGCTGGGGCAGTGCTGAAGCACACTTCATGGCATTCCTTTGATCTTCCCCTACCCGGTACTGTGTCTTGTCACAAAACTATCCATTATCGTCCTCTTTAAATAGTATTAGCACTTGTCTAATTGGCCTTCCTGGAATCTAATTATTTTTAAACATTTTCTCAACTTATTTTACATGAAAACTGAAGATGATATTGCAACAGAACTGAGGTAGTCATTTTCATAGGGAAGTCATTTTCAGAGAATTATGGCTTGTATCTTGCATTCTTTAATAACTGATCATTAATTTGTTAGACCATGAAAAGATAAACTCCATTTATTTTGCACTCCAGATTACAGGAGAGGGAATGTCTTTTTCTTTCCATACCCACTGGCTTCCCTAGTGGCTCAGGTGGTAAAGAATCTGCTTGCAATGCAGGAGACCCAGGTTCAATCCCTGGGTTGGGAAGATCTCCTGGAGAGGAGAATGGCAACCCATTCCAGTATTCTTGCCTGGAGAATTCCATGGACAAAGGAGCCAGGCTGGCTACAGTCCATGGGATTGCAAAGAGTCAGACATGACTTAATGACTGTCTTTCAATTTTCATTCACTGTAAAAGGAAGGGCAACAAGTGGCTTGTCTACCATCCTGTGTTCACCTATTACCAGGAAAACCTCATGTGATGAAAATATGATCCTTCATGCTTAATTTTATTGGGTTGGCCAAAATATTTGTTTGAATTTTTCCATAACATCTAAAAAGAAAAAAAAAAAAACCTGAAAACACTTTTTGGCCAACCCAATACTTTATTACTTGGAGTCAACAGGATTAATGTCTTTGGCACAACATGCTTTGCGAGATTATAAGATCCTCTCCCTGACATCAGCCACTTTGCTGCCATGGTATCCACATGACTGACAACACAATTGGATAGTCTTCGTTCTTTCATACCTCCTGGAGGTTTCCTTGCATGTGATATCTTTTATTTAGCAAATATTTATGCATTTAATTAACACAACATACTAGCATTCTTCTGGGCAATCAGTATATAGCAGGATCAAAGACACAAAGTCCTGCTCCCTGGTCTTACATCCTGGTGTGCAGATAGCTTCTCACTCCCATCCACTGAGGAGAATTTCATTTTGCCCACTAGATCCCCAAGTCTTTTAGGCAGAAACAGGGTAGAGACAGAACTGTAGAAGTCAAGAATTTCAACTGGTTTACGTTGGAAAGGGCTGGAGTTGTTGGGAGAAGGACGGATCCAAAGAAGAGAGGAGGGAATAAATGAGCAGCTGTGTGAGCTGGACTTGAGGCAGAGCTTGGGAGTTTACAAAAGAGGAAAGAGAGATTAGGGGCTACGTGTGAGAGTTATGAAGGGAGGAAGACAGGCCACTGGATTTTAATAATGGAGTCTCCCTTTGATGTTTACTGAGTCAATTCAATAATGATTTAGGTTTTAAGTTTTCTGATTATCAGATTGGTGTTTCCCTGAATAAATCATGCATGGCATGAGCCATAAGGCTGCTTAATTTTAATTCAGTGACATTTGGTNACATTACTAAACACATGGCTGGGCCTCAGATAAAATGAATGATTTGGCGACGTGAAATGATCAAATATCCAGCTCTGTAAGATCAACGGCTGTAGTATTATAACTCTAGATATGGGAAGAAGCAACAAAAAGGAAACATTTTCTGGACCAGAACAGGCTAGAAAGACAGGTGGTCCAGAGACTTTTCGCTACTTTAACTCGTGTGCTGTTACTGGACTCGTGTGCTGTGACCTATCAAGGAAATCCTCGCCTAACTTGGGAATGTCCCCATGGGACAAAGTTACCATGAAATGTCTCCCAAATTTTGTCTGAAATTAAGACAGAAAGGTGGGAGGAGACTGTAAAATAATGTTACCCACTATCTAGTTCTGTAAGAATCAAGTCATCAGCCATGTAGTCACTGACATAATATACCTTGAAAGGACTTCAGGGCAAAAATCAGGATGAGATACTTTGTGCTCTGGGAAGACTGACAGAACTGGCCCTGAGCTAGGTATTTTCAGACTTGTGCCCCAGTTTCTAGCATCTTCCCATACCCAGAAAAGCACTAATACTGTTCATTAACTAAGGTATCTGTTTCTCAAAAATAGTAAAATATTCTAAGATGAGTTCTTGATTGCACGTACCCTTTGCCAAAATCATGAATGTACTGGCCTGCCCCTTCATCTCTTCAGAATAGTTCTCAGAGCTCTCAGAGAGACTGTCACCTGGGTTATACTCCTCAGTTTGGCTTGAATAAAATTTTCCATTTCTTTCTTAGATTTACTACTGATTGTTTTGGTCGACACCAGGACTGATCAGAAACTTAAAAGTAGCACTGTGTAATGTGAAGAGCCTGAATTATAAGACTACATGTAGCCTGGCATTTAGTTCTAATTCTATCTGTTGCCAGGAAAAGATCCCCTAGTCTCTCTACACATCAATTTCCTTATCTGTAAAACCATCATGCTGACTTTCTATGAAAATGACGCTGTATGTTCAGGCTTTGAGCACATCCCTTCCCAGGGATTCCAAACGCATAGCAGTGTCCCTGCTGCTGCTGTTAAGTCGCTTCAGTCGTGTCTGACTCTGTACGACCCCATAGACGGTAGCTACCAGGCTCCCCCATCCCTGGGATTCTGTCCCAGCAAGCAATAATAATAATAAAAAAGACTTCTAAAAATAATGCTCACAAGCACAGAAATCTTCCTGTAAGATAACACAGGGCCTGAGGTCTTGCCAAGCTCCTGATTCTAAGGCAAGAGGGTTAACATCAGGCATTAAAAGGGATTGAAAGCAAGAGTTGGTCTCACTGCTTGATACCAACTGCTGGTATTAAATATACAATATATTATTAACTATAGTCACCCTATTGTATACTACATCTCCAGGACTTTTTATATAACTGGAAGTTTGTACCTGATGACTAGCTTTGCCTAAAGTATAATCACTGAGACAATATTTATGCAAGAAATAATTTTTGACTGGTCACAGTTAGAAGTAATTAGTGAATAGAAATAGAACAGAGAATTCACACAGAAAGTCACGTAGAGACTTACTGAGATAACAAATATGTAAAAGAAGAAAGATAGTAGCTATATTGAGTCCACAACATGTCTAACAGCAATTCCAAACAAAAAGAATAGAAGGAATGATGGATAAATAAAACCTGAAGAGATAATGGGTGAGAGTTTTCAGACATGAAAACAGACTTGAGTCCTCAGGATAGGAACAGACAATCAATGCTAAATCTAGTAAATAAAAATAAACTCACATCAGACACCTTCTAGAAAAACTGTCAAAAATAAAGATTAAAATGAAAACCTCAAAAGCTAGCTGAGAAAATGAGAAGAATATTTACTAAGTTATCATTGCAAGCAGATTTTTGTTTTTTTAATCAGCAAGGCTAGATGCCAAAGACAAAGGAGCATTTCCAAGTAAGCTTATTACCTAATCATTTCAGGAAATGCCTTTGTGGTAAAAAGTTTTTCCATTGTTTATTCTTCATACTTTCCTGACAGTAGAGAACGAAGTTAACTATTTTTTTCTCCAGTAAGTCTTTTACAACTTTAAAAACCGTACAAAGATATTTCAGATCATGGAGGGCATAAACAGGAAATGACTAAAGGTAGACTGGAATGAATTAGGAAATATTTCCAAAGCAGAGATCGATGATTCAACCTTTCAGAAGGAACATTTGGTCATCTAGAGACATTCTTTAGACAAACGAGAGGGATCTGTCATGACTCTAGTCCATTATGTCATGTTGCTAGGAAATACTCCCAGCTCTCTGTGGAGACTGACAGTGGTGATGTGAGAAAGCTGGGGCAGTGCTGAAGCACACTTCATGGCATTCCTTTGATCTTCCCCTACCCGGTACTGTGTCTTGTCACAAAACTATCCATTATCGTCCTCTTTAAATAGTATTAGCACTTGTCTAATTGGCCTTCCTGGAATCTAATTATTTTTAAACATTTTCTCAACTTATTTTACATGAAAACTGAAGATGATATTGCAACAGAACTGAGGTAGTCATTTTCATAGGGAAGTCATTTTCAGAGAATTATGGCTTGTATCTTGCATTCTTTAATAACTGATCATTAATTTGTTAGACCATGAAAAGATAAACTCCATTTATTTTGCACTCCAGATTACAGGAGAGGGAATGTCTTTTTCTTTCCATACCCACTGGCTTCCCTAGTGGCTCAGGTGGTAAAGAATCTGCTTGCAATGCAGGAGACCCAGGTTCAATCCCTGGGTTGGGAAGATCTCCTGGAGAGGAGAATGGCAACCCATTCCAGTATTCTTGCCTGGAGAATTCCATGGACAAAGGAGCCAGGCTGGCTACAGTCCATGGGATTGCAAAGAGTCAGACATGACTTAATGACTGTCTTTCAATTTTCATTCACTGTAAAAGGAAGGGTAACAAGTGGCTTGTCTACCATCCTGTGTTCACCTATTACCAGGAAAACCTCATGTGATGAAAATATGATCCTTCATGCTTAATTTTATTGGGTTGGCCAAAATATTTGTTTGAATTTTTCCATAACATCTAAAAAGAAAAAAAAAAAAACCTGAAAACACTTTTTGGCCAACCCAATACTTTATTACTTGGAGTCAACAGGATTAATGTCTTTGGCACAACATGCTTTGCGAGATTATAAGATCCTCTCCCTGACATCAGCCACTTTGCTGCCATGGTATCCACATGACTGACAACACAATTGGATAGTCTTCGTTCTTTCATACCTCCTGGAGGTTTCCTTGCATGTGATATCTTTTATTTAGCAAATATTTATGCATTTAATTAACACAACATACTAGCATTCTTCTGGGCAATCAGTATATAGCAGGATCAAAGACACAAAGTCCTGCTCCCTGGTCTTACATCCTGGTGTGCAGATAGCTTCTCACTCCCATCCACTGAGGAGAATTTCATTTTGCCCACTAGATCCCCAAGTCTTTTAGGCAGAAACAGGGTAGAGACAGAACTGTAGAAGTCAAGAATTTCAACTGGTTTACGTTGGAAAGGGCTGGAGTTGTTGGGAGAAGGACGGATCCAAAGAAGAGAGGAGGGAATAAATGAGCAGCTGTGTGAGCTGGACTTGAGGCAGAGCTTGGGAGTTTACAAAAGAGGAAAGAGAGATTAGGGGCTACGTGTGAGAGTTATGAAGGGAGGAAGACAGGCCACTGGATTTTAATAATGGAGTCTCCCTTTGATGTTTACTGAGTCAATTCAATAATGATTTAGGTTTTAAGTTTTCTGATTATCAGATTGGTGTTTCCCTGAATAAATCATGCATGGCATGAGCCATAAGGCTGCTTAATTTTAATTCAGTGACATTTGGTAGTACCCAGAAAGTCCATCTGATGTGTATGGGTTCTTCTCCTCTGAAGGGCTGGGAGCTGCTGCCTGAAACACAGCAGCATGGTGGAGAGGCATTGAACCTGAGGGCTGAAATCCTGAAGGAGTTTCAGCTTAGGTTATTTTATTTTGAACAAAGTCACCTAACTTTCCTGGGATTATGCTTCTTCTACCTACAATGAAAGACTAAACTAACAGATACCTAAGGTTCCTTCTAGCGCTAACACATACTTGATAACAACCACGTTGCAAAATGGATAACTTAATGAATTGCCTTTTAGTGAGCATAGTAGCACCATAATCCTTTCCTGTTATTTGAGAATAGTGCTGTCTCTCAAAGGAGTGGGTGGTGGTGCTGTGCTGAGTCGTCTCTGACTCTTTGTGACATCATGTACTGTAGCCTGCTAGGCTCCTCTGTCCATGGCATTTTCCAGCCAAGAATACTGGAGCGGGTTGCCATTTCCTACCCCCCGGGGATCTTCCTGACCCAGGGATCGAAGGTGTGTTTCTTGCGTTTTCTGCATTGCTAGGTGGATTCTTTTCTGAAACACGGGCCAGTGGAAATGAGTTCTGGGGACACGGGTGCATCTTGGAGTTTCTAACAAGCAGCATGAATGACCGCCTTCTCTAGTTTCCTGTCTGTGGTTCCGTGTTTCAGCTCTTTAGAAAAGAAAAGTCTCAGAAATGAAAGGGAACATGACAGAAAGAACAACATTTCTCAGCCACAGGATGGAAGTAGAAATTGAAAACAGAAAAGTGGTCAACACTCAACTACTTACATGGGAAAGAGTTCCATTGAGAACCATCCTGGCTGGATTGTAAACCCCTAGCTGGATTTTCACTACTCCTAATCGGCATTTTGGATAAACTCCAAGTTAGTTTTCCCTGTCACCAGGACCACTAGGTTTGAGTCCAGGTAGAAAACTTGGGAGAATAGAGACTGTGTCAATTGACATTTCCTTTGAAACAACCACAAAATCTCAGTAGGATAACAATAAGAAGATCAGCTGATCTTGGCTAGGCTGGCTCAGATATCCCGGGGTTGGTTGGCTGGTAGAGGCTGGCCTTAGCTTGGGCAACTCCACTCAGCTCTGGGAGTCTCATTCTTAGGAGGCGAGTTTGGCCATACTATCCCTCATGGTAACTGCAGAAATAGGAGTGGGCAGGCACTGTTCAAGCTTCCTGTTGAGTGGCATTTGCTAACATTTCACTGACCAAAGCAAAGCTCAGAACCAAAGAGTAGGACCAAGAGGAAGAGAAAACTACAAAATTACCTGGCAAGGGCATAGATTTATGGGGAAGAGAACTGGAGCCATTTCTGTGACCTGCCTACCATAACCCCTGAGTAAGGAAGACCTGGTTCAAACTTTTTATGCAGCATTTGCCCCACGGGCTCCCTTTCACATCACCAGGCCCCATTTATTTATAATGTGCTCCTGTTACTTGCCTCTTTAGCCTGGCCCACCGCCAGCTGCAGTAGACTTGAATGGTTCTGGCTTTTTACCATAGCCTGAGTTAAAAAGAGGATTTAGGCTGCTATGTGAAAAAGTGAAGGAAAAAAATCAGGTACATTAAAAAAATCTAATATTATTAACACCATCAATTCCCCTATATTTCTTTAGTAAGAATACAGAGCTTCCCCACTGAATGAAAAGCAGATATTGGTTTCTTATTTTCCTTCCCAATATCCTTGTGAATATGTAGGCTGTTTTACACAACTATTTATATTAATATAGTCCTTAAGTCTAACGAGACTGTGTCTTGGCCAGGAGCCACAGCAAGTTATTGGCTGGGAAGGAGGCTGGTAGGCTTGTGATTCTGGACCAGACTTCAGCCTCCTACTCTCTCTTCTTCCCTCTGGTCTAATTTCCCTGCAACTGTTTTGCCAAACCTGACTTATTTTACATCAGAGTAAGTGAATATGAGTTGAACTATTACTCAAAATTAATCAGATGGGTACACTTTTATGGGAGACAATCTCATGACATGTTTCTAATGTTGCAATATTCTAAAGGAAAAGAGCTGGGTAAATATTCTCATTTAATCTAACAGTTCTAAAATGCTTGAAGAACTTGGGGTATGTCAGGAGAAATCCTTACCAGTTTTGACTCCTGCCAAGACAGAATTAGAAAACAATTTTCTAGTTCCCTCACTTGCCTAAAAAAGAGAAAACAATTTTCTAGTTCCCTCACTTGCCTAAAAAAGAGACAAAATAAAAACAAACATGTTTTTGATATCTGTGTGTCTCTCCTCCACCCCTTGCTTATGGTTTGTAGAATGGTAAAATACCATTATTAAAGAAAACAATAGCTTACAAGTTAACAAAGCAGTCAACATCATGGAAACATGTACTATCATGGAAGAGTAAGCAAATGCTTTCATTTTGTATTTTAATTACAGATATTATCATTTAAAATCACTTGCTAGCAACTGTTGCCCGGAGGATGATCAAAGTTTAAAGTTGTTTTTATGAGCTAAATGGCTTCATGGGGCCTGTCTGTATGTGATAGAAGGGCAAGTGCAGGGCATCGGGACCAAACAAATGCAGCCCATGTGAAGAAAGTGCTAGGATACCTGAGATCAGAAAGCACATGCGTAAAGAAATAGAAAACAAAACAGAGAAACAAACCTACACAGATGAGGACAAAAGTAACTGAACTTAGTATCAAGAGAGCTGGTTAAAATCTCAGCTATGTCCTATGTGTACTCATGCATATCTATGGATACTCACGCCCAACCTTTCTGAGCCTCAACCTCTTCACCTGTTAAATGGAAATAATAGTAATAAGACCATGTACCTCACATGATTTATGAAAACACTGTGTGACTGAACTAATGTACATGAAAACATTTTATAAACTGATGCTTTGTAAAAACGTTAGGTAGGTGAGACAGTAACAGGGAAGAGGAAAGGGGGAGGTTTGTTTCATTACCATCTTAAGTAATAGAGTTTAAAACAATCTTTCATGCACTATTTACAAGAGCCAAACATGGAAGCTACCCATGTGTCCATCAACAACAGACGACTGGCTTAAAAGATGTGGTAGATACAAGATTAACATACAGAAATCAGTTGCATTTCTTTACACTAACAATGAAATATCAGAAAGGAAATATAAACAAACAATCCCTTTTAAAATTGCACCAAAAATACTTACGAATAAACCTGATCAAGGAGGTGAAAGATATACTGAGAACTACAAAACATTAAGGAAATTAAAGTTGATTCAAAGAAACTGAAAGATGGCCCATGCTCTTGGATTAGAAGAATATTGTTAAAATAGCCATCACTATCCAAAGTAATCTACAGATTTAATGTGGTCCCTACTAAATTAACAAGGCATTTTTCACAGAAATAGGACACATACTAAAATTTATATGAAACAATAAAAGACCCAGAATTGCCAAAGCAATCCTGAGGAAAAAAGAACAAAGCAGGAGGCACAACCCTTCCAAACTTCAGACAACGTTATGAGGCTACAGTAATCAAGAGAATGGCATTGGCACAAAAACAGACATACAGGCCAACGGAATAAAATAAAGCATCCAGGAATAAACCCACAGACCAATCAACAAATTAATCCTTGAAAAAGGAGGCAAGAATATACAATGGGGAACATAGTCTCTTCAGCAAGGTGTTGAGAAAGTTGAACAGCTGTATGTAAATCAGTGAAGTCAGAACATACCCTAACATCACACACAAAAATAAATTCAAAATGGCTTAAAGATCTAAATATTAAACAAGACACCATAAAACTCCTAGAAGAAAACCAAAGCAAAATATTCTAACATGAATTGTACCAACATTTTCTTAGGTCAGTCTTTCAAGGCAATAGAAATAGAAGCAAAAATTAACAAATGGGATCTAATCAAACTTCAAGCTTTTGCATAGCAATAGAAACAAAATGAAAAGAAAACTTACAGCTTATTTTTCAAAACAGCTCATACAACTCAACAAGAAAACCCAACGATCCAATCCGAAATTGAGCAGAAGACCTAAACCAACATTTCTCCAAAGACGACATACAGATGGCCAATAAACACATGAAAAGGTGGTCAACACTAGAGAAATGCAAATTAAAACTACGAGGTACCACCTTACACCAGTCAGAATGGCCAGCATTGAAAAGTCTATAAATAACAAATGCTGGGGAGGGTGTGGAGAAAAAGGAACCCTCCTATCCTGTTGATGGGAATGTAAATTGGTATAGCCACTATGGAAAATAGTATAGAAGTTCCTCAAAAAACTGAAAGAGTTGCTATACGATCCAGCAATCCCACTTCTGGGCATATACTCACATAAAACTATATTTCAAAAAGATATACACGCTCTGATGTTCACACTAGCACTTTTCCAGTGGCCAAGACATAGAAACAATCTAAATGTCCATTGACAGATGAATGGATAAAAAATATGTGATACATACACACAATGGAATATTAGTCATAAAAATGAATGAAATAATGCCATTTGTAACAACATAGATGGACCTAGAGATTATTATACTAAGCGCAGCAAATCACAATGAGAAAGACAAGTACCATATATCTCTTTTATATGTGGAATCTAAATAACACCAATGAATCTATATACAGAAACAGACTCACATAGAAAATAAACTTATGGTTATCAAAGGAAAAAGGGACAAATTAGTAACAGATGTAAACTACAATACATAAAATAGATAAGTAACAAGATTATATTGTATAGCACTCAATATAACACCTATAATGGAATGTGATCTGCAAAAAAAAAAACAAAAAACACTAAGCTGTATACCTGAAATTAACACATGGTAAATTGTCTATATTTAAAAAAAAACAACCCACCAAAGTCTGTCATTCCTTTGTCGCATCCCTGCTCCACAAATCGCTTATGCAAAATCCCTTTTAGTTATGCAATATACACTTGTGAGTCCATACATCACACATTCATGCTACAAGTCATTGATTATGTAACTGTGTAGTTGTTGGGCCTCAGGGTGAGTCGTCCCCAAATGTATCTCAGTGGCATACTGATTATTTTGAATTAAAGTTACTTAAGAAAAAGTCAATGCAAGAGGAACACTTGACCCTCCTGTCTTCCTGAAAGGAGGAAATACATCTTTCACATGGAAGGTACCCACCCTGCCTCTGAAAGTAGGACACCCTTATCTCTAGAATTCAGGGTGAGAAGCCCCTATAAACAAACCTTGTTACTTCTTTAATTTACTGCAAACTTTGCTTACATTCCTTATAATTTACAACCCAAACCTAGTTTCTTTGTCCTGTTGATTCCATTTATTGTCTAAAAAATTAAGAAGCTGCTTGCTTTGGCCACTTCTTAGCTATTTCCATGAGGACTTCCTGTGCATGAATGAAAATTTGTTTTTCTCCTGTTAATCTGACTTGTGTCAGTTTATTGCTGGTCCAGACACAAGCACTCAAGCGGGGTCGAGGAGGGCTCTTTCCCTCTCCCCAACAGTCAAGGCACTCATTCTGCCTGCATTTAATTCTCTTTTCTTTTAAACCTGATCCCTATTCCTAAATTTGAAACAGTTTGAAACAAATCTTCCCAGGTTCCCCACTAGGCCTGCATCTGATAACAGTCCAAGGAATCTAGGGCTAACCTGGCCTTACTCTTGGTTGGAAGCAGCTGAAACAGCTGACCAATTGGAACTGATTTCTGAACAGAGAACAGACTGGAAGGTTATTTTTCTATTTTACAAATTAGAATATTTGGACTCAGAGAGGATAATTAAATTGCCTGATGTCTCCAAGCTAGTAAGTAAATGAGCAGGATATGAATTCATTTACAAAACACAGACCACATTTACCTATTAGAATGTATTAGAATTTTTGTTGCTGTTGCAAGCATGGGGCCTTGACCCAAGGCTCAAGTGAGCTTTGTCACAAAGATTCAGCCTTTCTTTCCTCTCATTCAGAAGATAATTATGGTGATCATTTGGGGAGCAGTCTGCAAGCCACAGTTGGGACTAGGATAGAGCACATGAGGTACTACCCTTGGGAGAAAAAAATTAGGGAACTGTAAAAATAGAAAAAATTCTGTAGTTAAAAAAATACTATTTTTAATATAATGTGTTTTTTTTTTTAAGTCATAATACACAAAACCCCATGAAGAAAAAAAGTACTAAAATGTTAAAGGCAAAACCAGTAACACTGACGTTTGCCTCAGGCTCCAATGCAGCTTATGCCTATGGTGCCAGGTGACTGTTTTGAAGTTTTAATTCAGGGAAGCATCCCTGCCACTTATCAACAGGTAAACAACTCTGGGCTTTCCAGGTGGCGCTAGTGGTAATGTACCTGCTGCCAATGCAGGAGACATAAGAGATGCAGGTTTGATCCCTGGGTTGGTAAGATCCCCTGAAGGAGAACATGGCAACCTGCTCCAGTGTACTTGCCTGGAGAATCCCAAGGACAAAGGGCCCTGGTGGGTTACAGTCCATGGGATCCTACAGAGTTGGACACAACTGAAGCGACTGAGTGCACACGCACAACTAGCTCGCTATCCCCCATAGCCTCAGGGGAGGTTGACTGTCTTAGCTGGCAAGTCTAGGGTGGGGGTGGGGGCTTCGCTTCCAAAAGCCTAAGAATTCATAAAGTCTGTGGAAATGTAGAAAAGAGAAGAGGATTGAGTGGGAAAAAGAATCTTGGAGAAGCAGGAGGCAAGCTGATCTTCCCACTTCCAACAAGTTTTCCCTTTGCTGGAATAGGTAAAAAGGCCTTTGGCTCCTAGGGCAGCTGAACTGGACCCAGCTTCAGCAAGAGCTTGGAGGGGAGACTGTCACGTGTCACATCGAGGCTCCCTGTGTCCCAAGTTTGGCAGAGAAGGGTCTGGGAAGCAGCAGGCCTTGGCAGCCCTGCAAACCACATAGAGTGGACAAAGGGACGAAGACCAAATGATAAACACCTTCTACATGTGTGCGCACACGCACACGTGCCCTGGAGTCACGATGCAATGATGGGAAAGGACAGGAATCCTTCCCCAAGAATGCCAGAGAAGTTTTAACTAGCCAGGAAGAAGGGTCTCAGAGTAAGGCCAAAACCAGACTCAACCTAGCTTCCAGAAAATGGTGGGCACTATTCTGTATTTATAGAACTATAAACCATAAAGGAGAAGGAAATGGTAACCCACTCCAGTACTCTTGCCTGGAGAATGTGATGGACGGAGAAGCCTGGTAGGCTACAGTCCATGGGGTCGCAAAGAGTCGGACACGACTGAGCGACTTCACTCACTCACACCATAAAGGAAGATCTGAACCCTGCACTAGGACTCTAGAGACACCAGTAATTCTCTCATTCCTCTTTCTCCCCTCCATTTCTCAGCCAGAACCTTTCTATCATGCCAAGGTAGACTTTGGCAGCTCCAGATCCACATCTTCACAACTAACTGCAGAGCCAACCTTTCTAGTTGTTTCAACAGAAATGTCCAGGGAATATTCTGGTTGGTCTGGCTTGGATCACATACTATCTTTGAGCCAGTCAGAGTGGCCAGAGGGGCAGGGCACTTCAACTGGTCAGGTCTAGGATCAGGGGTGAACAAACTACAAACCTGGGCCAAATCTAGCCCCACGTGGGCCCCATCAAGTCATGCTCATTCATTTAGATTGTTGTTTTCATGCTGTGCCAGTAGTTATGACAGAGACAGAATGTCTTGCAAAGCCAAAAACATGTTCCATCTGGCATGTGTATATAATATTTATGCAAGTTACAGGTGTACAGTATTATAGTTCTACATCTGTATACACTACAAAGTTATCATCACAAGTCTAGTTACCATCCATCACCGTACAGTTGACCCCTTTGCTCATTTCTCCTACCCCTCCTCCCCCCTCTATCCCCCACCTTGCTTTTCTCTGGTAACTACTACTGTAATCTCTGTATCTATGAGTTTTTTTTTTAATCCTTTAAGATTTCACATATGGGTGAAATAAAATGGTATTTGTCTTTGACATTCATTTAGCATAATGCTCCCAAGATCCATCCAAGTTGTCACAAATGGCAGGATTTCATTCTTTTTCATGGTTGAATAGTATCCATTATGTATATGCACCCCACCTTTTTAAGCTATTCATCCATTGTTGGTCACTTAGACTGTTTCCATATCTTGGCTACTGTAAATAATGCTGCAGTGAAAACTGGGGTGCAGATATCTTTTTGAATTAGTGTTTTGATGTTTCTTTGATGTTTCTGGGCTTCCCTTGTGGCTCAGTTGGTAAAGAAACCATCTGCAATGCAGCAGACCTGGGTTTGATGCCTGGGTTGGAAAGATCCCTTGGAGAAGGGAAAGGCTACCCACTCCTGTATTCTGACATGGAGAATTCCATGGACTGTATAGTCCATGGGGTTGCAAAGAGTCAGATATGACTGAGTGACTTTCACTTTCATACATATATTTTGGATAAATACCCAGAGGTGAAATTGCTGGATCATGTGATAATTCTATTCTTAATTTTTTGAGGACTCTTCAGATTGTTTCCTGTAAGTCCTACTGATAGGGATAAAATAGTTATACAGGTAGTTGTAGAAGTCACAGTAGGAGATTACAGAGAGAGAGAGAAACCTAGGGAATTTTGGGAGACCATTTGACATTAATGATCACTTAGAAAAGCTGTCTGAACAGTCGTGGAACAAAGCAGGCCTGCTTAACTATAAAGCTGAGATACCTCCCAGGTCATTAAGTGAAAAAAAAAAAAAATGTTACCATCCTTCTGGTGATTTGAATACGGCTATGACAATCCTAGTTTGAACTCATAGGGTCTCCTGCCCAATACAAAGGATAAGCTAGTGATGTAATCCAGATCTCTACTTGAAAAATGAGGAAGGTGAGGCAAAAATGAGGCAAAGGTTTTTGTTTCCTCCCCCACTTTCCTTTGATTATAAAGATTTGTAGCCTACTTAATCCTTGGGGCAGAGCTCCCTTGCGTGCCTACTTGCACCCTTCACAAGCGTCCTATATTAATAAGTCTGTTTCTTGTCTATCACTTTGCCTCTTGCTGAATTCCTTCTGGGCTGACACACATGAACCTGGGAGCCTTAGAAAGTCCAGGCACCAGGTTTGAGAGATTCTAATTAAAAGGCCCAACATTCAAGCCCCAATCTAGATTTAGGCTGGGTTTGAGTCCTGGCACCTGGGTTCAAGTCCCAATCAAAAGTGCATGGTTTCCCTGCCAATAGTGTACGAAAGTTTCCTTTTCTCCACGTTCTCTCTCCAATATTTGATATTTCTTGTCCTTTTGATAGAATGCCTTCTAACAAGTGTGCGATGATATCTAATTGTGGCTTTGATGTGCATTTCCCTCATAATTAGTGGTGTTGAACATCTTTTCATGTTCTTTACAGAAGTTTGCTGATCCCTTGACTAGGTGGTCCGCTGCTGGTGGTGCAGAGTTTGACCCTTCTTAACGACCCTGAATGTTTCACAGCAGAGCGTCTGCTTATCAGAAAAAGGAAGAGGACTGTCTAGCAGTAAAATACAGCATTTGAGTTTTGTCAGGACTAAAGACACACATTATGTAACTACTTGAAACGTAATATATACTCAATTTACGTATTTTTCTCTACCACCCTCTTCCCTCCCACACATATCCTTAGTCTTTTTTCTTACGACTATTCAGGCAGCTCTCTGCTTTAACTGGGATGGTGGGACAGTTGGGGGTGGTCTCCGGTTTCCCCACCTAAAGCACTTGGAAGCCGTAGTCCCATTCACACAAGTAAAAACCTACACAAAACTCCACAGCTCTAACCATAACAGAGGAGAGAACACAGAGCAAACCACTGCGCCCATGATTAGAGAGACAGGAAAAAATAAAGTTACCTCTGGGCACCTTGCGCGGGGCAGGAAGCCGAACTGTAATTGACAATTACTGGAGGCTCCACGCAGACAAATCCGAGAGTTACAACTCCACGGGGACCCAGTAATACTGTGAGCTTTACCTCCAGGAGCCCAACTCGATTCCCTCAGAAAACACGGGAGAAAAGTCCTCTGCTGCTTCCAGCAGAGGGAAGGAGAAAAGGGGCCATTCTGAAATATCCCAGAGTACTTTGCCCTTCTTAAACGCCTGTCCGCAGGGGAAACTAGTTAACCAGAACCTCACCTGCTGGGTATCAGAGCCTAAGTGACTTGGGGGAAGGGAAATACACAACGCCTGAGGAAAAACCCGAGAAACTCTCGTGAAGTTCACAGTCCAGAAGCCTAGGCTCACCAGCGGACGAGACCCGATCACCCGACTAGAGAATGCTTCCCCGACACCACGCCGCCGCCACATCTCTACAGGCTTATGGTGCACCAGGGCTCCCCAGTAGCCCTCTCCTCGCCACCCCGAGGCCGCACAGCACGAGGTAGGTGGCGGGAGAGTGAAACTTCATCAGCACCCCATCACTCGCCCTACCACCTGAACTAGCCCTGCGTTATCACCCCTCCATCGCCATCGCTTGCGTTGCTTGCGCCTGAACCACACCCCCACCCCGCCACTGAAAAGCTGTCTTCCTTAAAAAAAAAACTGGCAAGGTATGCCAAACATCAGAAGTCAATTTGAATAGAAGAGCAAACATCAGATCATCAGAACCAGACATGGCAGGGATGTTGGAATTATCAGACTCGGAATTTAAAACTATGATTCATATGCTAGCAGCTAAAGCTGTCGGCATGCAAAAACAGATGGGCAATGTAAGCAGAGAGAGGGAAATCCTAAGAAAGAACCAAAAAGAAATGCTAGAGATCAAAAACACTATAANATCATCAGAACCAGACATGGCAGGGATGTTGGAATTATCAGACTCGGAATTTAAAACTATGATTCATATGCTAGCAGCTAAAGCTGTCGGCATGCAAAAACAGATGGGCAATGTAAGCAGAGAGAGGGAAATCCTAAGAAAGAACCAAAAAGAAATGCTAGAGATCAAAAACACTATAACAGAAATAAAGAATGCCTTTAATGGGTTATTAGTAGACGAGACATGGCTGAGGAATCTCCAAGCTTGAGGATATCCCAATAGAAACTTCAAAAGCCAAAAGCAAAGAGAAGGAAGACTTCAAAACAAAACCAAAAACAGAATACCCGAGGACTGTGGGACAATTACAAGAGGTGTAACATACATGTAATGCAAAAAGGAGGAAAAGAAAGAGATAAAGGAACAGAAGAAATGTTTGAAACAGTAATGAGTGAGAATTTCTCCAAATTAATTTCAGATACCAAACCACAGATCCAGGAAGTTGAGAGAACATCACTCACGATAAATACCAAAGAAAAGAGACTGAAATCACTCAATATGGGCTTCCCAGGTGGTGTTAGTGGTGCTAGACTTGAGTTCGATCCCTGGGTTGGGAAGATGCCCTGGAGAAGGGAATGGTAACCCACTCCAGTATTCTTGCCTGGAGAATCTCATGGATAGAGGAGCCTGGCTGGCTACAGTCCATGGGATCATAAAGAGTCAGACATGACTGAGTGCCTAAGCACAAGCTCTCATCCTTTCCATCTGAGAGTTTTTAATCAGTATAGATTATTGTAGGAAGCACTGACAAGCCCAAGTTTGTGTATCTGATGTACAGTGAGGCCAAAACCCCTGAAATGTTGAAGCTTGGAGCACAGAAAGGTTTATTGCAGGATCAAGAAAGGAGAATAAGCATCTCAAAAGATTTGAACTCTCATATTTAGTCTTTTATACCATGAATTTTGTTGGGGAGAACAAGGCAGGTATTGGGTTGGCCAAAAGCTCCTTCTAGTTTTATTTATTTTTTTAATGGAAAAACCCAAAGTTTTTGGCTAACTCAATAAATGGGGGCCAAAAATAATCTACATGATATGAAGCAAGAGAACAATTTTTGGACAAATATGGAACCCCTACAAATAGTTTACAGTATACTTCTCTTCCTCACTGGCAACTGTTTCCAGTCAATTAAAGACTAAAGAAAGGTATCTGAGGAGAAATGGGAAGGGAAAAACATAAAGAAAATGACCACAATAAAAGAAATCACTGAGATTCTCTTTCCTCCAGGCTAGGGTCTCTGAAGTCTGGTGAGGCCTATTTAGTCAAAGCAGAGTCATTTTCCAAAAGTGTGTGCCCAATGCAGGCCTCCTGTGACTTTGGACTCTAGTCCTACAGGACTCCCGCCACTCTCAAAGTCAAGGAGAGAAACATCGCTCAGAGTCAGTCCTCAGAAACAGTAGAAAGTGACAGAACTTGTCTTCATGGTTCACAGGGCACTTATTTCCATCTTTATTTTATTATCCCTTTGAGGGGTCTTTGTTTCGGAAATGCATTCTTCTCTCACATTTTCTCCTTGCTCCCAGGTCTTAAGGAAGAATCTGGGGCCACTCATTTGTGATGCTAGTGTAAAACGGGTGCAGAACGGCCAGGTGGGGTCAGGAGTCAGAATGTATTAGGTTTATCCTGGCTAGGTATGCAAGTGGAGCTTGTGTGAGCAGTCGTGTCCGACTCTGTGACCCCATGGACTATACCTCACCAGAATCCTCTGTCCATGGAATTTTCTAGGAGAATACTGGAGTGGGTTGCCATGCCCTCCTCCAGGGGATCTTCCCAACCCAGGGACTGAACCTGCATCNGGTTTATCCTGGCTAGGTATGCAAGTGGAGCTTGTGTGAGCAGTCGTGTCCGACTCTGTGACCCCATGGACTATACCTCACCAGAATCCTCTGTCCATGGAATTTTCTAGGAGAATACTGGAGTGGGTTGCCATGCCCTCCTCCAGGGGATCTTCCCAACCCAGGGACTGAACCTGCATCTCTTACTGTCTCCTGCATCAGCAGGCAGGTTCTTTACCACTAGCACCACCTGAGTATCCTGGCTGCTGCTGCTGCTGCTGCTGCTAAGTCGCTTCAGTCGTGTCCGACTCTGTGCGACCCCATAGATGGCAGCCCACCAGGCTTCGCCGTCCCTGGGATTCTCCAGGCAAGAACACTGGAGTGGGCTGCCATTTCCTTCTCCAATGTATGAAAGTGAAAAGTGAAAGTAAAGTCGCTCAGTCGTGTCCGACTCTTCGCGATCCCATGGTCTGCAGCCTGCTAGGCTCCTCCATCCATGGGATTTTCCAGGTAAGAGTACTGGAGTGGGGTGCCATTGCCTTCTCCGGAGTATCCTGGCTACTACCATATAATTAGCTGTGTGATTTCACTTCTCTAAACTTCCTGTGAAGTGGGGGATAAAGAAAGATTAAGCTCATAAATTGTTAGGGCATTTTAGCAAAATATTTAGAGACAATCTTATTTCTTGTTGCTAGTATGAGAGGCTTTGTCCCTAAAGGCATTTCAGATTTCTGACATCAGTTGAAAGAATAAATTTGGAGAAATCTGGCCTTCCCAGATTCCCCAAATTGGCAGTGATCTTCTCCACCTCAGGACAAGACCAGTCTTGACTGTGAGACTTGAGACCTACCCTCATATCCTCCCATTGTCGTCCTCTGTTGCACAGTGTCAGCTTAAATAATGAGGCAGTCTGACTTCATTCTATCAAAAAATAATGATTATTTTCTCCTAGACAGTAAAACAGAATTTTCTTTCTCTAGTTATGTAAATACAGATGGTAAAATTGAGTGAGAATGTTGTTGTACATTTAATAGGGGAGGGAGAGGATGGCTGGTAATCCTTGCTTGACACACACTTTTTTGTCTTATTTATAAAAATCTGTGTCATTCTGAGTCAGCACTGATTACCATAGACACAATTATAGTAATCTGCCAACAAGCGCTAATATTGCTAATGATACTGCTTTGCAGCATAATTATCTGAAAACCACTCTCAGCTGTTGCATCAGGATTACAGCATTTGGATAACTCCAAATTAAGCCTGGGGTGGAAAAGGCAGCACTTGTTCAGTCAAAAAGAGCTGGTGAAGAGGACAGCCTGCAATTAGTTCACACAGGCCGTCACCAGGGGGCTGGCAGGCCTGGTTCACATGCCTTAGGATAGGTGATGACCTTTAACAGATGTAGATTTTCAATATAAACCGCCCCCTTGAGTCCCAAGCAGATAAGTGAAGGAGGCTTTGTGCTTGGCTGCCTCATCTTTTCATCTCTCCTTGGATAAGTACTCTGTGTTGAAAACTCTTGGGTAGTCCCAAGGTCAAATCAACCAAAATCACTCCCATTTTCTCTAGTCCCTTGAACCATTTTTTGATATTTTCATTTACACCTTTCTTGTCTTGGAGAAAAACACGCTCTCCCACCCCCACCCCAAACTAGATTAAATCCATTAACTGTGAGAATATAAAGCTCAACTCCCTGCCCCAAGTCTTCTTTTCAAAGCAGGCTGCCCACGAGTTTCATGAGTTCTGCCAGTGTTCACCACAATCAGCTACACTTGATAAGCTTGAGCCTGGGAGAGGCAGACCTGCAGGTAGACATATGCAGACAGATGGACCAAGAGGGTCGGCTCAGGAGAGGAGAGAAGCCAAGAGGAGGAGAGAGCAGAAGGGCTATGCACTTACACCTCTGTCCTCAGCCCTGGAATCTCTGCTGCTGAAGGAAAAGCCCCTGTACATGCTAAGTCACGTCCGTCATGTCTGACTCTTTGTGACCCTATGGACTATACATCCTGTCAGTCTTCTCTGTCCATGGGATTCTCCAGGCGAGGATACTGAAGTGGGTTGCCATGCCCTCCTCCAGGGGTTTTCCGGACCCAGGGGTCGAACCCGCGTCTCCTGAATCTCCTGCGTCTCCTGCATTGCAGGCAGATTCTTTACTGCTGAGCCACTGTGAGGATTTCCTTTTTTCAGCCTTTCCTCATGTCAATCTATCTCCCTCTTCCTAGGCATCCAGTTCATTCATCTGTGGCCTCCTCTAAGTAAGTTTTAAGGTGAGCAGAGCAGGTGAACCAAAAAATAGAAACTAAATTAACTTTCACATTCTAGGGCCTAATCTCATCAGTTACATTTTAGTCACTTACTCTTCCTCCAATGCAAAAAAGTAGGCAGCTCCTTGGATCAGCACCCTGGCTGCCTTTTAGTGATTTTCTATTTTTGCATCTTAAACAATGGGCTTGAAGTGTTGAACACAGAATCCTCACATCATAGATGTTCAATAAGTGTGAATTCACCTGCCTCTTGCTGGCCACTTAGGGCCATATAACAGTAATTCTGTGGTAAAATTTAAGCTTGGCCTTCTTTGCGAGGCAGGACTCAGCAAGCAAAGGAGAGAATTACAGGTGATGCTTGTAAAGCACTGAATGGCTGAAGTCCACATAAACCTCACAAGGGAGTCTTCCTTTAATGCCAAAGATGGGGAAAGAGGTTTGAGTATCAAAACTTTTTTTTTTCCAGATCACTCAGGCAGAAAGGGGCGGAGCCAGGACTCAAACTCAGGATACTGACTTAGGGCTTCATTCCCTAGGCTTCATGAGCCATAAATGTCTCCAGCTATTGCCAAATGTCCCTTGGTAGGAAAATCACCACTAGTTGAGAACCTCTGCACCAGGAGAGGAGGAGAAATAACATATCTGAACCATTTGCTATGTGCCAGATGCTTTATTGGACTTCCCTAGTGGCTCAGATGGTAAAGCGTCTGCCTACAATGTGGGAGACCTGGGTTCGATCCCTGGGTCAGGAAGATCCCTTGGAGAAGGAAATGGCAACCCACTCCAGTACTCTTGCCTGGAAAATCCCATGGACTGAGAAGCCTGGTAGGCTACAGTCCACAGGGTCGCAAAGAGTTGGACACGACTGAGTGGCTTCACTTCACTTCAGATGACTTATTGATGTAATTTAACCTTCACAGAAACCCTGTGAGATAGGTATTATTATACAGTGTGCAAAGGAAGAGACTGAGGGGCAGAGAGATTAAGACCACTCATCTTAGAAGTAGCAGAGCCGGGTTGTGAAGAAGGTCTGTCTGATTCCCAGGCTCACAGGAACCAGAAATAATAAAACAAGATCTGTAAAGACATTCATGAGTGTTTTACAGTTGTTCTCTTAATCACCATTCTTATTTTATATCTTTCTTAGAACAGGAAAGGTTGAAGTATAAATGTATATTTTAAGCAAGATGTCTGTTTTTCTCCCTAGGACTGTTAAGTACAGTATTCATAATTTCGCTTTAGTTTTCTCCAGTGTCATTTCAGAAAGGCACTAAAAGGTGGATATATTTTCACGTGGCGTGCCTACTGGCTCCTTCTGGTGTCAGCTAAGAGTCTATCTGCTTATAAAGGAACTCATGTGTGACAACATTGCAAGTTAATGAGGAATATGTTCGTCAAGAGGCAATTTAAAAATTCCAACTGGCTCTTATTGATTACATTGTAAAATTGTTTTCTTCAGATTTCACAAATATTCTATTAAGAGTCAAACATAACCTAAGTTTTATAATGTTAGAGAACAGTGAATGTGAATGTATTGTATAAATTATTTTTTAAGGGACCCAAAGAGACATTTCACAAGATAAGACTAACTGGCAAAAACAAATGTTTTGTGTGTGTGTGTGTGTGTGTGTGTGTGTGGCTTCCCAGGCAGCACTAGTGGAAAAGAACCTGCCTACCAATACAGGAGATGTTAAGAGACACAGGTTCAATCCCTGGGTTGGGAAGATCCCCTGGAGGAGGGCATGGCAACCCACTTCAGTATTCTTGCCTGGAGAATCCTATGGACAGAGAAGCTTTGGGGGGCTCTAGTCCATGGGGTTGCAAAGAGCCGGACATAACTAAAGCAACTTAGCATGCATGCATGTATGTATACACACACACACACACATATATATGAATGAAAATGTTCAGTCTCCCAATGATAAAAATAAATCTAAATTAAAACAATAATATGGTAGCACTTTACACTAACACTTAAGCAAATCTTTAAGCAACACCAAATTCTTTGAGAGCAAAATAAAACATATACTTTCATGCTTTGCTGTGGTTTTTTGGATGTAACCATTTGAAAGAGTAATTTAACAATATGCAGACAAAGCTGTAAAATCATGTACACTCTGATCCAATCATTCTATATCTAGAAGTAGTTTAAGGCAACTACTTCAGAAGGAGGCAACAGCTATTTGCTTGTAGGTGTACATCTCAGCATTGATTGAAATAATGAAACATTATTTCAAGACCATAATCTTGAATGATTTATTGAAACTAAAGAAGGGCAGGAAGAACATTTGGGGACTGGGGGGATACAACAAAAGACAAAAGACAAAATGTGAATTAAATTCATGGAACTGCAAGTGTATTGATATAAGAACACAATGGGAGACCTTGATAAGAAAAGAGCTCAGTGAGGTAGGCAGGAGCTAGATCCCACAGCTAAGCTAAACTCTTAGTTGAGAGATGTTGAGGGAGGTCATCAAGAGTATGTGACCACACCAGCTGACCCTTAAACTGAACCCAGGCAACTGGAGGCTCCTCAATCCTTCCCTGTCCTTGGAATGAACATTCTACCCACTGTCCCTGAACTAGGAGCCCCTTCCATGATGCAGCCTTGAGAGAGTAATGTGTTACTAAGACTATCTGGACTATATTCCTGGCTGAACCCTGTTAAGACTGCTATATAAACACGATTCTGGTGGACAAGTGCAGGGATTGGCTTGTCTTGTAGCTGCACAAGACAAGCCTCACACACAAGCTCCCTTGCTTATTAAAACGGCCACCCATTAATCTGGAATGGCCCACTTCTTTTTTCAGTCTCCTCTTGCCCTCTGCCCAGGAAGGTCCTTTTGATGCTGAACCTGGGCACTTTCCCCCATGAGAACACAGGTTTTTACCTCTCCAATTCCGGAGACCATACTGGGCACGGATGTCTTACAAAGTCAAACTCAGCAAGCCTCTATCTGTGAATTATACTTCCTGTTAGACTAATGAAACCAGTACTGAGGGCAAATACCAACTGGGAACCAGTAAGTCTATCATCCACATGTACAGTGGTCACTGTCAAACAACACAATTGCCTGAGGGATGGGTGGTAAGGAAATAGGAGAAACTATCCAAGAACTGCACAAATATCAGATCATTCTGATTATAACCATCAGTAAGAGGAGAAAACCCCCAGTCACCACTTTTATTTGTCATCATTCCGACTATTAGACAATTGCTTTAGCCAAGAAAGTTAACTATTGAAAATTACAGGAGTGACATTATATGATTTTCTTGCCTATTCAAAAACCCTAAGGAAAAAAAAAAAGCTGGAAATGTGACGGAATTCAATAAGAAAGCTAAATACAAAATTACAGTATAAAGCAGTAAGTTTCTATCTATAAAAAAGTTATAAAACATTATAAAAAGTCCCCTTTAATATGTCCCTACAATCAAACAAAAAAAGGGGCACTGGGATAGAAACCCCATTAAATATGTGTAAAAGCTATAAGAGATTTGAAAAAATCAAGGGACATGTCCCCTTAAACATATATTAACATTGTTTACAGATATTCTATATAACTTTTTAATTTGATGTAACTCAGATAGGACTTCATTGTAGTGGAAAAAAGTATTAAGAAGTGCATTTGAAAAAAGAGAACCCATAGGCTGATTCTGAAAGGTACAAAAGGCAACTTTTACCATTTGACAAAAAGTACTTACATATTGGTAGTCTTTAAAACCAGGAGGTAAAAAAAGTTAAAAAAAAAAACAAACCACCAAACATGAAATAATGCCTCACCTCACCATTATAAAAAGAAAAAAAAAACAAAAACAGAAATTATATCAGGCGAATAACTTGAATAGCAATGAGTCACTTTCACTTGCTCAAATGATAGCTAAGAACCACTTTTGGCCAGAGGACAGGGTTTTAAAAGACAAGTATGTTCAGCATCAGGGAAACTGAAAATAAACAATCCTCCTAACACATTAATGTGTTAATTCCAATGCACTGTTTTCAGATTAATTCTCCTCTGACTACTACTGATGGACAGTGAGTGGACATATAATTCACACTGGGCCAGATGCATTCCTTTGGAAATTTAAACTTGGATTAAATCAGTCTCTCTCAAAAGAACCTGAGACTGAAATTGATAAAATAGAGCAACAGTAGAAACCCCCATTCAAATGCTCTTGAGCAAGACCCTAGGTGATAGCCTTCTGCTTTCTGAGTGGTTGATATACGTGAACCGTGAACTTCCTGATGTTCAAGCTGGATTTAGAAAAGGCAGAGGAATCAGAGATCAAATTTTTCATGCATTGGAGAAGGAAATGGCAACCCACTCCAGTGTTCTTGCCTGGAGAATATCAGGGATGGGGAAGCCTGATGGGCTGCCGTCTGTGGGGTCGCACAGAATCACGCACAACTGAAGTGAGTTAGCAGCAACAGCAGCATCTTAAACATAGGCTTTCCTTCTATCTAGTTGAGACAAGACTGAAGTCAAAGTTATAAGAATCTCTATTTTTTTATATACTTATCTTTTTCTGATATACTTACCAAAAAGGATATCAATAGGTTATCCTAGTAGAAAGTTTCCATTTCACTGAAAATCTGCCAAGAATAGCATTTAAATTCATGGGGAACTTTCTCTACCCTATACTGAACACTGAGTTTAATGACCCATTAGTCTTGTTTTGTAAATAAATGTATATCTTCTCATTTCAAGGCTTCTGTGCAAACTGTTTTCCTATATGTTCACATATTATGAAAATCCAGATTTGAGATTCCAATGGGGTGTTTCTTTCCTGGATTCCTGGAGTCATACTGCCTTTTATGTTGCAACTCTGAAAGTTTCTGCTTCCTTCCTGAAGGCAGCATGCCTGTCTGGCAGACCTCATGTTGGCAACTGACAGTCACCTTTAAAGACTTCCTTGGCATATTTAACAGGAAAATCATACCAGCCCTTTGGTATAGAGAAGGGGAGAGTCGTTCTAGTGGGAGAATGACAGCCATTTTGATCAAGGAGTTTGATGTTTGATCTCTGCGTGTATCTGCTTGGAGCTGAAGATGAGAAAGTGTATGATGAGAATGTTGGGAAAGCAAACGTCCCAAGATTGTAGACAGACTTCTTCAATTATTAGTAAACTAAGTTTTACTGAGAATTAGAATAATGCAGTCATAAAAAATAAATCCCCAGATAGGGAGCATGTCTCTTTCCAAGACCTTTGTGTTCAGCTGAGCCACAATTAACTCAGAAGTGTCCAACATAAAGGAGTGAGGTTCTTTTCCTCTTAGAGACAGTTATGCATGTGTACATGCTAAGTTGCTTCAGTCAGGTCCGACTCTTAGTGACCCTATGGATCGTAGCCCACCAGGCTCCTCTGTACCTGGGATTCTCCAGGCAAGAAAACTGCAGTGGGTTGCCACGATGTCCTCCAGGGATCTTCCTGACCCAGGGATGGAACCTGCATCTCATATCTCCTGCAGTGACAGGTGAGTTCTTTACCACTAGGGCCACCTGGGAAGCCCGAGTTAGTTATACTGATAGTGTATTTAAATTTTTAATCTAATTGTGGGTTAGAGGATTTGGGAAGCCTGGATAGTCTTCCATACTAGGGAAAAGGTTTTGCAGTATCCCCAAGGAATAGATACATCCTCAGACTTAATTGAGGAACTTGGAAATGTAGAAGATGAATATCTGGGCAAACATGAGATCAAACACAGGACAGAAAAACTGCCTTTGTTTGCAAAGGAAATAAGGTGAAAGTGAAAGTTGCTCAACTGTGTCTGACTCTTTGCAACCCCATGGACTATATNGACTTAATTGAGGAACTTGGAAATGTAGAAGATGAATATCTGGGCAAACATGAGATCAAACACAGGACAGAAAAACTGCCTTTGTTTGCAAAGGAAATAAGGTGAAAGTGAAAGTTGCTCAACTGTGTCTGACTCTTTGCAACCCCATGGACTATATAGCCTGCCGGACTCCTCTGTCCATGGAATTCTTCAGGCCAGAATACTGGAGTGGGTAGCTATTTCCTTCTCCAGGGGATCTTCCCAATCCAGGAATTGAACCCACGTCTCCCATATTGGAGGCAGATTCTTAACCAACCGAGACACCAGGGAATCATCTTAAGTCCTTGACAGAAAGATGTTCTTGTGGGTAAAGTCACAGATAAAACCTATTCACAAAAATAAAGTTATGACATGCACTATTATATGGCTTTCCCTGTCTGGTGGAATATTTGAATTTATCATGTTGGATTTTCTCCTATCTAATATTAATAAAATTATAAAATTTTAATAAAATTTCCACTTTTAATAAAATTTCCAAGAGGGAGCTCTGAGTCCAATTATCATTGTCTGATAATTCTCTGTCCAGTAACAAATAAATTATCACTATATTTGATGTTATAAAAGTTTGAGTTTTAAAAAGAAATCTGAAAGTTCCTTTAATTGAAGAAGTATGTGCAAATCTATTTCTTCCAGTCTCTCTTACTGTGGAAAACAAAATCTAGAAGTATACTGTACAAAATTCAGAATTTTCATATTTTTCATTAGCAAACCATTTGCAAGTTTCCAAGAAGGAAGGGATACATTTTCAGTGTGTCTTCCACAGAGAGTTTCATAAGGAAGATAAGTAGTTGGTTTGATTTTTATTGTATCCAATTTTAAATGTTTAGTGGTATTTCAAATTTAATGTTAAAAATTTTGAAGTGTTGCTTTAAAAAATGAAGTATAATGTATAAAATTATCAGTTACAGGTATACAGTAGCATGATCCACAATTTTTAAAGGTTTATTCCATTTATAGTTAGTATAACATATTAATTGTATCCCCCGTGTTATACCATGTATCCCTGTAACTTATTTTATGCCGTATGGTTCCTACCTGGTAACCCCTTGCCCTGCATATTGCCTGTCCCTTCCTTCTCCCCACTGGCACCTACTAGTTTGTTCTCTGTATCTGTAAGTTTGCTTCTTTTCTGTCACATTCATTAGTTTGTTAATTCCGCATGTGATACCATACAGTGTTTGTCTTCATCTGACTTCTTTTTCTTAGCATAATGCTCTCACAATCTATTCATGTTGCTGCAAATGGCAAAACTTCATTATTTTTTATGGCTGAGTAGTATTCCATTACTTTGCCAACAAAGGTCCGTCTAGTCAAGGCTATGGTTTTTCCTGTGGTCATGCATGGATGTGAGAGTTGGACTGTGAAGAAGGCTGAGCGCTGAAGAATTGATGCTTTTGAAGTGTGGTGTTGGAGAAGACTCTTGAGAGTCCCTTGGACTGCAAGGAGATCCAACCAGTCCATTCTAAAGGAGATCAGTCTGATCAGACTGATCTCCTGAGTGTACTTTGGAAGGACTGATGCTAAAGCTGAAACTCCAGTACTTTGGCCACCTCTTGCAAAGAGTTGACTCATTGGAAAAGACTCTGATGCTGGGAGGGATTGAGGGCAGGAGGAGAAAGGGACGACAGAGGATGAGATGGCTGGATGGCATCACCAACTTTATGGACATGAGTTTGAGTGAACTCTGGGAATTGGTGATGGACAGGGAGGCCTGGCGTGCTGCAGTTCATGGGATTGCAAAGAGTTGGACACAACTGAGCAACTGAACTGAATTGACTGAGTATTCCATTGTGTGATGGAATACCACTTCTTTATTCATTCATCTGTTGATAGACATAAAAGTGTAATTTTAATATGATGTCTTCAAATGGTGGTGGTGGTGAATAGACTTAGCATAGGGAACATGTTTATTAATCAATTACTATTTTAATAATCATAAGATGAATAGCATTGAGTTTTCCACTGGAGTAAAAAGGGTAACTTATTAATAAAAATAAACAGATGGAGTGTAATGGAAACATGCTTGGCAAGCAATATGATTTGAGTTGGAAGATTATTTTCTTACGTTAGAAATCAATAAACTAATTCTATCCAATATAACTTTCTACAATAATAGAAATATTCTGTAATAGAGTGGCATTGTTGTTCAGTGGCTAATTCATGTCTGACTCTTTGCAACCCCATGGAGTGCAGCATTCCAGGCTCCTCTGTCCTCCACCATCTCCCGGAGTTTGCTCAAATTCATGTGCATTGAGTCAGTGATGCTATCTAAGCATCTCATCCTCTGCTGCCCCCTTCTCCTTTTGCTTTCAGTGTTTCCCAGTATCAGGGTCTCTTCCTAAGTGAGTCAGCTCTTCGCATCAGGTGGCCAAAGTATTGAAGCTTCAGCCTTAGCATCAATCCTTCCAATGAATATTCAGGGTTGATTTGCTTTCTGATTGACTGATTTGATCTCTGCAGTCCAAGGGACTCTCAAGAGTCTTCTCCAATACCACAGTTCAAAAGCATCAATTCTTTGTCACTCNCAGGTGGCCAAAGTATTGAAGCTTCAGCCTTAGCATCAATCCTTCCAATGAATATTCAGGGTTGATTTGCTTTCTGATTGACTGATTTGATCTCTGCAGTCCAAGGGACTCTCAAGAGTCTTCTCCAATACCACAGTTCAAAAGCATCAATTCTTTGTCACTCAGCCTTCTTCATGGTCCAACTCTCACATCCATGTGTGACCACTGGAAAAAACATGGCTTTGACTATATGGACCTTCGTTGGCAAAGTGATGTTTCAGCTTTTTAATACACTGTTTAGGTTTGTCATAGCTTTTCTTCCAAGGGTCAAGCATCTTTTAATTTCATGGCTGCAGTCACCATCCACAGTGATTTTGGTGGCCAAGAGAATCAAATCTGTCACTGTTTCCACTTTCCTTCCTTCTACTTGCCATGAAGTGATGGGACTGGATGCCATGATCTTAGTTTTTTAATGCTGAGTTTTAAGCCAGCTTTTCTCTCTCCTCTTTTATTCTCATCAAGAAGCTCTTCAGTTCCTCTTCCCTTTCTGCTATTAGAGAGGTGTTGTCTGCATATCTGAGGTTGTTGATATTTCCCCTAGCAATCTCGATTCCAGCTTGTAATTCATCCAGCCTGGCATTTTTGCATGATATACTCTATGCTGCTGCTGCTGCTGCTGCTAAGTCGCTTCAGTTGTGTCCGACTCTGTGCAACCCCATAGACGGCAGCCCACCAGGCTCCCCCGTCCCTGGGATTCTCCAGGCAAGAACACTGGAGTGGGTTGCCATTTCCTTCTCCAATGCAGGAAAGTGAAAAGTGAAAGGGAAGTCGCTCAGTCGTGTCCAACCCTCAGCGACCCCATGGACTGCAGCCCACCAGGCTCCTCCATCCATGGGATTCTCCGGGCAAGTGTACTGGAGTGGGGAGCCATTTCTATACAGAAGTTAAATAAGCAGGATGACAATATACAGCTTTGTCTTAGTCCTTTCCCAGTTTTGAACCAGTCAGTCATCCAGTTTTGTTGCTTCTTGACCCACATTACAGATTTCTCAGGAGATTGGTAAGGTGGTTTGACATTCCCATATCCTTAAGAATTTTACACAGTTTGTTGTGTTTCACACAGTCAAAGGCTTTCACGTAGTCAAAGAAGCAGAAGTAGATGTTTTTCTGGAATTCCTTTGTTTGTGATCCAACTTCTCTATGATCCTTCTTCAGGGGATCTTCCCAACCCAGGGACTGAACCCGTATCTCCTGTGGCTAGTGCACTGGCAGGTGGATTTTTTACCACTGTGACACCTGTGAATCGTAATACAGTAGCTGTTGAATATTTAAAATGAGAATAGCATGACTGAAGAACAGAACTTTATTTTTTACTTTTAATCAAATTTAAATGTAAACAGCCAATATGGCTGCCCTATTAGAGAACACAGCTATGGATGGTAGAAATTAAGAACCTAAAAGAAGGTTGGATCACTAGATGTTTAGAAGATTATTTACAAATTGCCATTATAAATGCCAGAGTGCATTAATGAGAACATAAATAAGGCTGAGAAGTGATGACCTTCTTTTTTATTTTTAAAACAACTTCTTAGCATAGAATCTCTATGGTATTTCATGATTATCAAATGTTCGGTCATCAACCAAGAAACATATGCTCTACAAACATATTTTTAAATTAATTAATCTTTTATTTTTCGACAGTCATAGAAATGGTACTAATGTCTCACCCAATGTCCCCTTTCCAGTTCTGGCTTATTCTTTTTGGACCGTGTCAATGTCAGAATCTTTCTCTTGTTGTTCTTTGAACGCTTAGAGTCTTGCAGAGGGTCTATAACATGGCAGGGGGTTGATATATACTGAATAGTCGAAAGCATGTTAGTTGTGTGTGTGTTGCCTAGTTAATGGTTCTGGAAGGCAAACACCTCAACATCTGCATCAACAGTGTAGACACAGGTACAGATCAGGCAACAGTAAATGCTTGTGAACTGACTGCTAGGCTTTGCACCTGTTTATTTCTCTAATTCTTATCTAGAAAAGCTAAATGGCAGTTGATGTATAATATGAATATGAATACATATATGTGCTGTTGTTCAATCACCAAGTCGTGTCTGATACTTTGCAACTCCATGAACTGCAGCATGCCAGGCTTCCCTGTCCTTCAGTATCTCCCAGACTTTGCTCAGAATCATTGTCCATTGAGTCGGTAATGCTATCCAACTATCTCATCCTCTGTTGTCCCCTTCTCCTCTAGCCCTCAGTCTTTTCCAGCATCAGGATCTTTTCCTGAAGCTCTTTGCTTCAGGTGGCCAACATATTGGAGCTTCAGCTTCAGTGTCAGTCCTTCCAATGAATATTCAGGGTTGATCTCGTTTAGGATCGATTGGCTTGATCTTCTTGCAGTCCAAGGGACTCTCAAGAATCTTCTCCAGCACCACAGTTCAAAAGCATTAATTCTTCAGCACTCAGTCTTCTTTATGGTCCAACTCTAACATCTGTACATGACCACTGGAATAAACCATACCTTTGACTATATGGACCTTTGTTGGCTAAATGTCTCTGCTTTTTAATATTCTTTTAAGTTATATATATGTATATGAAAAAAAGAAAGTGTTAGTCCTCAGTCATATCCGACTCTTTGCAGGCTCCTCTGTCCATGGAATTCTCCGGGCAAGAATACTAGAGTGGGTAGCCATTCCCTTCTCCAGGGGATCTTCCTGACCCAGGGATCAAACCTGGGTCTCCAGCATTGCAGGCAGATTCTTTACTGTCTAAGCCACTAGGAAAGGCCATATATAAAAAATATATATATAAAGGCCATATATATATATGCTTTCACTTTTGTGTGAGCCATAAAAGTTCAGCGTGAATNGCGGGCAAGAATACTAGAGTGGGTAGCCATTCCCTTCTCCAGGGGATCTTCCTGACCCAGGGATCAAACCTGGGTCTCCAGCATTGCAGGCAGATTCTTTACTGTCTAAGCCACTAGGAAAGGCCATATATAAAAAATATATATATAAAGGCCATATATATATATGCTTTCACTTTTGTGTGAGCCATAAAAGTTCAGCGTGAATCTCCCCTCTCTGTTCACTTACTGGCTTCGTCTTCTGCATGTTAAATGCTAAATTTATTGCTAAGAGCTATGAGTCTTATGTGTTTGGCAAAAAAGTGGATTTTCTGTAATGAATACATAAAGTCTAAGGAAATGCATGCATTTAAAAATGTTACATGGTTTGTAAGTTGCCTCCAGTTAAAAGCAAAAACAGCATTGCCCTTTATTAAACTGACCATTTATAGTGAAGTAGCATCTGCTTGATCATCCTTTTCTTCGTCCTTGGCATTCCCCTCATTAGAGAGGGCTTTCTTTTCTTTTCCTATTATATTTTTGCGGTGATAGCATAAACTGACAGTACTCTCAGAAAGAGGTTGCTGGCTTTAGCCTTGTGAAAACAAACAGCAAGGGCAGCCAAGTGCACTCAGATGTGCCGAGGAAGTGTTGCATCAGGGCTCTAGTTATCTGGGGGGGATCCTGACTTTGTGTGTCACTCAGATTCTCTCATGCCTTCTTGTGGCTCTTGGGGGTGTATTTTCTTCTAGAGCCTCTGAAGTGACAGCCTTCTTGTGAAAGGAAGGGAGGACAGTGACAGGATGCTGCTCAGCTTCCTTGGGGGTTGCATTTGTTTGAACCAAGCTGAACTTTGGTTTGTTTTTTCATAATAAGCAATTCACTGAAGAATTTGAGAGACTTGGTTCTTCTGTGTGTGCTGAATGCAATCTAGTGTGGTTTGTATTAAAGAGACTGTCAGTGATTGGCCATTTCCTAAGAATCAAAGGCGCTTTATCCCTGTGTTTTATGTGTTTTGGTGGCCATAGAAAGTGTTATTATTTCTAGGGTCACTCACTCTGAGAGAAACCACCTGATATGCCAGGAGAACACTCAAGCAGACTGAGTGCAGGAGGTGAGAAACTAGACTTCTTGCAAACAGGCAGTAGCACTTGCCATCCACATTAGTGAGTCACCTTGGAATTGATTCTCCAGCCCCATTTAAGCCTTCATATTTTTGTAGTCCTGTCCAACAAGTCATCTGCAACTTCACGAGGGACTCGGAGTCAGAAATACCCATTTAGTTTGTTCTGAATACCTTACCGACTAAAACTATAGATTTTCCACTTCTTGTCATGTTGACGTAACTGGTAGTGGATTTGTCCTCTTGCTATAAAGAATTTAAAAACTGGAGAAACATATGAAATAACAGTTTTCATAAACTGGGCAATAGGTAGTGAAGGATTATGATCCAGGGAAAAGGAAAATAAATGATGTGAAAGTTACCCTTGTTCTGGCTACAGTCACCCTGGAAATCCTTTGTGGACCATGGCATAGGACAGGCTAACCCAGGCAGAGTACAGCATTCTTGGATGAAATAGGTGAAATTTGTAGGGCAAAGTACTAAAGAAGATGAAATCCCAGGGAAAACAGTTCCAGAAATCAGAACAGAAATCCTTTTGAATCTGTTGCTGAATACTATGTAGGATGAATATGTACACGTAGGATGAAACCCCATGAGGCAACACAAAGAGCAACTTCCAGAACTCACACAGTGCTGGGAGACAAGTTCTGTCCAGCTGGAGGAGAGAAGTCTTATTCCTGCTGCTGCTGCTGCTGCTGCTAAGTCGCTTCAGTTGTGTGCAGCTCTGTGCAGCCCCATAGACGGCAGCCCACCAGGCTCCCCCATCCCTGGGATTCTCCAGGCAAGAACACTGGAGTGGGTTGCCATTTCCTTCTCCAATGCAGGAAAGTGAAAAGTGAAAGTGAAGTCTGTCAGTTGTGTCCGACTCTTCGCAACCCCATGGACTGCAGCCCACCAGGCTCCTCCATCCATGGGATTTTCCAGGCAAGAGTACTGGAGTGGGGTGCCATTGCCTTCTCTGGAAATCTTATTGAAACCTGCGTAATTATTCAATAGAGGTGGCAGAAAGGTTAAGCCTTAGTACTAAGGCTAACTTAGTCCTAGAATAAAGACTAATTCAGCCCTAATAAAGCTTAACAAGAAACTGATCTGAAAGTTAATCAGTTGCTTGCCCCCCAAAATTTCAGCACTCAATCTGACACTCAACAATGTGTCACTTAAAATCTTACAAAAAATTATAAGATATGCAAAGTAACATACATATTAAAATAAATATATAATAATATTCATAGCAAAATAGGTATTATATAAACATAAATACATATATGTACACAAATGTGTATATATATTTTTTATCTGTAAAATTATGGTTAACTAAGAGAAAATTAAGCAATAGATATGTATGTAGAAGTCAGCAAAGGTGATGAAATTAGCTCAAGTGCTTTAAAACAGTTATTTTAAATCATTATGTTTAAAATCTTCACTTTACATGTAATTAGGAAAGAAACGGAAGACATAAAAATAAAGCATGAACTGATGAACATAAAAGAAGAATATATAAAATGAACATTTTGCTAGACAGAATTAAAAACAGCCACTGTAAATGGAAAGATCAATGAATCTTAAGATGTAGGAAGATAAATTGAATAAAATGAAGCACAGAGGAAAATAAACACATAAGAAAAAAACCATGATTGGTCCTAGTGATCTGTGGGACAATATTAAATGGTCTGCTGCTGCTGCTAAGTCACTTCAGTTGTGTCCGACTTTGTGCGACTCCATAGACAGCAGCCCACCAGGCTCCCCCTCCCTGGGATTCTCCAGGAAAGGACACTGGAGTGGGTTGCCATTTCCTTCTCCAATGCATGAAAAGTGAAAAGTGAAAGTGAAGTCGCTCAGTCGTGTCCGACTCTTTGTGGCCCCATGGACCCCCTGCAGCCTACTAGGCTCCTCCATCCATGGCATTTTCCAGGCAAGAGTACTGGAGTGAGTTGCCATTGCCTTCTCCGATTAAATGGTCTAAATTACACTTAATTGCTGTCCTGGAACATAAAGAATGAGAAATAATTTCTAAGCAGATAATGACTGAAAAATTTCCAGAATTAATAAACTCTATATGCCCACAGATCTTAAAGTTTCAGTGAACCCAGCAACGCTAGATAAATACAGAAAAATAAAACAGATGGAGCCACATCATACTAAAATTTCAGGAAACAAGGGCTTAAAACAAGTTAGAAATAAAAGATATATTACATGTTATGCAGTGAAGATAAGAATAATTTCATATGTCTGCTCAATAACTATGAGAGTCAGAGAACAATGGAATTACATCTCCATGGTGCTGGAAGGTACAGGAAAACAACCCTGTTTGCTTGAAATGTTAAGTTGGCTGAAAATCAGAAATGAAGGCAAAAGACTTTCTTTAGACAAATATGTATAGGAGTTGTCACCAGCAGACGTGGACTACAAGAAAGGCTAAACAAAGTTCTTCAAATGAAATAGAAGTGATAGCAAACAGAGAATTGGATCCAAACAAATTTCCCAAAACATGAGCGAATTAATGCACAGAACGATGGTGATTCCTCGCTTACAGGGATGGAAGTAGAAACTAAAACAATTAATTCTACTTTTATCAGTGAGGCATTTTACTCAGAAACACTTACTTGAATAAAGCATAAAATAGATAGATACCCACGAAAGCAAAACAACAGCAATAGAAAGAGGAGGCGTGCACTTACTGATTTCAAAGAGCACGAGGAGAGTGACAGGTGCCTGGAGAGTCTACCTGGAGAAAAGACACTCCTTCTGCCAGTTCAGTCTGCTCATCTCCTCAGAGTATTTTCTGAAAAATAACAAAGCCTGGTAAAGTGTAGAAATAAATTGGGTATCTGAGTTTTTACTCCTTCCAAATGAGACATTTTCAGAATTCAGATGCTACTGTGCTTTCTGTACAGGGTATGTGATATGAGGCACCTGTATGTGGTTTAACTTTTCTTTTTCCTTTCTCTTTTGGTTCAGTATCCCTCTAAATTTTTTATTTAATTGCTCAGTCGTGTCCAACTCTTTGGGACCGCATGGACTCCCAGGTTCCCGCTAGGCTCCTCTGTCTGTGGGATTTTCCAGGCAAGAATACTGGAGTGGGTTGCCGTTTCCTCCTTCAGAAAAAAAATTTTAAACTGAGATACAATTGACATATAACACTGTGTAAGTTTAAGGAGTACAATGTTTTGATTTAATACATTTATATATTGCAATAAGATTACCATTATAGCATTAGCTAACATCCCTATCTGATCACATAATTATCATGTTTTTCTTTTTTTAGTGGTAAGAACAACTGAGATCTAGTCTCTCAGAAACTTTAAAGTTTATAATATAGTATTGTTGACTATAATCTCTATGCTGGGCATTAGATCTCAGCCCCCAAACAACATCTCCCAAATTTACCCAGCCCCTCACCTCCAACCCCTGGAAACCACCATTTTACTCTCTGTTTTTTAACAAGGTCAGCTTTTAAAAATTCCACATCTAACTGATACCATATGGTGTTTATCTTTTCCATCCGGCTTATCTCACTTAGCATGATGCCCTCATGGCCCATCCCTGTTGTGGGAAATGGCAGGAAATCTTGCCTGTGTAAACTGTGTCCACCCAATTGGTCTTCTGTGACTGGTCTTCACATCGTGTCCCTGTGGCATTTCCCCCGCCCTGGCAGGACAAGATAGTCCATGTTGTCTAAGTGCCCTTTAGAGTTCATTCATTCATTAATTAACAAGATTCATAATCTTTACAGAGTTGCTTGGCAACTTGGCAGTCACTCAGCTCTCCACTGGTCTGGGGCAAGGAGGTGACAGAACAGGACAGAACCAGCCCACATCCAAGANAAAAAAATTTTAAACTGAGATACAATTGACATATAACACTGTGTAAGTTTAAGGAGTACAATGTTTTGATTTAATACATTTATATATTGCAATAAGATTACCATTATAGCATTAGCTAACATCCCTATCTGATCACATAATTATCATGTTTTTCTTTTTTTAGTGGTAAGAACAACTGAGATCTAGTCTCTCAGAAACTTTAAAGTTTATAATATAGTATTGTTGACTATAATCTCTATGCTGGGCATTAGATCTCAGCCCCCAAACAACATCTCCCAAATTTACCCAGCCCCTCACCTCCAACCCCTGGAAACCACCATTTTACTCTCTGTTTTTTAACAAGGTCAGCTTTTAAAAATTCCACATCTAACTGATACCATATGGTGTTTATCTTTTCCATCCGGCTTATCTCACTTAGCATGATGCCCTCATGGCCCATCCCTGTTGTGGGAAATGGCAGGAAATCTTGCCTGTGTAAACTGTGTCCACCCAATTGGTCTTCTGTGACTGGTCTTCACATCGTGTCCCTGTGGCATTTCCCCCGCCCTGGCAGGACAAGATAGTCCATGTTGTCTAAGTGCCCTTTAGAGTTCATTCATTCATTAATTAACAAGATTCATAATCTTTACAGAGTTGCTTGGCAACTTGGCAGTCACTCAGCTCTCCACTGGTCTGGGGCAAGGAGGTGACAGAACAGGACAGAACCAGCCCACATCCAAGGTCCTTTCCCTCTTGATCAACACCACTTATTAAGAGCAACTAATTTTTAAGGAAAGATGGATAAGACCTGGGGCTTCCCTGGTAGTTCAGTGGTCAAGAATCCACCTGCAATGCAAGAGTTGCAGGAGACACGGGTTCAATCTCTGGGTCGGGAAGATCCCCTGGAGGAGGGCGTAACAACCCACTCCAGTACTTTTGCCTGGAAAATCCCATGTACAGAGGAGCCTGGTAGGTTACAGTCCATAGGGTCACAAACAGACATGCCTGAAGCGAATTAGCATGCACATACGCACGGATAAGAATTGGGAATCCTGGCTTAACTATCTCTCTAGGAAGAGAAAATCCATTTTGATAAGAAGCCTGTATTTCTAACTACTAAATTAAAGTACTTGGTGATAGTTACAGATGTGATATTTTCCTGGTGATTTCTACAGACCCACAACAGGTATTTAATAGGCTTCAATCATTCCGGCCACTTTCCTGAAGCTACATGGGGAATATGAAAACAGGAGAGTCTGCTGGGCACAGCTCCTGCTCTGGGGGCGAGTGTCGGAGTGAGATTGTTACTGGAAACGGACAGGAAGAAGTGCAAAAGGGCTGTGGCTGGAAATGATGGTTTGTTGAAGAGGCTGATCCAAGGTGCATGACCCAAGGTGCTCATCCAAGCACTAAAGTTTTAGAAGTCCCTCGACTGTGTGAACATGAAGGAAAATCTCGTGACGTGGTAGCAATGATGCTATGATGTGTCGTTTGTGACACAAGAAACCCCCACTGGGCTGACTTCAGGCACTCCTCTGTGTGCAGGTACTTCTCAGCTCCCAGCTAGAGCTGTGGTTGATGAGAGAGCGGCAGCGCCAGGCCCGGTGTGGTAGCGCCTCATCCAGCCTCTAACGTGTGCAGAGCCAACCTTGTGTGCCTCCTCCCCTAGAGCAGCAGCTCCTGCTTCCAGTCCCAGGGGCCACAGGAGGCTCCTTCGGTCTGTTTCCTCTCACCCCACCTCCTGCCTTTTGTGAGGAACCCTTCCCATTTCTACTCTCCCCCAAGGCAAAGTTCATGTCCTTATACTTGGACTATTACATCCATGTACACCACTGGTGTGTGTGTGTGTGGTGTCCCCATCTAGGTGCTTGTGAGTAGACTCCTAAGTGCTTTTCCTACCTAGCTGATGATAACTAGCAAAGTGCTAGTCGTAGCCGATATGCCATACTATTAATGAAATAAATTGCCATGGAAATAGGAAGACCTGCTCAAAGCTCCTCAGAGTATTTAAGGAAAGAATTATATGAGAGAGATAATCTCTGTTAATACAGATTCTAGAAAAGACGCTTTTTGCCTAGTTTGGCCTCCTTGAGTACTGATTTCTCACTTTATAATAGATAACATCCACTGTCTGCTGTATTTTAAGAAGCATGAATGGGGACTTCCCTGGCCATCCAGTGGTTAAGACTACAGTTCTACTGCAGGGGGTGTGCGTTTGATCCCTGATTGGGGAAATGAGATCCTGCATGCCTTACAGTGCAGCCAAATAATAATAATAAAAGCGTGGATGAAGTTTTTAATGCAATATTTTGTGATGATGCTGAAATGATTTCTTTAGAGTATGTAAACCTTCTTGCAACACTAATTGTAGTAATAATGATCACATGTAGAGAACTTATTCTGAATCTACATATACTTGAAATGAACTTCCTTTATTTATACTCTTTGTTCATCTATAATAGACGTCACAAAATGCTGATCCTTTACTTGTTAGCTTAGGGAACATTTCACTGTGACTTGGCCCTGCTGCTGTCTTTATCCTCTAAAGATTCTCCTTGCATTAAGAGGCAGAAAGCATGGCTTACTGGGGATTCAGGTGGTAGGGAAATGTGTCCTACACTGTGCGGCTGTGCTCCTCTCCCTGTGACTGTAGCTGAAGGCTGCTTGCTGTTTTGTGTCCCAACTATGCAGAATAAATGTATGTATCATAACCACAACTATGCACAGTAAATTTATTGGTGGAGAAATTTTACTTAACATTTATGGAAAAGTAATCCCCTAGAAGAAATGGAGTAGCCATCATGGTCAGCAAAAGAGTCCGAAATGCAGTACTTGGATGCAATCTCAAAAATGACAAAATGATCTCTGTTCATTTCCAAGGCAAACCATTCAATATCATGGTAATCCAAGGCTATGCCCCAACCAGTAACACTGAAGAAGCTGAAGTTGAACGGTTCTATGAAGACCTACAAGACCTTTTAGAACACCCCCAAAAGATGTCCTTTTCATTTTAGGGGACTGAAATGCAAAAGTAGGAAGTCAAGAAACAGCTGGAGTAACAGGCAAATTTGGCCTTGGAATGTGGAATGAAGCAGGGCAAAGGCTAATAGAGTTTTTCTAAGAAAACGCACTGGTCATAGCAAACACTCTCTTCCAACAACACAAGAGAAGACTCTACACATGGACATCACCAGGTGGTCAACACTGAAATCAGATTGATTATATTCTTTGCAGCCAAAGATGGAGAAGCTCTATATAGTCAGCAAAAACAAGACCGGGAGCTGACCGTGGCTCAGATCATGAACTCCTTATTGCCAAATTCAGACTTAAATTGAAGAAAGAGGGAAAACCACTAGACCATTCAGGTATGACCTAAATCAAATCCCTTATGATTATACAGTGGAAGTGAGAAATAGATTTAA
>SJYX01006813.1:127515-212468 GCA_006410675.1 Oreotragus oreotragus | reverse complement strand
GTGGAAACAATGTCAGACTTTATATTTTTTGGCTCCAAAATCACTGCAGATGGTGATTACAGTCATGAAATTAAAAGATGCTTACTCCTTGGAAGGAAAGTTATGACCAACCTAGATAGCATATTCAAAAGCAGAGACATTACTTTGCCGACTAAGGTCCGTCTAGTCAAGGCTATGTTTTTTCCTGTGGTCATGTATGGATGTGAGAGTTGGACTGTGAAGAAAGCTGAGTGCCGAAGAATTGATGCTTTTGAACTGTGGTGTTGGAGAAGACTCTTGAGAGTCCCTTGGACTGCAAGGAGATCCAACCAGTCCATCCTAAAGGAGATCAGTCCTGGGTGTTCATTGGAAGAACTGATGCTGAAGCTGAAACTCCAGTACTTTGGCCACCTCATGTGAAGAGTTGACTCATTGGACAAGACCCTGATGCTGGGAGGGATTGGGGGCAGGAGGAGAAGGGGTGACAGAGGATGAGATGGCTGGATGGCATCACCGACTCGATGGACGTGAGTTTGGGTGAACTCCGGGGGTTGGTGAGGGACAGGGAGGCCTGGTGTGCTGTGATTCATGAGGTCACAAAGAGTCGGACACGACTGAGCGACTGAACTGCACTGAAGTGATTTAAAGCTAGGGCTTCCCAGGTGGCGCTAGTGGTAAAGAATCAGCCTGCCAATGCAGGAGACACAAGAAATGTGGGTTCAATCCCTGGTTGGGAAGATCCCTGGAGAAGGAAATGGTGTTCTTGCCTAGAAAATTCCATGAGCAGAGGAGCCTGGCGGGCTACAGTCCATGGGGCTGCAAAGAGTCAGAACAGACTGAGCTGCTGAGCCTGTTGGAGAAACCAGCACTCGAGAAACCAAGCACCACGCTCGGAGAGCGGGAAAACTCTGGTCTGTTATGCCATCGGGCCCAGAGGAGTTAACACTGCAAGCTCTGAGCCCCGAACAAAGGGATTAGAGGGTTTTTATAGACAGACTGTAGTGGGCAACACTAGCTGTTAGTAGGCTGGTTTAAACTAAGGGGTTTTGCGTGCACGGGAACAATGGTCAAGATGGGGAGGGGGATGCCTGACCTGGACAGGCATGAGTAAGCAGGTTTGCAGGGGCTGGGTGAGTGAGATAAACTCCAGCTCCTAGTATTGCAAGTCCCCACTTTCCAAGACTACGTGACCTACATGATCCAGACTTTACAAGGGACAAGCTGAGTTACAGAGGTAGGAGGTAAAATTTTAACTTTTCCTCTTCACACACACACCTCACAGCTTTACAATTAGTTGAATCACTGGGCATAGTTGATTCACTGTAATATAATACTGTTCACAATATTCTGTAATAACTGTCAATGAAGGGTACTTCGAGAAGTGTGTTTAGAGTTGTGACTTCCAGCCTGAGACACAGGAGTGAAGGATCAAAGTTTAGAAGAATCAGAATTGCTACTTTCTATTGTTTTTAGATTTGTATACCTGTTTCTCTGAATCCTCTCCAGTAAAAGTTTTCTGTGACAGCCTGTCTGTTCATTTCATTTTCTTTATAGAGCAATGTGGAGGTGTCACAGAGTCTCAATTCCTTAAAATTGAGGACAACATAAAACAAAGAGTGGAAATATTTTCTCAGAGGCAGAGAGAATATTTTTGAAAAGTGAGGGAATGCTATTCTGAGTCAAAGTGGACTGGGAGACATTTTGTCCTACCCAACTGTTCTGCAAAATTCTCCTCATCACTTAACCATTCACCATGTATCAGATGGTAGGACTGTAAGTCTCGATCTACTTATACTCCTGCAAGGTATCCAAGGGTTTCCCTGGTGGCTCAGTGGTAAAGAACCGGCCTGCCAGTGCGGGAGATGCCAGTTCAGTCCTTGGGTCGGGAAGATTCCTCGGAGAAGTAAGTGGCAACCCGCTCTAGTACCCTTGCCTGGGAAATCCCACGGACACAGGAGCCTGGCGGGCTGCAGTGCATGGAGTCACAGAGTTGAACACGACTTCGTGAGTAAACAACAACAAAGTGTGCAAAGCATTGCACAAGTACAAGTCATCGTTTTTACAAGAAAATATTTGATAGAATTCTTGACTCCCATTAATGTATTTTAATGCTCTATCTTTAGTCAATAGGTTTATCCTTATGGTGGATTCAAATCCTTCTTGCTGGACTAGAAAACAGTTGTCACAGGCATAGACTAGAAATGCACCAACCAGAATATGTGTCTGTGACTATATATATATATATAAAATGATGTGTTCGTTTTAGGCTGACAAACCCTCCTTTTTTCAGCCCTCTGTTGCCACTTTCAGAAACCTGTGTTAATCTTTCTTATGAATAATATAATGTGCGTAACACCATGTCTTTCTTTAAGTTATCCGCACAACACACCATGTTGGGATGTGAATTGGAAGAGTCTGAGTCGTGAAGCCGTTCTGAGCTTGGGTTTCTCAAAACTCTCCCAGGTTTTTTCATTCTTTATGTTTAAGGCCATTTCCCTATCTCTTATGTTATATTTGTACAGTTTTTTTTTTCTTCCTAAAGGGATTACCTCCACATCTGTTTCTATTAAACACCACTCTGCTTATCTTTCCTTTTCTCCAAATTGTCAAGGGCGCTTCTTTCTTCTTAATTCTGTGTCCTAGCCTCATCTCTATGGAGATTTATCTAATACCTGCACTGAAGAAATACCTTATTAAAATGTAAATAGATTCTCAACATTCTAAACATATTCAAATCATCCAAATTTGGTTATTTATTTGTTGGGTTCTTGTTTCTATTTCTTAAAAAAGCATTTACAAATAAGTGACAACTTTAATTAAATGGAGTTATTACATGGGAAGGGCGGGCAGAACATTGGAAGTTTATGAATAACTGTTCTTATAGAACAGTTATCTCTACAACAAGATCAAAAATTTACTTTATGTTCCTCTCCTTACCTTTTAAGGAAGAGGCTTTTTCATGTTTGTTTGAGAATAAAAATGTTTTAAGTTTTCACACCTGAGCATTTTGTCCTTTTTCATTTCTTTTAAAGGACTCTGAATCTTGTTTCGACACAGAAAGAATAGAAGTGTGTCTCCTCTCCCAATTCCATTCTTGTGATGTGTGTCTTTTATTAATAGGGATACAATTCTGGAAGTGAGAAATTGAGACTTGGCTCAAACTGTTTCAGAAATATGGCTGGTGAAACTCCAGTATATGACAGCTTTCAAGATAGCACAAAATGAATCAAGTGATATGACTCAAAACACTGTGAACGTTAATTAATGGACGGCTTTAAAATAATAATTTGGGGATAAAGAGGCTATACAATGGAAAAGTATTGATACAGTGGTGACTGCATGTAATAAAAGTTGCATAGGAACTAATTTTATAGCCATCTTACTCTTTCCAGTGGTTTCACTCTCCTTATCTAACAGCTCATGTCGTACTTTACTTGACTCTCCAGTTATCCAGGACTTGACTTCCTCTGCTTTCGGAACCTATGAAGAAGCTGGATCATGACTCTGGAAGAGGGTGGTTGGAACTCAGGGTGAAAATGAGGAGGCCGGCAAGCTGCCACTTGAGAGAAGATGCACGGAGTCTTAAAGATTCGAACCAGACTATATCAGGAGGTAAAGATTGGACTGATTTACATGTACATGTGTGCTATGTGCACACACACAGAAACACACACACACACAGTGAGTCAAGCAGAGTATTCCCTGAAGAAAACAAAAAATAGAACATCTGAGGGGTCAACAAAGGCACAGTTTGTTAACTCATTCACTCTTCCATTCCTTCATTCTTTCAATATTTATGTAACTCCCACCTAATACTCTGCACTGAAGAAGATATTATGGGAACAAAATGCCCAGATATCTTTAAGGAACTAGAATTAATTGGAGGTACTATTTCCATATGTATAAGATTGTGTGCATGCGTGCTAAGTCGCTTCAGTCACGTTTGATGCTTTGCGACCCCGTGGACCCCGCCAGGCTCCTCTGTCCAGGGGATTCTCCAGGCCAGAATCCTGGGGTGGGTGGCCAGGCCCGCCTCCAGGGGATCTTCCGGACTCACGGATTGAACCTGTGTCTCTTATATCTCCTGCATTACCAGATAGATTCTTTACCACCAGGGTCACCTGGGAAGCCCATGTGTAAGAGTAAATCATAATAAATAGAAGCCTAGGGTTTAATGTCTTTAAAATGCTGCAGAACATTATGGGGTCCATGGGAAAACAAAACAAAACAAAACAAACCACTCATTTCTGAAGGAGTTTTTCTTTGGGCTGGTCTATAAAATTAAAAAAGGCAAACACATGAAGAGAAAGAGACCATTGGGTGATGGTTCTGCCTAGGACCCTGTCTAGTAATGTTCCCAGAACTGATTCTCCTGGGATCAATCATTAGAGATATAGGCAAAGGCAGTGAAGTAATGGAGTTATTTGTATGTTAACTTCCTTCTGGCTACCAAAGAAAGGCAGCAAACCAATTTGTGTGTTTTTAAAAAATATGTTTACTTATTTTTATTTGTTTGGCTGCATCAGATCTTAGCTGTGTCATGGAGGATCTTTTCGTTGCAGCGTGTGGGATCTAGTTCCATGACCAGAGATCAAACGCCAGGCCCCCTGCCTTGGGAGCATGGAGTCTTAGCCACTGGATCACTAGGGAAGTTCCCCCACTTTGTGTTTGATAGGTAAAACATGTGAGTAGTAAAAAGGAAATAAAGCCTTACATGGATCTCAGTAACTCACAGAAAACGAACTTCTCAATTCTTATTTGCCAGCTATGTCTGTTTGTTTCTCCAAACTTGCTCCAGCTCAGTATGGGTTGTTTAAAAGGTGAGCTGCCATGACCCTGATATGACAAAGGGATACACAAAGATGTGGAAGCCAGCGGTGCATGAGTGCACACAACAGGAAAATATTAAAGCTTTAAAGGTGAAAATATCAAGACTGCGTATTAGGGGAAAATGTTTCCCCTAGTCCAATGGAGGGAGAGTTTGATGGGTTGTTTTCTCAGACTAACAAGAGGAAGGATGTTTTCTTTATGTGGATGGGGTGGTTGTAAAAGGAATATAATGGTTCCCCCAAATGAGCGCCATTTTGAGTGTCCAAGGGCACTGGTTCATAATCACCCTAATGGAGCCCTGAACTGGGACAAATGGATGTCCGCATCCCATTTTCTCCTTTGGCACTGAGTATGTTGTGGGATATGGACTCGTAAAACACACCTCGGAGGACACGCAAGACAGTGGAGTACAGTTTATTACGCCAGCGGATCCAAGGGGAATCAGTTCCCAACAAGGACCCTGATGTTTCTGAGAGGCCCGGTTTTATACCCCCCACTACGTGACTGGTTGCATGTTAGCAACCTCTTTGTTGTGACTGAGTTTTATGACAGGTAGGTGCTAGGAGAACAAACAATTAAGGTTAAAGGTGAGAAACAATGATTATACAAAACGGGGGATGTTTCCATAGTTAATCTAACAGGGGCAGGCTGACCTCAACTACAGTCTCCGTTTGCCATCTGTAGGGACGGAAGTCTCCAGGAGACCTGGTTTTCACTAGCAACGGTTTCCTCACTCTTGGGCAGGGTTCAGGCCCAGTGCGAATCCTGTCTTTAGGACGGATGACAGGCTTCAAGATGGAGTCTCTCCTGCTTTCCTCACACTGGCCCCACAGTACATTGGGCACATACCACCACCAAGTTCAGGGTGCAAGTGAGATTTGCTTATTTCACCTTGCTTCCGACGGCTGTGCATTTCTAGGTGACCGATTCCCACACAGCAGTGTTCACGGCAAACAGCGTATAGAGGGGGATTTAGATGCAGGATGCCAGCACAGCTGGATAGACTTTGGCTTGGTTAGCTTGGCTGGACAGTATAAATCAATCCCCAGGTGGTGTCCTAGTTGATGAAAAACACACCTGTGTCTGGATTTACCTGTATCCAATTACGTTAAATCTACATATGTACTGAGCTGGCAGCAAGGAAAAGCACCTATGATGAACAGCAAGAGAAGGAGAAACTAAAATGTCTCCTTTATTTCTGAATTCTATTTCCTCTTTTATTGTGAGGGAGTCTATTAGCAAAAAAGATAAGGCTGAAGATTGAGATCTTCCAAGCAATGTTAAGTACCCGTCTATCAGAGCATATCATCTACGAGATGCTGTTAGCGGTTTGACTAAATTCTAGGAGCGTACGCTTTACTTATCTTTTTGGGTTGCTTACATTCAGCCACGATGGTCTGTTAGGATTGTTGACACATGATTTGTAAGAGGATTTAGTTTTCTTTAAACTGCAGCATGAATACTGAAATGGAAATCTAACTTTAAAACTAGTACAGGACAATTTGCAAAAACATCTTAAAACATGAGTATGGGGAATCTGGAAACATTAGGAAGACTACGTTTCCTGGTGTCAGGAAAAAACACTGCAGGGAAAGTGGGGTCGTTAGTAGATGATTTGCTGAGCCAAATCAGGCTTCGTGACATGTTTAAGGTAATCCAGACAGTGTTATTTGCCAAGGGTGTAGATTCTATCTTTGTATGGAACTCTGAAACCCATGCTGGAATGTAAAATAGATATCTGTTCTTTAGTCCTGGAAGGAAAAGTAGGTGTTTTTAGATGTCACTGATTACAGCCTCTATACTGAGTTTAAAAAGCTATCAAGGACAGAGGTGCTGCTGCCTGCTGTTGCAGGGTCACTCAGGGCAAGTTCGTTCTTAAGGTTTTTAGAAACCAGTTAGGCACACACATGTATGTGGATGCACATGAATATATGCATGTACATATTTGGAAGGACTGATGTTAAAGCTGAAACTCCAGTACTTTGGCTGCCGCATGCGAAGAGTTGACTCATTGGAAAAGACTCTGATACTGGGAGGGATTGGGGGCAGGAGGAGAAGGGGACGACAGAGGATGAGATGGCATCACCGACTCGATGGACATGAGTTTGAGTGAACTCCAGGAGTTGGTGATGGACAGGGAGGCCTGATGTGCTGTAATTCATGGGGTCGCAAAGAGTCAGACACGACTGAGCGACTGAACTGAACTGATACGTGTATACACATATGGGCTTCCCCAGTGACTCAGAGGTAAAGAATCTGCTTGCAATGCAGGAGACACAGGAGACTTGGGTTTGATCCCTGGATCGGGAAGATCCCCTGGAGCAGGGAATGGCAACCCACTCCAGTATTCTTGCCTGGAGAATCCCATGGACAGNGACACGACTGAGCGATTGAACTGAACTGATACGTGTATACACATATGGGCTTCCCCAGTGACTCAGAGGTAAAGAATCTGCTTGCAATGCAGGAGACACAGGAGACTTGGGTTTGATCCCTGGATCGGGAAGATCCCCTGGAGCAGGGAATGGCAACCCACTCCAGTATTCTTGCCTGGAGAATCCCATGGACAGAGGAGCCTGGCAGGTTATGCTCCATAGGGTTGCAAAGAGTTGGGCACTATTGAAGTGACCTAGCATGCACGCATGCATGTATACACACATGGATATGTGTGTGTGTGTCTGTGTGGGTGGTGTTCTGAGTGAAGTGGGAAAGCCCTGGACTCACGGCTTCCAGGGCGGTGTCTGTTCTTTTGCCCGCAGACCCTGCACTCCTGGGCAAGCTCTCTTGTCTCAGGATGTTATCTAGTTGTGAGGGACCTGCGCTCAGTCTCTGCTATCTTCTCAGCAAGAAGAAGAATGAATCTACTGAGAAAAAGCGTTGATGCTCAGTATCAACTCAGTATCTGTGTTTAGACTTTCAAGTATAATGGGGGTCTGCAGTGCACCTGAAACTCTCCTGTGGGTCCTGTGAAAAAAATAGGTAAAAGGAGGTGACATTTGAGTCATAATTTGAAAGAGGGATGCATATTCCAGGTAAAGAGAAAATCAGTTGCAAAGGCCCTGAGGTGGGGGTGTGCTTGGCATATTTGAGGAAAAGTAAGGAGCCACTGTGGCTGGAGAGTAAACGGTGAAGTCAGACTTTTGTAGGTCACTGAGAGGGCTGTTCTGAGTCATGTGGGAACCATTTTAGAGTACTGAGCCTGAAAAGTCGCATGCTGTGACCTGTGTTTTAAATGCATCCATAGGCTGTGATGAGAACAGATTCTAGGTGGCGGGTAAGGGAGAAAGTAGGGAGAAGAGTAAAACTGTGGGAGTAATTCTGGAAAGAGATGGGGGCGCTAACACTGAGGTGTTAATGGAAGAGGTGGTGAGAAGGGGTCGGCCTCTTGATGTGCTTGGAAAAACAGATCTAATTAGGTTGCTAATGGATTGGATGCGGGCTGTGAGGGAGGGAAGACAAGCAGGCACCGAGGTTTATAGCCCCGAAAGTGGACGGATGGGATTTCTACTTGCTCAGATGAGAAGCCTGTTGAAAGAGCAGTTTTAGGGGATGAGGCGTGTCTTTATTTGTGGGGGATGTATCCAGTTCTGACACATAAAGTTTGAGAGGTCTCTTTGCAACCCAAGCAGAAATGTCAATAGACAGCTAGAATTTGGGGCAGAAGCTGGGAATTGTCCATGCACATGTGGATCAGAAAGCCTTGAGGTCTCCAAGGAGCGAGTGTACACACGGATGTGGAAAATGACCGTGGGCAAAGTCTGATGGGCCTGCAGAGTCCAGAGGTCGGGGAGATGGAGAAGAACCATAAAGGGAACTGAATGATTGATTGATCAGTGAGGAGGGAGGAAAACCAAGAAAGGAGGGTGGAGCCAAGTGAAGGAGGTGTTTTGAGGGAATGATCTGTGATGACAGATGCTGTATTTGGTCAGTATGTGGGAAAACTACTTAAGGTCAAAATGAGGGAACAAAGGCTTTATACTTTTACCTTTCACCAGCTAGGGATGAGGGGCTGCTGCCTCTCCCAACGTGCAAACCAGAGAATTTTTGGACTCTCTCGCTATTCCCTTTTATTCCTGCTTACAAATAGAAATTCTTTTCTGAGCTAATCTCTTACAGCACTTTGTCAAATGCATCCAGTAATAACTAACTCGTGATTTTAGTATTCTGTTTTCCAATTACTTTCTGTAGAGCTACAATAAGATGAGGTACACGAACTGTCTCAAAAATTGTCAGACATGATTGTTTACCAAATAATTTGCTACTTTATAACATGGCTTGCCATTTTACCAGCTTGTAATATAATTTTCCTTTCTGCTTATTCCCTAAGCCAAGGCTATACTAAGAATAAGATTTTAAGGATTTTAACCATGACCCCCTTAAGAACCAGCTGAAAAGCTAGGCGGTCCCCAAATTCCAGTGGCCTAAAAGAGCAAGCATTTATTTTTCATTCACACAAAGTTCCACTTCAAGTTTGGGAGGCTCAAGGGTGACTGGCCTCCAAGTCACAGCTCAGCCTGGCACCCTCACAAGCCCTGTGGGCATCAAAGGCTGTGTCGGAAAGATGAGCTTCACAAGTTAAGTTCTCCCACCAGGAAGTTACACACACAAGCTCTGACACCAAACCCAGATGGCTGATTCTAATTTATAAGGCTTGGAGAATAAAATATCAGAGAATGTCCGCCTCAGAAATAAACCATTTTCACTTTATTTTGATAATCACAAATAAGCACACAGTCATATGAATTGACTTTTTATCTTCTTGCCTAATATCACAGTAATTTTCCCGAAGAAAAAAATTTCTTGCCTCACTTCTGGGTCTGTCTGAGACTCTAAAGGCAGAATAACTAGCATGCGATGAACAGGTAAGGTTTTCAGGAAAACTTCAAGAGTCCACTTAGAGAGGGAAAGGTGCTGGGTTTTTATGGTCTGAACTCTGTCCTGAGGTAATTCATGCCAGTTGTTAGCAGAACCTAAAAGTAAACCTGCGTTGGCCCCTCACCCAAACCCTGGGCTGCTACTGCGCCAGTGTCTTTCAGCGTCCTTACCTTTGTGCCGCTTTGTTTTGCACAGATTTGCGATGAAGCAGGATCTATTTTTAGCTGCCATCTACCTCAGCTCTCTTTTATCTTCTCAGTATTCTGATGTCCCTTTGTTATTCCAACAGAGACTAGCTGTGGTTTCTCTCAGGACTTTGGTTACATTTGGTGGCAACATAAAGCAGCCATAGCCCTCTCAAGTAGGTGTTGGTCCGCATAGCTCATCTGCTTACCTACACACAAGTTTTTCTGCTGTTAGTGAAATGTTTAAATCCAGGTGTTAGCCAAGGGAACCCTCCCTTCGCCAGGAAAAGAGGAGCTGGCAGGAGGGACCAACCCCATTAAAAATCTCTGTATTCCATTTGATTTTATTCCTACTTGTATGTTTGTAGTACAGAGGAGGAAAAAAATCACGAATGAAAGTGGCTTGGTTTTGGACAGGTGTTCAGTTCAGTTCAGTCACTCAGTCATGTCTGACTCTTTGTGACCCCATGAATTGCAGCATGCCAGGCCTCCCTGTTCATCACCAACTCCCGGGGTTCACTCAGACTCACGTCCATTGAGTCAGTGATGCCATCCATCATCACATCCTCTGTCGTCCCATCCTCCTCCTGCCCCNGGGAGGCCTGGTGTGCTGCGATTTATGGGGTTGCAAAGAGTCGGACACGACTGAGCGACTGAACTGAACTGACTCTTCAGTTGCAGATGCTATTTTTAACACTGCCTATAAAATTAACCTCATCTGATATTCTTTGGGACTTGAATAAATCAAAATAGCTGCTAAGTGTTGGCAAGTTGAACCCTATTACTTTCCTACTAGTAGTGATGAATGGTGGTGGAGATAAAAACTAGGAAACAGAGAACACTTTTTTGCCATCCCAATGACATGGATTCTATTGTAGCATTACCCCCATTTCACAGATGAGAAAACTGAGTCTCAGCAGTATCTTGCCTTATGTCATAGAGCTAAAAAAGGAGAACACCTTCATAATACACCACACAAAATAACATAAAACATTTCACCGAGGCTACTGTGGGGGAAAGTGAAAGTGAAAGTGAAGTCACTCAGTCGTACCCAACTCTTTGCAATCCCATGGACTGTAGCCTACCAGGCTTCTCCGTCCATGGGATTCTCCAGGCAAGAATATTGGAGTGGGTTGCCATTTCCTTCTCCAGGGGATCTTCCCGACCCAGGGATCGAACCCGGGTCTCCTGCACTGGAGGCAGACGCTTTAACCTCTGAGCCACCAGGGAAGCCCTGTGGCGGAAGGAAGCTATAAATACAGACATGTAAAATCACTCCTCTCTCTCTGTATGATGTGGTAGCTCTGGCACGTTCAGCTCAGNCCCAGGGATCGAACCCGGGTCTCCTGCACTGGAGGCAGACGCTTTAACCTCTGAGCCACCAGGGAAGCCCTGTGGCGGAAGGAAGCTATAAATACAGACATGTAAAATCACTCCTCTCTCTCTGTATGATGTGGTAGCTCTGGCACGTTCAGCTCAGGCAGGATGACACTGTGAGTGAAGCCCGCTGGATCCCTGTGCCAACGGCCGTATGCTGTAGCCATATGACTGAACAGAAGGGCCAGGTCATACTTTTCGGAAATCACATGAAATCTCAAAGTGGTATTTTGCAGAGCAGCAGCCCTCTTAAACATGTATATCCTAAATGGAGTTCTCATTCAATTTCTGCTGAAATTATACTGAAACCTGGAATGTCTTTTTTGTCCCATGGACCCTTCTAGCAGTCTGGAGAAGCCTATGCAGACCTCTCAAGAATGTCTCTGGATGTAGAAAATGAAATGCCACTGCAATGAAAACCCACCTTAATCAAAGAGTCAAGTCTACAGACCCCTTGTGGGGAGCAAGGTCCACGAGCCAAGGTGAAAAACCTCTGCCAGCAGCACGCTATCTTCTCTCCTCCCTCTCCCCCACCTCCCAAAAGGAGTTACAGGGGTGACTGGCTCTCCAGCAGTCATCTTGGACCAGGAGAATCGATTTCTGGAGGCACCCAGATGACGCTGTGCAACCACATGCTGATCAAGGCCTGCCTCCTCTTGTGCAGAAGAACAAAACTTCACACGCTCACACCATTCTTACTACTTTGACTACTTCATTTTTAACAAGTGGATGGAGTGAGCTGAATCAGTTCAGTTGCTCAGTCGTGTCTCACTCTTTGCAACCCCATGAATTGCACCACGCCAGATCTGCCTGTCCATCACCAGCTCCCGGAGTTTACTCAAAGTCATGTCCACTGAGTTGGTGATGCCATCCAGCCATCTCATCCTCTATTGTCCCCCGCTCCTCCTGACTCAAATCCCTCCCAGCATCAGAGTCTTTTCCAATGAGTCAGCTCTTCACATCACTTCAGTTCAGTTCAGTCGCTCAGTTGTGTCCGACTCTTTGCGAGCCCATGAATCCCAGCACGCCAGGCCTCCCTATCCATCACCATCTCCCGGAGTTCACTCAGACTCACGTCNGTGAGTGTGTGCCCTATGAGCTCTGCCAACGGGCAGTGGAATCTGAGTGGGCTGTGGGGATGCAGGCAGGATAGTGATGGCTTCAAGGGGGAAGCCTTGGCTCTGGGCCCCAGAGGATGCCAGGCACTACTGACTGGGTGGATAACGTGGGGAAAAGGTGTGTAGTTTACCTGGGGCATGTGATTAAAACCGGGGGCTTAGAGTTCAGGTGTCTCTGTCCTGATAGTAGTTCAGTTCAGTTCAGTTCAGTTCAGTCACTCAGTCGTGTCCGACTCTTTGTGACTCCATGAATTGCAATATACCAGGCCTCCCAGAGTTCACTCAGATTCACGTTCATCGAGTCTGCGATGCCATCCAGCCATCTCATCCTCGGTCGTCCCCTTCTCCTCCTGCCCCCAATCCCTCCCAGCATCAGAGTCTTTTCCAATGAGTCAAGTCTTCGCATGAGGTGGCCAAAGTACTGGAGTTTCAGCTTTAGCATCATTCCTTCCAAAGAAATCCCAGGGTTGATCTCCTTCAGAATGGACTGGTTGGATCTCCTTGCAGTCCAAGGGACTCTCAAGAGTCTTCTCCAACACCACAGTTCAAAAGCATCAATTCTTCGGCCCTCAGCCTTCTTCACAGTTCAACTCTCACATCCATACATGACCACGGGAAAAACCATAGCCTTGACTAGATGGACCTTAGTCGGCAAAGTAATGTCTCTGCCTTTCAATATGCTGTCTAGGTTGGTCATAACTTTTCTTCCAAAAGCTGGAATTAAAGCCTGTGTTATCTTGTTTTCTTTTGTGATATTTCCACAAGCAATTTTCTAGATAATACCAAGTGAAGAGCGTTATTTATTTATTTTTATCGTGACCTGGAATTTATTTGATCTCGTTCAATAACTAGCTGTACTGAGAGCAGCACTTGAGGCTGTTTAAGTGTGCCGTTGGTTCCCTGTGTGTCTATAGCTCCTTGAGGTTCCTTTGTGTCTCGCCCACGGGCGTCCCACACGGATTCATCCGTGCACTCTTCAGATATGCTCCCAACATTAAAAAGGAGGGATTCTTTGTATTAGTAATTATTTATGAATTGGTGCATTTTTCATCATTCTCAATTTGTGGGAAGTGCTTTAGCACCTTAGAGAGTGTTCTCGTGGTTTCCGGCTTTTAACTCACCTGACTTGCTACTAAGTTCAAACATTTCTTACCCGTCTCTTTTGTTGATTGTACTTAGAGTTTTAAAATTAATAATTTGATAGGACTGACCAAAAGCCATTACTTATTCACACTAGAAGGATTGAATTATTACTTTTGGGGGGAGCGACATTTATTGCCATCAGATAGAGGTAAGAGTCAGTCCTCTAAGAAGGACAACCTTGAAATCTGGGTTAATTTATTTTGAAACCTTTCCATCAGGTAACTCTGTACTCTTGGGCGATTTACTCTACTTCTCTGTACATATATTTCTTTATTAGATGTATGGAGGGAATTACCACACAATACTTAATAATGCATAAGCAATGTCTTCAATTTTATTTTCACTTCTGTGGAAAAGATATCATATAATCTCAATATAATCCTATGATTAATATTTTTTCTAAAGATCGAAAAGAACCTTATAAGTGATCCCATGAGTGAGTGGCCATTCCATGAGGTGTAACAGTGTTGATGCCAAACACTTCTGGTGTCAATCTCCTTGTACCTGTGCTAGAGAATGTGTTGAAACAATATCATTTTCTGAAAAAAGCATCAATTAGGATTCAAGGTTAAATATACCATTCATTAGAAAATTGGAGATTTAAGTAAAATGGAGGTTTAATTTTTAAAACTTATTTGATGTGTGCAAAATTTATTAGTACAGAATTTAAAAGATCTTGATATGACTTCCACCCCCAGGAATGATGTAACAGGACACAGCAGACAAGTGTATATCGGGAAAAAAATCCTTAAAAAATAAATTTTTTTGTCGTTGTTGTTGAAAATATCAGAGAGTTGTGGGGGCACAGGGATTAGAGGAACCAAAATTCCAGGGAGAAGTGAGGTAGCGATCTCCAGCTTTTTTTTTTCTATTAAATTTGAGGGAGGGGCATTTCCTGATTCTAGGTGTGACCTGGGAACTTACACAGACAACAATCCTATTTTAGGGGAGAGAGTAACCAGCAGCCTTTCCTGGTCATGCAGGGACTGCAATGGCAATAACTATGGCAGGGATTTTTCCCATGGAAATTTGCTCTGATCTGGGCATGTAATGGCAGCGAGGGGCCTTGGTCACAATGTTTTGAGAGGTAGAACAAAATGTCCTGTTGTATTGAGGTGCATTGGGAATAAAGAAAACACAAAGCTCATCTTTCCGGCAAGATTTGGGGAGGCAACTGTTGAGACTCTTAGAAGTGGGAGGTGGAGGGCTGGACTGGAAGCTCCAAAGGCAGAGACAGGTCTCTCAAAGAGCTTTCTTGGGCTGAGGAAACAGAGACCCCTCAGGCTAGCAGGGGATACTTGCCAGTTTCACTGAGAGTGCTGATTCCTAGAGAAGGACTGCTATCACTGTAGTTCTACTTAAAGAATACCTTAACATATTTGATTGCATGTGTATAGTGAGACTCATTTTATAGAGCACTTCCACACACTTTATTTCCTTTGTTTGAGCCCTTCTAACCTTGAGTGATACGTAGTTCAGGGTAATTATGCTGATTCTGTACAGGAGGAACCTGGGGGTTCCGACAATTTGAGAGGGAAGTTCAGGCTAGAATCCAGGTGTTCTGACTGTTCATCCAGCATTCAGGCATCATATGCATTTAGGCAACTATTTTAACTGGTTACTCAGGAACTCTTAGCTGTACTTTAAATTTCGTTGTGCAAATGGACCATTTTTGAGCAACTAGTATTTACAAAAGTTGGCCCCTCACTGGCAGTTACAACAAACACACTGATCAGAGCCACTGGGATCAATATTATTCTCCCTTGGAACTTGGATTAAATAAATTTAATTGGTATTGAAGATGAGAGGGTAGAAAGCATGGGGGCATGAATTTTGGTTTCAGGATACTAATTACAGCCAGGGTTTCACAGTGAATTATTTATATTTCTGTCACCCGAGGACTTCCAGAGGGCAACTGGGTTAATTCACATACTGTAATTCTCCATTTCTAATAAACTGTGGAGGGTTCTTAATTGGTAATTAGAAAATGATTATACCTTGTCGGTAAAAACCGCATTTCTTTGACTATATTGATGTGATTATGCAATTACATTTCAAATTAGCTTGACTAATGTTCAACACAAGAATTCTAATTCTGGTCTGATCTGCCAGGTAACTTGGCCATGGGCAGATTTAGGGGTGGCCTCAAGTGTAAGCACACCATGCCTGGTTTTGAAGTGGTTTCTCAACTTGTTTTAGTGTTCTTTGCAACAACATGGGGTGGCAACAAGGGTTTAATTTCACCGTTCAGTGTTAATTTTGTACATAATTCCTTTTTAATTATGACTTGAGTCAAGTCTTCAATTTTTATGGAAACCAAATGGCTCTTATATCAACATTATTTTCTTTTACTTAATCAGAACATACTATAGTTAATCAAGAAATACCTCTAATGTACATTTAAAATGATCAGACCAAGAAGGAGAATTTAATAATAATCATAGTAATAATAAGTTGGCTATTCTAAAATGTAGCAATTATATATATATATGTCTCTGGAGAGTTGATAAAGAACAGGGAATTGATAGAGTTCAAACAGTGATACTTTTGAGAATCAAATGATGAGAATCCAACTGGGGACACTGGAACAGTAAGTTTAACCTGATATTTATTGCCCGGGTTAAACTGGGATATAAGAAAACCCTAATCATGGTCGTGTCTATGTATGTGTGATATTTGGGATTGTGCTACATAGACATAATTGTACCTAAATGAAAAAACAGCATAAACGCATTGCTGTATATGCATTCACTTCAGCGGTGACTCTGTGCCAGGCTCTCTAAGAAATGGATATACTGAAGGTAGTAAGACGCAGTCCCAGGGCTTGCAGAAGCATTATCTTTTGAACATGGTAAATTCTGAGGGAAAGGTATGGATGACGGAGGTGGAAGTGTGTGTATGTGTGTTTGGAGGGGGTGGTAGTGGTTAGTGTATTTCTGCAGCCAACTCTACTACATTACTGCCTCAGGCTGATGGCTAACACCTCACATTGGTGTTTGAATTAACTTATTTCTAACACTGTAGGGGCCTATCAAGAATATGGGGCTTCCCAGGTGGTAAAGAACCCGCATGCCAATGCAGGAGACTTGAGACACGGGTTTGATTCCTGGGTTGCGAAGATCCCCTGGAGGAGGGCATAGCAACCCACTCAAGTATTCTTGCCTGGAGAATCCCATGGACAGAGGTGCCTGGGGGGCTACAGTCCACGGGGTCACAGAGAGTCAGACACGAATGAAGTGACTGAGCACAGGCATGCACACGTCAAGAACATGCTTCCAGTCTTCAAAAGGATGGGACTGGGCATGTGTGATTCACTTAAAGCTTCACTGTCCACTGTGGTAGCCACATGGGGCTCTTTAAATTAGTGAAAATTAAATCAGATTAAGATTTAGTTTTTCAGACTAGTCACATCTCAAATGCTCAGTAGCAGAATGTGGCTCAGTTCAGTTCAGTTCAGTCGCTCAGTCATGTCTGACTCTTTGCGACCCCATGGACTGCAGCACGCCAGGCCTCCCTGTCCATCACCAACTCCCAGAGCTTACTCAAACTCATGTCCATCAAGTTGGTGATGCCATCCAACCATCTCATCCTCTGTCATTCCCTTCTCCTCCTGCCTTCAATATTTCCCAGCATCAGGGTCTTTTCCTATGAGTCAGTTCTTCGCATCAGGTGGCCAGAGTACTGGAGTTTTAGCTTCAGCATCAGTCCTTCCAATGAATATTCAGGACTGATCTCCTTTAGGATGGACTGGTTGGATCTCCTTGCAGCCTAAGGGACGCTCAAGAGTCTTCTCCAACACCACAGTTCAAAAGCATCAATTCTTCAGTGCTCAGCCTTCTTTATGGCCCAACTCTTACATCCATACGTGACCACTGGAAAAATGATAGCTTTGGCTAGATGGACCTTTGTTGGCAAAGTGATGTCTCTGCTTTTTAATATTCTGTCTAGCTTGGTCATAGGCTGCTGCTGCTGCTGCTAAGTCTCTTGAGTCATGTCTGACTCTGTGTGACCCCATAGATGGGGGCCAATGGACACCAAATTGAACAACACCATGTAGAACGTTTCCATCATCTCAGAAACGTCTCTAGGAGAGCACTGACAAATCCCACACCTCTAAATGCACAGAGTAATTTCCTTTCCTGTTTAATATCAGCATGTTTAGACCACTGCACATTCTGACAAAAGTTTGTGAAATGCTTTTATTCACTCATTTACTCATAGCACCATATATTCATTAAGTACCTAATATGTGACAGGCACAGGAGTGAAGAAGATAGAAAAAGGACATACATGTTATTCTCATTTAATTAATATATGATTGAAGTGTTGTAGATATTGAAAATGTCTTCCAGTGATTGAGCTTTCTAATTGGGAGACTAATTAACGTTCAGCTTCCTAACATGGCACAATTGGGAAGCAACATATACAGCATAAAATATGGGCAAGGAAAGTAAAATATGAAAGTATAGGGATCAATGGTAGAGGTAAAGCACCTCTGCCATTGTTTATTGCAGATTTTCTTCTTTCATGTTCTTAAAAACTAGTAACATTAGAACTCAAGAAGATGACTGAAGGTTATAAAAAGTATACCTGAGAGTAACTTTCAAATGAGGTATGTAGGCAGACCCAGAAAATTTATAAGAACATTTGAGCAACATAGCAATTAATGGATTATAAACCACACAAGATAACATCTGCAAAGACACAGCAAATTATGGTTTATGTAGGCTTTTGAAATTAGTGTTAGAGAAATATAATCACATACAATTACCCTTTCAGACTCTGATGTCAACTTCTATATTCAATGTACTAAGAAGGCAAAACAAAACCTGGCTGTATTTGAAGAGATAGTTGGTTTGATCCTGTGGTGAGAAGAGATTATGGTCCCAAAATAGGCTGTGGTCTAGAGGATTTACCTAGGATTTCAGGGCATTAGTGCAGAAAGCTAGGGTTAAACAGTAGAATGAATGACTTAGGGAAGGTTAACCTACTTCCTATTTCTCAAGGGCATTCTGTGGAGAATCAAGAGTGGAATTGGACTGATGGTTGTTTGTAAGATGGCATGAGAAGGGAACAGGATTTGATATGCCATCCATTTCCTTCCAACCTCCATGTGCGATCAATATACTTTTGATTTAAAAACCATTGCCATCTCTTCTCAAAGCCAACTTATCTGCAATATCGATTTCCCAGGTATTGAGACTGTGTCTTCTGTGAGTAGCCTTGAAGTTTCTCCTTCTGCTGAGGAAAGTGAGGACTTCTGTGCCCTTAAATGCAGTGAGACTGCTTTAGTCTACACTCCCTCCATGTTCAGGGAACAGCCCGGCACTATTTCCTCATCTTTGAACCAATCTCTTCTGTTGGCATCCATGGCATCACATCAGTCTAACAATTTCTTATTTCATTCTAGCTCTGCAGCCATCATCTTGACTGGAGACTCCGACAACGGGCTACTGCTTACTCCCCGCTCCTCCTAGTTGTCACTCTTGTTACAAATTATGAAATAGTATAAAGTTTTTCTTAACATTTTCCACTGAGAGTATCTGGTGACTTATTATTGCATTTAGAACAAGATCTACATCCCATAACCTCATCATCTGGCTTCTCTCCAGCTCTGCAGACAACCTTCTAGTTGTCATTCATTCATCTATCCTTTTACTTATTAATTCTTTCACGTGTGTAGCCATTATAAGAGGGCATAATGTTCTGGGATCTGAGTGAAAAAATGCAGGCTTAAATTATTGCCTTCTTGGAGTTTATATCTCTCAATATTCAAGGGTGATCTGGCGTTGAGAGACAAGGAATAAAACAGATGAAAAGGGTATAATGAGTTAAATTATGATAAAGGCAAAGGAGAAAAAAGCAGGGAAGGGTGTGTGGATGAAAGGTTGAAAACCGAAAGAGAGTGGTGAAGGGAGGTTAAAGAGCTGGTGTTCAAATACAGACCTGAGAGGGAGAAAACTAGGCAGGGATCTGGGTGAAGAAAACCCAAGGTATAGAGAAAAGGAAGCACCATAGCCCTAGTGCACATGGAACATTCTAGGAACCACAAGGAGGTCAGATATGAGTACCACAGGTACAGGAGTGAGAAATGAGACAGAGGGGACTTCGTAGGCCATTTTAAGACCCTTTGAGTTCATTTGTGATGAGATGAGAAGCAGTTAGAAGGTTCTGAGCAGGGAGGTGATGTTTCTTTCTTAACATTGATTTTTTATGTGACACCTATGTGTGGGGCACACTGTGTCAGGCACTGTGCCACATTCCAAGCTTTATGGTTGACTTTTTATTTTGTCAACTGGGATATTTCCAAATCATTTATTAAATTGACTTCTTCATGTAATGGAGGATTAAAGACTTTTGAAATTAAGCCATCTTTGATTTCATATTAATTATTTAATATATATTTAAAAATTGTTTACAGTTAAGAGTAGTGTCTTTTGACTGTTTTTACAGTATACTGCAAGTAGAGGTTGTTTTTATTGTTCATTTGCTAAGTTGTGCCCTACTCTTTGCAACCCCTTTGCAAAACCTCTTTGCAATGGACTGTAGCACGCCAAGCTTCCCTGTCCTTCACTATCTCTTGGAGTTTGCTCAAACTCATGTCCACTGAGTCAATGATGCTAATACATCCATACGTGACCACTGGAAAAATGATAGCTTTGGCTAGATGGACCTTTGTTGGCAAAGTGATGTCTCTGCTTTTTAATATTCTGTCTAGCTTGGTCATAGGCTGCTGCTGCTGCTGCTAAGTCTCTTGAGTCATGTCTGACTCTGTGTGACCCCATAGATGGGGGCCAATGGACACCAAATTGAACAACACCATGTAGAACGTTTCCATCATCTCAGAAACGTCTCTAGGAGAGCACTGACAAATCCCACACCTCTAAATGCACAGAGTAATTTCCTTTCCTGTTTAATATCAGCATGTTTAGACCACTGCACATTCTGACAAAAGTTTGTGAAATGCTTTTATTCACTCATTTACTCATAGCACCATATATTCATTAAGTACCTAATATGTGACAGGCACAGGAGTGAAGAAGATAGAAAAAGGACATACATGTTATTCTCATTTAATTAATATATGATTGAAGTGTTGTAGATATTGAAAATGTCTTCCAGTGATTGAGCTTTCTAATTGGGAGACTAATTAACGTTCAGCTTCCTAACATGGCACAATTGGGAAGCAACATATACAGCATAAAATATGGGCAAGGAAAGTAAAATATGAAAGTATAGGGATCAATGGTAGAGGTAAAGCACCTCTGCCATTGTTTATTGCAGATTTTCTTCTTTCATGTTCTTAAAAACTAGTAACATTAGAACTCAAGAAGATGACTGAAGGTTATAAAAAGTATACCTGAGAGTAACTTTCAAATGAGGTATGTAGGCAGACCCAGAAAATTTATAAGAACATTTGAGCAACATAGCAATTAATGGATTATAAACCACACAAGATAACATCTGCAAAGACACAGCAAATTATGGTTTATGTGGGCTTTTGAAATTAGTGTTAGAGAAATATAATCACATACAATTACCCTTTCAGACTCTGATGTCAACTTCTATATTCAATGTACTAAGAAGGCAAAACAAAACCTGGCTGTATTTGAAGAGATAGTTGGTTTGATCCTGTGGTGAGAAGAGATTATGGTCCCAAAATAGGCTGTGGTCTAGAGGATTTACCTAGGATTTCAGGGCATTAGTGCAGAAAGCTAGGGTTAAACAGTAGAATGAATGACTTAGGGAAGGTTAACCTACTTCCTATTTCTCAAGGGCATTCTGTGGAGAATCAAGAGTGGAATTGGACTGATGGTTGTTTGTAAGATGGCATGAGAAGGGAACAGGATTTGATATGCCATCCATTTCCTTCCAACCTCCATGTGCGATCAATATACTTTTGATTTAAAAACCATTGCCATCTCTTCTCAAAGCCAACTTATCTGCAATATCGATTTCCCAGGTATTGAGACTGTGTCTTCTGTGAGTAGCCTTGAAGTTTCTCCTTCTGCTGAGGAAAGTGAGGACTTCTGTGCCCTTAAATGCAGTGAGACTGCTTTAGTCTACACTCCCTCCATGTTCAGGGAACAGCCCGGCACTATTTCCTCATCTTTGAACCAATCTCTTCTGTTGGCATCCATGGCATCACATCAGTCTAACAATTTCTTATTTCATTCTAGCTCTGCAGCCATCATCTTGACTGGAGACTCCGACAACGGGCTACTGCTTACTCCCCGCTCCTCCTAGTTGTCACTCTTGTTACAAATTATGAAATAGTATAAATTTTTTCTTAACATTTTCCACTGAGAGTATCTGGTGACTTATTATTGCATTTAGAACAAGATCTACATCCCATAACCTCATCATCTGGCTTCTCTCCAGCTCTGCAGACAACCTTCTAGTTGTCATTCATTCATCTATCCTTTTACTTATTAATTCTTTCACGTGTGTAGCCATTATAAGAGGGCATAATGTTCTGGGATCTGAGTGAAAAAATGCAGGCTTAAATTATTGCCTTCTTGGAGTTTATATCTCTCAATATTCAAGGGTGATCTGGCGTTGAGAGACAAGGAATAAAACAGATGAAAAGGGTATAATGAGTTAAATTATGATAAAGGCAAAGGAGAAAAAAGCAGGGAAGGGTGTGTGGATGAAAGGTTGAAAACCGAAAGAGAGTGGTGAAGGGAGGTTAAAGAGCTGGTGTTCAAATACAGACCTGAGAGGGAGAAAACTAGGCAGGGATCTGGGTGAAGAAAACCCAAGGTATAGAGAAAAGGAAGCACCATAGCCCTAGTGCACATGGAACATTCTAGGAACCACAAGGAGGTCAGATATGAGTACCACAGGTACAGGAGTGAGAAATGAGACAGAGGGGACTTCGTAGGCCATTTTAAGACCCTTTGAGTTCATTTGTGATGAGATGAGAAGCAGTTAGAAGGTTCTGAGCAGGGAGGTGATGTTTCTTTCTTAACATTGATTTTTTATGTGACACCTATGTGTGGGGCACACTGTGTCAGGCACTGTGCCACATTCCAAGCTTTATGGTTGACTTTTTATTTTGTCAACTGGGATATTTCCAAATCATTTATTAAATTGACTTCTTCATGTAATGGAGGATTAAAGACTTTTGAAATTAAGCCATCTTTGATTTCATATTAATTATTTAATATATATTTAAAAATTGTTTACAGTTAAGAGTAGTGTCTTTTGACTGTTTTTACAGTATACTGCAAGTAGAGGTTGTTTTTATTGTTCATTTGCTAAGTTGTGCCCTACTCTTTGCAACCCCTTTGCAAAACCTCTTTGCAATGGACTGTAGCACGCCAAGCTTCCCTGTCCTTCACTATCTCTTGGAGTTTGCTCAAACTCATGTCCACTGAGTCAATGATGCTATCTACCTACCTCATCCTCTGTTGACCCCTTCTCCTCCTGCTTTCTATCTTTCCCAGCATCAGGGTCTTTTCCAATGAGTTGGCATTTCTTGTGGTGGCCAAAGTACTGGTAAATGGGGAAATTTACCCAAGCTCAAAAGATACATCAGCTGTCTCTCTCCCCATTCATTACCACCAACATATCAATCATTGAGGAAAGTGCAACTCATTACATTGACAGAGAGGGACTCTTTTAGGAACTTTTTACATGAAATGCCTAGAAAAAATGAAAATGAGACCAACTCCACTCAAAATTAGTGGAAGAAGAAAACAGAAATTGAGAATCAACACATCTCAGTTGACAAAAATTGCCAGGAAAAATCTCCCCTGAAGTAGAATAAAACTGTGCCATAGCACCCCAAAATAGCATGGAGAATTTTAAAAGAAAACACCTAAAATGGGATATTCAAAAATTAAGAACAAAAATGGACAAAAACAAGAAGTGTCCATTAGAGTTGGCTCAGCTGATGTCAGAAATGGCTAATAAATTAAAATGGTCCCAAGGGAGAATAGATTTGAATGAAAAATTTGAAAGAAAACATTAAAGAAAGTCAGAAAAAGCAATAATTAGAATTAAATGAAAGAAATAAATTGGGTCAGAGAAAAGAGTAACCGAAATGAAAGAAATTTCTTATATATTTCCTATGAACAAATCATCCATTTATTATTTATGTCTATGTTCAATATTTTATATACATTATATTTTTTGAATCATTTGAAAGAAGGTTGTATGCGAAGATATTTACTTGCTAACCACCATGGAGTTATCAAATTCAGGGAACTTAGCATCAAATAATACTGCTGCCTATTCTATAGGTCATATCCCAAGTATATCAATTGTTCCATAATATCCTTCTTAAAGCTATTTTTATAATAAAGGATCCAGATCAGGATCTCGTATTGCATTTAATTGTCATGTCTCCGTAGTCTCTTTTGATCAAGAAGCGCTCCTCAGCCTTCCTTGGTCTTTCATGAAAATTACCGGCCAGATATTTTCTAGAGTATTCCTCAGTTTGGGCGTCCTTGATACCTCCTCGGGGACGGACTGAGGGTTGGGATTGCATACCACATAAGAGTTGTGTGTCCTGACGCCCTACATCTGCACCTTTTTGTTGATGTTCTGCCTCTTTGTGATCCTCATTTTGGTTACTTGTTAAGTTGTTACCTATTTTTTCCACTATAAATTTATTTTATTTCGTGATTAGCTAAAAAGTGTTGGAAGATACTCAAATGCTTTGTAAATGTCCTTGTTTTTTCCCCATATCTTTTCCCCAATTTACCTTAAGCATCCAGTCATGATTCTTGCCTGATGCTGAGGTGTTTCAGGCTCATCTGGTGGCTACCCCACAATTTTCCTAAGAGAGAGGAGTGGCATTTAGAAACCGAGACCTGGAATCCAGTCCTTCTGGGGTGTCACTGGCTTTGGGTCCTTCACTAGAAACAGCTGAAGTCATATTTTTCTGTTGATTCTAATTGCAGTCCATTCAATAGTGTCCTTTGACTTTGCTTGTTCAGTACCTGTTTCTTACTTCTTCTATAGCAAGAAATTGGACTCACAATAATATCTATGTATTTTTTCATTTGTTCAGTCCTGCAATACACACAAAGTAGTTTTCATTTATCAACAGGGCCAAAGAGTTTTCCTGTGTGTTTGTGCCAATTGACACTCCTGCGATTCATGCTATCTCCAGTTGTTCACATCCTCACCAGAGCTTTAGGAATGCTAGCATTTTTTGTGTCGTTTATTTCTAGCTCTTCCAGTTTGTGTACAGTGGTATATCTTTGAGGTTTTAATTTTCATTTGTGTATTCTTGATGAAACCTAGATAGCATATTGAAAAGCAAAGATATTACTTTGTCAACAAAGGTCTGTCTAGTCAAGGCTATGGTTTTTCCAGTAGTCATGTATGGATGTGAGAGTTGGACTATAAAGAAAGCTGAGAGCTGAAGAATTGATGCTTTTGAACTGTGGTGTTGGAGAAGACTCTTGAGAGTCCCTTGAACAGCAAGGAGAGCCAACCAGTCCATCCTAAAGGAGATCAGTCCTGGGTGTTCATTGGTAGAACTGATGCTGAAGCTGAAACTCCAATACTTTGGCCATCTGATGTGAAGAGCTGAGTCACTGGAAAAGACCCTGATGCTGGGAAAGATTGAGGGCAGGAGGAGAAGTGGACGACAGAGGATGAGATGGTTGGATGGCATCACTGACTCAGTGGACATGGGTTTGGGTGGACTTTGGGAGTTGGTGATGGACAGGGAGGCCTGGCATGTTGCAGTTCATGGGCTCGCAAAGAGTCGGACATGACTGAGCAACTGAACTGAACTGATGAGGTTTTAACCCATTCATTTGTTTATTTGCCATTTGGATATCTTTTCTGGGGGGAGAGGGAGGTAAAGTGTATGTTAACTTTTTCTGTTGCATTGTCTGTCTTTTTGTATAGCCTATATACACACACTGACACATAAACATTCTAGATAAGTGTAATTTGTGGCATATGTTTTTGAAAATAATTCCAAGCTCATCAGTATTTTTCCCCTATGTTTTTTTTATCATGAAAGCTTTATCATTTTGCCTTTAGTGTTTAGATCCTTAAGACTTCTAGAATGCTTTTGTGTATTGTATGAGGAGGGGTTGAATCATTTTTCCATGTTGAAATCCAAATGATACATTTCCTTGTATTGAAAGGACCTTTCTTTCTAGCACTTCATTGAAGTGTTCCCACATGTTTACCAATTATATAGCTATGCTTTTGAACTCTATTCCATTTAATTGGAATATTTTTCTATCTTTGTGTCATGCCACATTGTCTTAATTACTATAGTTTTATAAGTCTTTTAAAAAATTCGATTTTTAATTGGAGGATAGTTACTTTATGGTACTGTGATGGTTTCTGCCATACATCCACATGAATCAGCCACAGGTATATATCTGTCCCCTCCCTCTTGATCATCCCTTCCTATAAGAAGTCTTTTTTTTTAATAGAAATTCTTTTTTAAAATTTATTTTTAATTGAAAGAGAATTGCTTTACACTATTGCGTTGCTTCCTGTCCTTCATCAGTATGAATCAGCCATAGATACACATATGTCCCCTTCGTCTTGAACCTCCCTCCCTATAACAGGTCTTAATACCTAGTAATGTGAATCCTTCAACTTTGTTTACTTTAAAAATTGTCTTCAGTATCTGTGGACTTTAAATTCACATACATATTTTAATGTCAGTTTTCAATTTACACAATATAAAAATACAGCTGGGATTTTTTTGGATCGTATTGAATGAATATATCAGTTTAGAAATGATTATTCTTTGTCTAACATATAAAAGCCATAAACATTGTCCTATTTGTTTAGCTCTTTTACATTTTCTCTCAATAATGTCTTCAGTTTTTTGTGAAGTATTGCATATATTTTGTTAGGGTAATCTGTAAGTATTCTTTATGCTTTTATAACTATCACTTAAAAAACTCATTTTCTACTTCCTCCTGGTAGATAATAATGAGACTTTTTCTTTCTAACTTTAATGAGCAGTTTTTCTAGAGTCACTTATTCATTTTAATAGTTTTTCTGTGGAATATGTTTGGATATGCCAGATAAACAACTGTATGGTCTGTGCCCAATCACAGGAATATTTACTTTTCCATTTTTATGCTTTGGTTGTTGTTTTACTTACCTCTGTGCACAGCCAAGGACCTAGACTACAGTGTGGAGGAGACGAGGTGATAGAGGGTTCTTATCATATTCCTGATGATAGGAGGTGAGGTTTCAATATTTTGCTGTTAAACATGGTGTTTGTTGTAGGTATTTTTGTAGATTATGAATCTCAATACCAAACTAATGTCAGATTCTTCTATTCATTCTATAGTGAATTTTTTCAAGTGCTTTTTCTGACATCTATTGAGAAGATCTTTCTTTTTTTCTTTTCTTCTTCTAGTGTAGTGAATTGTTTGACTTTCTCCCCCCTTCCCTTTTTTCTTTCTTTTCTTTCTCCCTCCCTCTTCTTCCATCCTTCCTTCTTTCCCTCCCTCCCTCCTTTTTTCTTTTTCTTTGGCCATGGAAACAATGTTGCATTCCTGGAATAAATTTCAACAGCTTGAAATGTATTACATTTTTAATATATTCATGGCATATTGAAATCAATATTGCAACTACGTTCATGATGGATACTAGGCTCTTCTTGCAATGTCCTGTTCAGATTTTAATGTGAAAGTTAGGTTGGCATCATTACATAAGTTGGGGGCATATGCCCTCCTTATTTTGGATTAAAAAACCCTTCTGGCCTTTGTATCACACAAATTATCAAATGCCTAAAGGAAAAGGGGCCCAGAATGTTAAGGTCACTTCTCTGGGCTTCGTTTCTCTCCAGTAACACGTTCCTTGAGTTCTGGCTGCCTTGGTAGCTCCCTGATATCTGCAGCTTGATGTTTTCTGTATTTTATTCATCTTTTAAAGATTTTCTTGGTGAGAGGTTCATTTTTGCTGCAGACTGGCCCATCATGGTTGGCAGTGGAAGCCTCCTTCATTTTTAATCCCCATCTCCAGTTCTTGCCATTTTTCATAAGGGGCAGATAGATCAAGAATCTTTCAGCCTGGGTGTTACAAGTATTCATTAGAGACTTTTAGACTGCTGTCTGTGCTCACCTTCTCATGGTTGAATGCCTTAGGAATGAAGAAGAATATTTACCGAGACAAATGCTTCTGTCAGCTTGACAATGCTCTTTTCAAATGGAGCGCCTCTCAAAGCCAGCTCTGTCCGGTTCATTACCCAGTTGTTGCTCTACCCTCATCTTCAAAGATTTGCTTTAGATGATGCTAGTCTGCAGAGGTTTCTGTTTTCTGGTATATATAAGTTTTAGTTGTGTTAGAAGTTTTAGAGAAGTTAAGAAACATGTTCTTGGTTTCACTAATGAAGAATACTTGTTTAAATTTTGATTAGAATCTCTTATAAACATGCCCTGGAAGGATTTCTTTGGGTAAAACCTGGACAGATGTTAAATCAGGCAGAAAGGCACACATATACACAACCTAATTCTAAAAGGTGAAATCAAAGTTTTAGCAAATTATATTTTTACAGTAATGTCAGCAAGATGGCGTGAATCCCCCATTTATATTTCTGCTCAGCAGTCATAATTTGCAGCCATCTTGGGCAATAGTGCCTTAGTGGAGGATTTGGAATCTAGGTAGGAGACTGTTAATACCACTGAAGCAAAAAGACCAATGAGGGCTGTTTTGAGAAGGCAAACCCATGGCCCAGGCTGCTTAACTGCCAGACATCATCCTAGCTAGACCCCAAAACAGCTCCTTTCTCTGTGAATATGATTACATCCTTCTTTGGCCTTGGCCCTGCCACCAACACCATTTGCTACATGATCCTGCAGTTGTGCCTGCCTGTGCCTCAGGTATAGACTAATGGAACAGAATCAAGAGCCCAGAAATTAACCCACACATATGTTTTGTTGTTAAGTCACTAAGTTGTGTCCAACCCTTTTGCCAAACATACATAGTCAACTCATAATTAACAGGGGAGCCAAGAATACGCAATGGAGGAAGAACAGTCTCTTCCATAAATTCTTTTGAGAAAACTGAATATTCACATGCAAACAAATGAAATTGGACTCCCCATCTTACACCACTCACAAAATTAACTCAAAATAGATTAAGAACTAAAATGTAAGACATGAAAGCATAAAAGCCCTAGGTGAAAGCACAGGAAAAAGCCCTTTGACACTGGTGTTGGCAGCAGTGGTTTGGATATGACATCAAAACTACAGGTAACAGAAATCAGCAGTGGGTCTACAACAAACTTCTGTACAGCAAAAGAAACAGTCAACAAAATGAAAAAGCAACCTATGGAATGGGAGAAAAATATTTGCAAACATCTATCCAGTAGGAGGTTAATATCCAAGAAATATAAGGTACTCATACAACTCAATAGTAAAAACCAAGTAACCTGATTAGAAAACAGGCAGAAGAACTGAATAGACATTTTTCCTAAGAAGACATACAAGTGACAAACAGGTATATGCAAAAGTGCTTGTTACTATTCATCATGTAAATGCAAATCAAAACCATAGTGAGATATTACCTCAAAGATGTTAAACTAAGTCACTTCAGTCATGTCTGACTCTGTGCGACCCCATAAACGGCAGCCCACCAGGCTCTGCTGTTCCTGGGATTGTCCAGGCAAGAACACTGGAGTGGGTTGCCATTTCCTTCTCCAATGCATGAAAGTGAAAAGTGAAAGTGAAGTCGCTCAGTCGTGTCCGACTCTTCACGACCCCATGGACTGCAGCCTTCCAGGGTCCTCCATCCATGGGATTTTCCAGGCAAGAGTACTGGAGTGGGTTGCCATTGTCTTCTCCGTCAAAGATGTTAAGATGGTTATAAAGACAGGAGATAGCAAACACTGGTTGGAGTCTGGAGAACAGGAAATCCTCATACATGCTTGGTAGGGATGTAAATTGGTACAGCCATTATGGAAAACAGTACAGAAGTTCTTAAAAAAATTAAAACTACCATATGATCTAGCAATCCCACTTCCGGATATATACCCAAAGGAAATGAAATCTGTATCTTAAAGAGGTATCTGCATCCTCATGTTCCTTCCAGCATTATTCACAATAGCCAAGATATGAAAACTACCTACATTTCTATCAGTGGATAAATGGATAGATGAAATGTATCTACAGTGGAATGTTACTCAGCAATAAAATAAAGAATTCTTGACATTTGTGGTGACATAGATGGACCTGGAGGACATTATGTTAAGTGGGATACAGCAGACACAGAAAGAGAGACTGCCTGTTCTCACTGTGTGCAATCTGAGAATATGAACTCACAGGGCTCAGAGAGGAGAATGGTGGCTACCAGGGTCTGGGGGTGGAAGGGAATGGGAAGTTGTTGGTCAAAGGGTACAAATTTTTCAGTTTTAAGATGAATAAATTCTGGAATCTAACGTACAGCATGTTAACTATACTTGGCAATATTGTATTGTATGCTTTAAGTTGCTAAGATGGTAGATCTTAAATGTTCATACCACACACACACAAAGATAACTATGTGTGTAAATTAATGTATGTTAACTTGATTATCATAATCATGTCACTGTACATGTATATTAAATCATAATGTTTTACATCTTCAAAAAATCACATACTATTTAAATATATGGGCTTCCCTGGTGGCTCAGAGGTTAAAGCATCTGCCTCTGATGCGGGAGACTCGGGTTCGATCCCTGGGTCGGGAAGATCCCCTGGAGAAGGAAATGGTAACCCACTCCAGTATTCTTGCCTAGAGAATCCCATGGACAGAGAAGCCTGGTAGGCTACAGTCCACGGGGTCGCAAAGAGTCGGACATGACTGAGCGACTTCATTTCACTTCACTTCACTTCATTTAAATATATATATTTTTGTCAACATATCTCAATAAATGAATAAGTTAATTGAATCTCAAGATTAAAAAATATATATATTCACAGGTAAAAATATTTTATTAGCGTTTAGTGATAAAATTGCTTGGTAAAATAATATACATCTTTAGCAAATTTACTATAAACAATAAAAATTACTCTCAATTGTATTATTGCTTTCAACATTAAACTTTTGTCTTTGTGTTTGTAGTTCCTAAGAGTCAGTGGCAACAGTGGTAGTGGTCACCTGAATTCATTACATGGAGTTTTTCTCACCCAAGATGGGATCAGATTATAGCTCGTGAATGAATTCATTCTTAGAAATAATTTTTTTGAGAAAGACATATGGTCTTTGTTCATGTGACTTTGTTGAAACAGGAGAAAACCTTAGTTCTTATTTCCTTGCTTTACAGATGAGGAATTGGAATAATGTATATTTAAGTGGTTTATAAAAGGTAAGAGTGAATGAGAGAATCAGAATTTTGGTATCTCTCAATCAGGTGTCTCTGTAGTATGATTCCTCTCCAAAAGACTAAACCTAGAAATACTCAGAACAGACATGGGTTGGAAGCCTGATTCTAGTAATTACTATCCAGATTTGTGATTTGCAGAGAGTAGAAGAAGGGAATGGCACCCTACTCCAGTACTCTTGCCTGGAAAATCCCATGGATGGAGCAGCCTGGTGGGCTGCAGTTCATGGGATTGTGAAGAGTCGGACACGACTGAGTGACTTCATTTTCACTTTCACTTTCACTTTCATGCATTGGAGAAGGAAATGGCAACCCACTCCAGTGTTGTTGCCTGGAGAATCCCAGGGACAGGGGAGCCTGGTGGGCTGTCGTCTATGGGGTTGCACAGAGTCGGACATGACTGAAGCGACTTAGCAGCAGCAGCAGCAGCAGCAAAAGGAAAATAGTGAGGAAGGTGTATTATACTCAGCTATACTCCATTCAAGTATAAAGCCTAAAGCCAAACTGAGAGACTGTCAAGAAGTTTGGAATATTTTCCCTGTGAGCCTACCAATACATACCATGGCATATATTTACTGTAAATATATATATTTATATGCATTTATATTATAAACATATAAAAAATAGTGAGGAAGGTGTATTATACTCAGCTATACTCCATTCAAGTATAAAGCCTAAAGCCAAACTGAGAGACTGTCAAGAAGTTTGGAATATTTTCCCTGTGAGCCTACCAATACATACCATGGCATATATTTACTGTAAATATATATATTTATATGCATTTATATTATAAACATATAAATAAAAATATTTTTACAGTAAGTCTACTAGAAGATCTACTCAAGGATGTAGATCCTTTTACAAGAAATACAGGAGGAATGAATAATACCTTAAAATGCCTTCACAGAGATAAAATCAGCAAAATCTATGAGGTGGAAATGCTATAGGAAAAGCAACTTGTTATATTCAACAAGTATGTTACCAACAGAAGGAGAGGAAAAAGAGAGGGAGGGGAAATATAGATGAAAAAAGATATGTCAGTTAGTAGCAATGTGTGGATCTAATTTGGCTCCTTGTTGAAAAAGCACATGTAAAATTTATGAACCAATTGGAGAAATATGAATATTTGGATATTTGATGGTAAGTAATTATTTTTAAAATGTCTTGACAATGGTAGTATGGTTCTTTTGAAATAATGATGTTATGTTTTAAAAACTATATACTGAAATATTTATAGTATATACATTCTGAAATTTATTATTTACTGTATTAATAAATAAAGATATAAATGTATATAAATATATATTTACAGTAAATATATACCAAAATATTTATAATCAAATAATGTGATGTCTGGGGATTTGCTTCTGAATATTTTAGAGGAGGGGGGAAATGGGTGGAATATAAACGAAACAAGATTNTCTGAAATTTATTATTTACTGTATTAATAAATAAAGATATAAATGTATATAAATATATATTTACAGTAAATATATACCAAAATATTTATAATCAAATAATGTGATGTCTGGGGATTTGCTTCTGAATATTTTAGAGGAGGGGGGAAATGGGTGGAATATAAATGAAACAAGATTAGTCAAGTGTTAATAGTTGTGGAAGCTGGTGATTATCTGGGAATCTCATTCATACCATTCTTTCTATTTTTATATTAAATTGATCATTTTTATACCAAAAATGTACCATAAACAGGGAGGACTTGTAGAGGCAGGAACATTACAGTGGAAAGCAGTGACAGGTCCTCCCTGGTGGTATGGTGGATTGGAATCCTCCTGCCAGTGTAGGGGGCACAGATTCCATCCCTGGTCCAGGCAGACACCGTGGGGCAACTAAGCCCGTGCACCGCGACCACTGAGCCGTGCGCCGCAGCTACTGAAGCCTGTGTGCCTAGAACCTCTGCTGCACAAGAGGAGCCGCCGCAATGAGAAGCCGCGCGCCGCCACGAAGAGGAGCTCTGCTCACTGCAACTAGAGAAAGCCCACGCGTGGCAGCAAGGACCCAGCACAGCCAAAACAAATAAAGCCGGGACAGAGGGCCATCCGATGGGGGGATTATGCAACTATAAAATGACAAGAATGTCACCAGCCTAATAACTAGACTTATACCACTTAGCAGAAGATCTGATACACACCAGTGGTTCCTGAGGACATTATTCTTATTACCTGAGGGTCTAGTAATTAAGCTTATAAGCAAAGACACTGAATCATGTAGCAAGTGGTAAATTATGGTCCGTTTCAGAAAGCAGTGCCTCAGTTAATGCATTTGACAAAGTTTTCGTTAACATCGCTTCACATGTGAGATGTCTCAGCATATGACATGATCTGGTCCAGAGTCCCCGCGCCACTTTGGGGTATGTCTGTGATGACAGTGACCGTGGGAGTGCTCAGCGAAGCTTCAAGAGCACCTGCAGCTGAGAGTGCAGCTGATGGACAGCAGCAGCTGCCGCCAGTCTGGCTACTCCACCGCCCTCGTGCTGAGCCCAGGCTTCTCCTGGGCTGCTTTCAGTCAAGACCCGGCATGATGGAGACTGCTAGTACTGGCACATTTTTGCCCAACACAAGATTCCTTTACCTTGCAACTTTTAATCAACCATCGGTCCGGTTGAAGTTTCTCAAAACTGCTGTGGAATAAGGCTCTTCCTACCTAATCTGCCTTCCTTCTTTCTTTTCACAGGTGGTGTTCTGCACCATGGACTGAAGGCTCTTCCTACCTGCTTCTGCTCCATCCCTCTCTATCCATCACAGGCCTGCCTATGACTTGGCTTCCTCTTCCAGGAAGAATAAACAAGACAGAGATGTACACTGGCAGGATGGATTAAGGATAACCCTACACTCGGTTACCTTGCATTGGGTCTCTCATTTTTCTGCTTCAGGAATGCAGTAGGGAGCTAAATCAGCAGTGAATTATCAAGTTAAGTTCTCAAAGAAGGTCTGATTCTTGATGAATCTGGCCCAGGAACTCTGAAATCTGGCTTTGGACTTAAGCATGCAATTAACTCTCATCATGGCCTTCTCATATTTGGAATTTATCACTTTCTCATAGGAAAGTGTTTTTTTTTTTCCCTTGGGACACTAAAGTTCATCTTTTTTTTTTTTTAAGTCCATCTTAAATGATATAATTCTTTAATACCTGTAAGGTTTATATCTTTAATTACTCAATAGAGGAAAAAAATAGTTCATAAACAGGTAAATAAGTATCTATTTCTGGAATGAGATGCTGCTCGTCTCCAGTGTATGTTAGCTAGAGTTTTAACTGTTGTTCATCCCCATGTTTATTTCCCCCCTTTCAAGGCGGGCCTGTCCCTCAATGGTGGTGATGAGATTTCAGGGTCTTTCCAATTTTGGATTCTTAGTACACTTGGTCAGCTTTTATTAATTGTTTTGTTCAGCTCCATCTCTTTCCTTTCCTCTATATTGCTTATCTTGACCAGAGTTTGCACACAGGTGAGAGGCAAGCACTGTGTAGTTTGTTGCGTGTTCCACCATTCCTTAATATATTCCAGCAGGACATCTCTCTCTCTCTCTTTCTTTTCACTACGCTGTGTGGCTTGCAGGATCTTAGTTCCCTAACCAGGGATTGAGCCTGGGCCCACAGCAGTGGAAGTATGGAGTCCTAACCACTGGACTGTTAGTGAATTTCCCCAGCAGCACACCTCTTACCTTACCAGTCTGGGTCATGAAAACATTTTAGTTTTCTTTCCCTAATGTTGGTCAGTGGTGCCAATGTAAAAATGAGGTGGAAATTGACTGTTCATTCATTCATTTATTCACAGGCTTCCTGAATGCTAACATATGCCAGGCTTGGAGATCAGGACTGACAACACAGTCTGGAGCAGACACATATTGAACAGTTTTATTCACACACAAAGAAACTAATCCATACATGGGTTATGTACGGAATAGTTCTTAAAATTTTTGTTAGCTCTGACATAGATGCAGACTTCCATTTTAAAACATAGGTTGGCTTTTGGTAGATTTCATTGAGGCTTAAATCAGGAATGTAGGAAATGTAATTTCATCCATAAATGTATCCCTTAGTCTCTCATCTCTGATGGTTGAGTTTAAATCTCAGAATGAGCTTCAGTTATTGAATGACAATAAGCCTTTTCTGGCTTTTCCTTACTATCAAGCTATACTTTCTTATATATTTATTTGGGTGCGCTGTCTTAGTTTTGGCATGCAGGATCTAGTTCTGTGACCAGGGATTGAACCTGGGTCTTCTGGGTTGGGAGCACAGATTCCTAGCCACTGGACCACCAGGGAAGTCTCAACTTTTACTTTCTAATGACATATTTATCCTGAAGGCCTTTTCACCAAGAGTGAGTATTCTTCATAGGCAGAATTGCCTGATATAGAGAAAAAATATAGTATAAGTATATCTTATGAAACATTTGAGAGCTGCTTATATTAAGAATCGACTTGTTTTTCTTAAGATTCAGTTTAATGGGCCATCCTGTATGTAGCTGGTACTTCTGTTTTTTTTTTTTAAGAAGTTGAAAATACCTATTTATTCAAGCATTTTCATTCTTTATTGCTTTTAAAAAATTTTTTTTAGTTGAAGGATAATTGCTTTGGTACTCCTATTCTTATGGAAGGAAAAAATGAAATTGAAATTGTGTTTTTCATAAGTGGTCAGAAAACAGGGAGACAGATATTCTAGCTAAGAATTTGGTGTTTCTAAGGTTTCCTTTGTCCATGTTCTTGCTTACACTTTTGTGAGCTACTGTTCATGATAATATGTATTGACCAGACTCTGTTAACCTGTGGAAGAGTTTTGTTGATGTGAGAATTTAAATATATTCAATTCATAAGAATTCTTTTCTTTATCTGAATACTCCATTCATAGGCCAAATCCAAAACTTTGTATAGTATTTGGTATATTTTATATGAGGATTAAATACATCATTATGTCAGAAGTTACATTCAACCTCAAAGATTCAGATTTCTTGAATGATTATCTGCAGAGGCCTTCTGTCCAAGTCCACAGATCAGTATTCACTAGGAAAAAGTTCAGTGACACAGAAGAAAGGACATTGGGAGTTGGGATATATTTATGCCCTGATCTTTCAGGGCATAAAGACCTCCAGGAGGCGCGTAGCGCCCCCACACAGCGTGCGGGGAAGCCAGCCTCCTCGGTGGGGAGGAGGCACCGCCCTGGGAAAGTGGCCTCAATCTTGTGTTCTTTGTTTCTTAATCTGTTAAATGAGGCAATTGGACTACATCTGCATTTTTCAAGGTCCTCTAAGAACTGTCTCTGTAACAGTGCTTCTGGGGTCAGTTCAGTTCGGTCGCTCAGTCATGTGCGACTCTTAGCGATGCCATGGACTGCAGCACGCCAGGCGTCCCTGTCCATTGCCAACTCCCGGAGTTTACTCAAACTCATGTCCATTCAATCACTGATGCCATCCAACCACCTCATCCTCTGTCACCCCTTCCCCTCCTGCCCTCAATCTTTCCCAGCATCAGGGTCTTTTCCAATGAGTCAGTTCTTCATATCAGGTGGCCAAAGTATTGGAGTTTCAGCTTCAGCATCAGTCCTTCCAATGAATATTCAGGACTGATCTCATTTAGGATGGACTGGTTGGATCTCCTTGCAGTCCAAGGGATTCTCAAGAGTCTTCTCCAACACCACAGTTCAAAAGCATCAATTCTTTGGTGCTCAGCTTTCTTTATGGTCCAGTTCTCACATCCATACATGACCACTGGAAAAACCATAGCTTTGACTAGACAGGCCTTTGTTGGCAAAGTAATATCTCTGCTTTTTAATATGCTGTCTAGATTGGTCATACCTTTCCTTCCAGATTGGTCATAACTTTCCTTCTAAGGAGCAAGTGTCTTTTAATTTCATGGCTGCAATCACCATCTGCCGTGATTTTGGAGCCCCTCAAAATAAAGTCTGTCCCTGTTTCCACCAATTTCCCCATCTACTTGCCATGAACTGATGGGACTGAATGCCATGATCTTAGTTTTCTGAATGTTGAGTTTTAAGCCAGCTTTTTCACTCTCCTCTTTCACTTTCATCAAGAGGCTCTTTAGTTCTTTGCTTTGTGCCATAAGTGTGGTGTCATCTGCATATGTGAGGTTATTGATATTTCTCCTGGCAATGTTGATTGCAGATCGTGCTTCATCCAGCCTGGCATTTCACATGATGTACTCTGCATATAAGTTAAATAAGCAGGATGACAATACATAACCTTTACGTACTCCTTTCCCGATTTGGAAAGTCAAGAAAATTGTAAAAAACCTTTATACTCCACAGTGTATTCGAAACTAAAATAGTAAAGTTTATGTATATAATACCTGGGGCTTCCCTGGTGCCTCAGACAGTAAAGAACCTACCTGCGATGCAGGAGACCTGGATTTGATCCCTGGGTTGGGAAAATCCCCTGGAGTAGGAAATGGCAACCCACTCCAGTATTCCTGCCTGGAGAATTCCATGGACTGAGGAGGCTGGCGCGCTACAGTCCATGGGGTTGCAAAGAGTCAGACATGATTAAGCGGCTAACACTTTCACACATAATACCTATGTATGAATAGATCACATTATATATTATATGATGTGTATAAAATTTAATATGCTAAATGTTAAAGTTTATATAATACTTATTCTATTAATATTATAAAAATGTATGAAACTATACATTTTAGCAACAGTGAGGCTCTGAGTAGTATGTAGGGTTCAAAAAACAACAAACCACAGACCATGTAAAGTTTGCATTCTGCAAACTTTTTGACTACAAACCCTCTTCTGAGAAAGCTGTTCATATCACATGGGCTACCTGGAGGACACTGGGTTTGGTGAGTGTAATAAATATCCTCTCCAGCTCTAACAGGCTATGGATATCCATAGAAAGATCTGGCTTTGATGAAATGTATCTAGGGCTCATATTTCAGGAGGCTGAGCTGTTTGACTCAAACTGTGCCAACAGCGAGGAGACCTGGAATGTTCAGAGTACACAGGGAATATAGCGAGGCTGGTGAGGCTTCTTTTGTTTTACTCATAAATGACATTGACAGCCTGTCCAGCATCTTCTCTGACCGTGAGGAGATCTGCATAGATTCAGCTGTAAGCTGTCCTTTCCAATTTTATTTCGATTCTTTGATTTGATGAGGGTGTTGTCATGGGAAGTTCCGTGTGGAAACAGAGAGAGGACACAATTTAAGTTTTCCCAAGGAGTAGTGGCTCCCTGTTCTGTTTTCAACTCCTGTTCCATTCCCCTTTGAGAGTTCTCTTTGTACCTTGTTGGGGCCTCACTTTTATTCCTACGATTTTGATTTTCTAGTTTAGGGTATTTTCTCAACTCATATTTGTGTCATGGAAGAGTTAAGAAAACTGAGATCTTTATTTTGTGGTCAAAATCTTTCTCCCCCTTAGGTCTTCTGGCTCTTGGCAGAAAATCATCAATTTTAAAAGTCATTCATGTGGCTTCTGAGAAATGGGGGCTGCTGTGATTGATCTCTTGGCTGCAAAACAGAGTCTGCTCAGAACCTGGTAGAGACATGAGGAAGCCTGAGCTTCCAGATGGTCTTAGCTGAATTTTCATGTGTTGAAGCCTCCTAAAACTCTTATGTGTTGAAGTCTTTAACCCCCAATACCTCAGAATGTGACTATATTTGGAGATTTTTTTTTAAAAATTGTTGTTGTTCAGTTGTGGGGTCATGTCTGACTCTGCAGCCCCACGGACTGTGGCACACCAAGCTTCCCTGTCCTTCACCATCTCCCAGAGTTTGCTCAAACTCATGTCCAGTGAGTCAGTGATGCTATCTAACCATCTTATCCTCTGCCACCCTCTTCTCCTTTTGCCCTCAATCTTTCCCAGCATCAGGGGCTTTTCCAGTGAATCGACTCTTTGCTTCAGATGGCCAAATTCTTGGAACTTCAGCGTTAGCATCCATTCTTCCAGTGAATATTCAGGGCTGATTTCCTTTAGGATTGACTGATTTGATCTCCTTGCTGTCCAAGGGACTCTCAAGAATCATCTCCAGCACCACAGTTCTAAAGCATTAATTCTTTGGTGCTCAGCCTTCTTTATGGTCTAACTCTCACATGTGTACATGCCTAATGGAAAAACCATAACTTGGACTATATGGACCTTTGTAGGCAAAGTGAAGTCTTTGCTTTTTAATAGACCATTTAAAAAGTCTTTATTGAATTTGTTACAATATTGCTTCTGTTCTTTTTTTTTTGGCTACAAGCATGGTGGGATCTCCGCTCCCTGATCAGGGATCAAACTCACACCCCCTGCATTGGAAGGTGAAGCCCTAACTGCTGAACTACCAGGGAAGTCCTGAGATGGGGGGTTTAAAAGAGGTAATTAAGTTAAAATGAGGCCATTCCCAACAGAAGCAGCAGAAAGTAGGACGCAGACACATATAGAGGGAAGCCCATGTGACGACACAGGCAGAAGGTGGCGTCTCCAAGCCAAGGAGAGGGGCCGCAGAAGAATGAACCCTGCTGACACCTGGATTTCGGACTTCTAGCCTCCAGAGTTGTGAGAAAAGCTTCTCTGTTGAAGCCACAGAGCCTGTGGTATTTGAACGCAGCACACAGAAATGAAGCAGACTCCCACCACTTCCACGCGCAGGGGAGGCTGTTGCCTGTAGTATGTAATGCTTTTGGTCAAAGCAATGTTCAGCTGGCTTCTCAGTTTCTCTGCTGAGATAATGATGGTGGTGGTATCTTTAGCATGCTTCCTGGAAGAATGATCAATGAATAAGTAAGTAACTTGATAAAGAAAGAGCATCCAAATAAATGGGTGTTTCTTTTCACAGATGCCGTCCAATTGCCCATGGGAACAGTTCTTCTTGTCCCTTTTCAGACAAAGGAATATCATAGAGACAAAGTTGAAAACTACTTCTCGATGTGAAGGAGCTTTGGTTCAGCTGCAGAGCTAAACTCTCACCTCTGTATGAATTTGGAATTGGCTGTGAGTGATTATAAAGGAAAATCTATTGTCGCTGAAGGATCTTATTTGCAACAAAAGATAAGAACAGATATTTCTTAGTGTCACTGTGTTCTAGTATGTGGTCTTTATGCTTGGGCTCCTGATTGCTTTCCTGTGCCTTGTTAAATTTATTGCTTTTCTGGACCCTGTAAAGAAAAATTGCTTTAAAAAACTATAAACTCTGGGCAGCACAATGACAAACTCCTGTATATGTTTTTTTTTTTTTTTTTTACCTTTTCTCCTGAACCCACTGAATTTGTGCATTAGAAAATTATTATTATATGTTAAAAATTATATAGCCCAGGGGCTGAGATGGTAAAGAATCTGCCTGCAATGCAGGAGACCTGGGTTCGATCACTGGATTGAAATGATCCCCTGGAGAAGGGAATGGCTACCTACTCCAGTATTCCTGCCTGGAGAATTCTGTGGTCAGAGGAAACTGGTGGGCGACAGTCCTTGGTGTCGGAAACAGCCAGAGAGGACTGAGTGACTAACACTTTCACTTTCTTTCATATTAGAAATTGCCGTCCTCCTCCCTTTTGCCTAAACATGTTTAGCTTCTTATTTGAATTTCCATTATGTCTTTGTTTCAGAATTTTATTTAATTTGAATTCATATTAAACTAATCAAATACAGAAATGATTCTTTCCCCTTGCTCTAATGTTACAAAGAACTTATCTTCACATATAGGAATTGCCCATGTTAATTGTAGTTTTATCTAGATCTCAGTCTTTGTCTCCACTGTTATTTTATTCATATGTCTATACATCCAGGAACAAGGAAAATGCAATACAATGCAATATCAGAACTTCAAAACAGGGACTTCCTTGGTGGTCCAGTGGCTAAGACTCTACATTCCCAATCAGGGCCTGGGTTTGACCCCTGCTCAGGGAACTAGATCCTGCATGCTGCAACTAAGACCCAGTGCAGCCAGATCAATTAAAAAAAACACACAGACACAAACTTCAAAGGAAGACAAAACGCATGTTTACAGGTAAAGTATCCTACAAAAATTCTAGGGTTGGGTAAAAATTCTGCTTCCAAACCTCCTAGCAAACCCGGTAAGAAAGCAAACACATTTGTTTTATTTATTTTTAATTTTTTTTTACTTTACAATATTGTATTGGTTTTGCCATACATTAACATGAATCCGTCACGGGTGTACACGTGTTCCCAATCCTGAACCCCTCTCCCACCGCCCTCCCCATACCATCCCTCTGGGTCATCCCAGTGCACCAGCCCCAAGCATCCTGTATCCTGCATCAAACCTAGACTGGCGATTCGTTTCTTATATGATATCATACATGTTTCAATGCCATTCTCCCAAATCATCCCACCCTCTCCCTCTCCCACAGAGTCCAAAAGACTGTTCTATACATCTGTGTCTCTTTTGCTGTCTCACATACAGGGTTATCGTTACCATCTTTCTAAATTCCATGTATATGCGTTAGTATACTGTATTGGTGTTTTTCTTTCTGGCTTACTTCACTCTGTATAATCGGCTCCAGTTTCATCCACCTCATTAGAACTGATTCAAACGTATTCTTTTTAAAGGCTGAGGAATACTCCGTTGTGTATATGTACCACAGCTTTCTTATCCATTCATCTGCTGATGGACATCTAGGTTGCTTCCATGTCCTGGCTATTATAAACAGTGCTGCGATGAACACTGGGGTACATGTGTCTCTTTCAATTCTGATTTTCCTCGGCGTGTATACCCAGCAGTGGGATTTCTGGGTCTTAAAGCAGTTCTATTTCCAGTTTTTAAAGGAATCTCCACACTGTTCTCCATAGTGGCTGTACTAGTTTGCATTTCCACCAACAGTGTAAGAGGGTTCCCTTTTCTCCACACCCTTTCCAGCATTTATTGCTTGTAGACTTTTGGATTGCAGCCATTCTGACTGGCGTGAAATGGTACCTCACTGTGGTCTTGATTTGCATTTCTCTGATAATGAGTGATGTTGAACATCTTTTCATGTGTTTATTAGCCATCTGTATGTCCACATTTGTTTTCAAATTGTAAGTGAAGGAAAAAAACCAAGTACTTATTAACTGTATGACCTTGGGCAGGTTTAGTAATCACCCTGTGCCTCTGTTTCTTCATTAGCTTAATAAGAATGATAGAAGTAACTTCCTTCTATAGGCATATTATGAGGAGTAAATCAAATGTGCCAGTATTAGTAAAGCATTTAAAACAGTGGCTGGCACAAGGTAAGCACTATTTCAGTGTTTTTAAAATAAAAAATAAATGCTGAGGAATATTCTCAAGGAATGTAAAGCTTCACCCAGTATCTAATTTTAAAGGATAGTTCTCCCTGGGAGCTTCACCTTATCAATAGGAGAGTAAGGGAGGCAAGGTAAAAATGCTCTCTTATGACTTCTCTGTTGTAAACACATTCATGGGATTCGTGGAATGTTTTCTTGACTCATCCCTCAGTAAGCACCGAGGACAGAACGTTGAACTCAGGAAAAGCAGTTTTGCAGCAGGCCAGGATAATATGTTCTGAACCTGCAATGTTCTGATGATCGGGCTTTAGCTCTAGATTATAAAGAAATGGATGGGCTCATTTCCTTCAAATAACCCTTCATAAGTATCTCTTACCTTACCTGGGCGTTTTATAAGTAGTGCAGTGGAAGCATGGAGTTATGGTGTCTGCGAGGGCTTCACGTGAAAGTGCTGCATCCTGCTGATGTAAAGCCAGGGATGGCATAAACGCCATAGCATTTGCTGGTTAGTAGCAGGCACACCTGCTGTATGTTACTGGAGATGCCAGTGGCTGGCTTGTAACTCTGGGCAAGTTATTTCCCTTCTTAGGGTCCTTGGTTTTACCATGTCAGGCATTGCAACCTCACAACAGTGCTTTGAGAATGAAGTAGATGGAGAGCATGCATTGTTAACACGATGAGTGATTACTTAGTCAGGAGTGATGACAAAGGGGAATTTTGACTTTTTCTAGTTTGGCGACTGTACGGAGCCTCAGGCACTTGATCTGCAAATTGGGAAAGTAATAGCANGGATTGCAGCCATTCTGACTGGCGTGAAATGGTACCTCACTGTGGTCTTGATTTGCATTTCTCTGATAATGAGTGATGTTGAACATCTTTTCATGTGTTTATTAGCCATCTGTATGTCCACATTTGTTTTCAAATTGTAAGTGAAGGAAAAAAACCAAGTACTTATTAACTGTATGACCTTGGGCAGGTTTAGTAATCACCCTGTGCCTCTGTTTCTTCATTAGCTTAATAAGAATGATAGAAGTAACTTCCTTCTATAGGCATATTATGAGGAGTAAATCAAATGTGCCAGTATTAGTAAAGCATTTAAAACAGTGGCTGGCACAAGGTAAGCACTATTTCAGTGTTTTTAAAATAAAAAATAAATGCTGAGGAATATTCTCAAGGAATGTAAAGCTTCACCCAGTATCTAATTTTAAAGGATAGTTCTCCCTGGGAGCTTCACCTTATCAATAGGAGAGTAAGGGAGGCAAGGTAAAAATGCTCTCTTATGACTTCTCTGTTGTAAACACATTCATGGGATTCGTGGAATGTTTTCTTGACTCATCCCTCAGTAAGCACCGAGGACAGAACGTTGAACTCAGGAAAAGCAGTTTTGCAGCAGGCCAGGATAATATGTTCTGAACCTGCAATGTTCTGATGATCGGGCTTTAGCTCTAGATTATAAAGAAATGGATGGGCTCATTTCCTTCAAATAACCCTTCATAAGTATCTCTTACCTTACCTGGGCGTTTTATAAGTAGTGCAGTGGAAGCATGGAGTTATGGTGTCTGCGAGGGCTTCACGTGAAAGTGCTGCATCCTGCTGATGTAAAGCCAGGGATGGCATAAACGCCATAGCATTTGCTGGTTAGTAGCAGGCACACCTGCTGTATGTTACTGGAGATGCCAGTGGCTGGCTTGTAACTCTGGGCAAGTTATTTCCCTTCTTAGGGTCCTTGGTTTTACCATGTCAGGCATTGCAACCTCACAACAGTGCTTTGAGAATGAAGTAGATGGAGAGCATGCATTGTTAACACGATGAGTGATTACTTAGTCAGGAGTGATGACAAAGGGGAATTTTGACTTTTTCTAGTTTGGCGACTGTACGGAGCCTCAGGCACTTGATCTGCAAATTGGGAAAGTAATAGCATTTTCCTTCTGTGGCTGTTGCAAAGATGAAATGCAGGAGCAAAACACAGTGATTGACATTTATTTATTGCTTAATAAAGGTTACCTGTATACGTTATTCAATCTTCTACTAAATATTGCATATTCTACTCTCTAATTGAAGTGTGTGTGTGTTAGTCGCTCAGATGTGTCTGACTCTTTGCAACCCCATAGACTATAGCCTGCCAGGCTCCTCTGTCCATGGGGTTCTCCAGACAAGAATGCTGGAGTGGGTTGCCATGCCCTCCTCCAGGCTAACTGAAGTAACACTGGGTAAAAATGGCATATGTTATATATACATGTATCACATCTTTATCTGTTCATTCTTTGATGAACANAGACTATAGCCTGCCAGGCTCCTCTGTCCATGGGGTTCTCCAGACAAGAATGCTGGAGTGGGTTGCCATGCCCTCCTCCAGGCTAACTGAAGTAACACTGGGTAAAAATGGCATATGTTATATATACATGTATCACATCTTTATCTGTTCATTCTTTGATGAACACTCAGGTTGTATGCTTGCCATAAAACTCCTAGAAGAAAACATAGGCAGTACACTCTTTGACATGGGTCTTAGCAGTATTTTTTGCACATATCTCCTTAGTCAAGGGAAATAAAAGCAAAAATAAACAAGCGAGAACGAATCAAATGAAAAAGTTTCTGCGCAGCAAAGGAAACCGTTAAGATGAAAAAGACAACCTACTGACTGGGAGAATATATTTGCAAATCATGTCTCTGATAAGGGGTTAATATCCAAAATATATAAGTAACTCATACAACATGGAATTCAAACAACCCATTAAAAAATGGGCAGAGGAGTTGAATAAACACTCTTCCAAAGAAAACATAGAGATGGCCAACAAGCATATGAAAAGATGTTCAACATCACTAATTAAGGGAAATACAAGTAAAAACTACAATGAGCTATCATGTCACACCCCTTAGAATGGCTGCCATTGAAAAGGAAAGAAAGAATAAGTGTTGGAGAGATGTGGAGAAAAGGAAACACTCCTACACTGTTGGTGGGAATGTAAATTGGTGCAGCCACTATGGAAAACAGTATAGAGAATCCTCAAAAAATTAAGGATCGAACTATCAAATGATCCAGCTATTCCAGTTCTGGATATTTAACCAAAGATATGAAACAAATTTGTTAAGATATGTGCACAGCTATGTTCATCACAGCATTTTTTTACAAAAGGCAAGATAGGGAAATCCGCAGTGTTCCTAACTAAGGGACAAATCAATCTTTTTGATCTTCCCAAGTTTGAGCTTGAAATGATTTGATTTTTAGCTTATGATTTATTATGATTTACTTATGGCTTCAGGTTTTACAGTGTCCTGGGGTCTGAACACCATTGAAATGATCAATTTTTTTTCTGTCTTTTAGTTCTGTCCTCATAATTATCTCTGCTACTTACTCAGAAAAATTCCTAGGGGGTAGAAGATTGGAGACGTGTTGGCCTGAACCATTCTTTTTATATTTGAGCTATTATAGATTTTTCTTTCTTTTGCCTGCCCTCACACTTAAAACCTGACTGGTGTCTCCTAATCACTCCCTCTTCTATCTATGGCACCTTTGCCTGGAATTTGCAAAGTCAGATTGAATTTGCTGCTAAGGATATAAGTGTATTCAGCTCTTTGCTTGTCTCTCTCTGGAACATATTAATAGCTCATTAATGCTTCTTTTTTTTTTATTGCCACTGCTCTTTGATAGCTTTATAGAAAAGTAGTTTTCTCCCCCTTATTGTTACCATGGGGATGATGGTGTTTTGCACTGTTCTACATCCTAATCAGAAAAAGAATTCCCTCAACAACCTTAAAGCATTTATTATTTTCTGATTATAAACTCTGGGATCAGTTCTGTGATTTATAAAGTTTATATTATAGGATTCCTTTACATATTAAGGAGACAGCAGAAGGGTATTGTATGTGTAATTGGAATTTCTGAACTACCACATCTACTATTTATTTGTTTTTTGATTCTCTGCCTGTTTTTCACGAGGGAGAAGATGATTGACAGTGAAATATCAAGAGACAGGCAAAGGACACAAATCCCTTTAGTGTAGATGAAGAATAAAGGATTTAACAGCATGGTGATGGCTTTACCAATTTGGAGATTCAGGAGTATTCTTTCTTCTGGAGGGGCAGTTTCCGTGACTTTAGATAGTGACACTGCCTGTATGTGGTGAGGCGCTCCATAGGCAGGCAGGTATTTTCAGGAATCTGGGTCCAAAAAGAAGACCAGTCTGCCCCGCTGGACTTTATGTCCCTGTGACTGTACAGAGAAGCACCTCTCATTCTAAGTCTATGTTATGTGTTTACCTGCTGCTTTGGGGAATCCGGTAAAAACTCAGGTTAACCCTATTGGTTATCCTGGTGATGTTATGTTCATCCTTTATCCCTTTGTATGCATTTCAGTCCCAGCACCCTTCTGGGAACATACAGACTCAGAGATCACTTTTTATCACTCCTGGGATCTGATTGGTTCCCAAGTGGCTCAGAGGTAAAGAATCCACCTGCCAATGCTGGAGACACAGGAGATGCAAGTTTGATTTCTGGATTGGGAAGAGCCCCTGGAGAAGGAAATGGCAACTCACTCTAGTATTCTTGCCTGGGAAATCCCACGGACAGAGGAGCCTGGTGGGCTACAGTCCATGGCGTTGCAAAGAGTTGGACACAAATGAGCATGCATGCACTTATGCACAGGATCTGATTATCCCACAAAGAAATGGGCTAAAGGCCTTTCCTAAGTGCTGTCTTGACATATGAGAAAGAAATCGACACTCTTTCTGCATCTAATTGTACATATTAAATATGTGGTTATTATATATTAATTATACTTCATAAAGTTGTAAGAAATAAACTCAATCAACATCACACTTCTCACAAATAAAGTGGACTTAATAATAATACTTCACTTGCTGCTAGTGATGGTAAAGACAATAGATGAACTTGCTTTGAAAAATGCAGAGTCCTAGTCGCATTGAGATGGACGCGATTCCATAGGGCTTTTGGGTTTGGATGTGACACAGTGATTATGTGACCCATTTGCAAGCCCTCTTGTGTAAACAAAGGTTTTAGATGATCGTAGTACTACATTTAGCTGTTTCAGGGTCTGACATGTGGGGGAAAGTTTCTCTCCATTCACAAGAAGACACTGAGTATAAGGGGTAGAGGAGCAAATGCAAAGAAAGAAAGAGGAGAAACTTGATCTTGTCCAGATTTGGCCAAATTTTTTGATGTGCTAAGGTGTTTTACTTTATGCTGGAAGTATTTGAGGACTATGGAAGGATTTAAGAGTTTTATATTTTCTCTTTTTCTTCCTGAGACTGTACTCTGCTCATTTGTCTTATACCTGTGCCGTATCTGTTTTTTCTGCATCTTTTAGTAAAATTAACTAGGTTTAACTAAATTAACTAGATTTAAATTATGTTTAATGTTGACAAATGTCTGATGTTGCTATTTCTTGAGATTTGTATATTTATGCATGTACAATCCATCTCCAAAGCCACTATTTTATAAAGTTGCACTGAAATGCCTTGATTTTGAAGGAGAAACATACAAATGGCCAACAGGTATATGAAAAGATGCTTAACATCACCAGTCATCTGGGAAAAAATGCAAATCAAAATCAAAATCACAATGAGATATCACTTCACACCTGTCAGGATGGTTATTATTCAAAACAAAAGCAAAAATAAACCCCCCAAAAAAACAAAAACCAAAAGACACATGTTGGGAGAGTGAGAGGAAGAGGGAGCCTCTGTGCACTACTGCTGGGAATGTAAACTGAGGCAGCCACTGTGTAAACAGTATGCAGTTTCTCAAAACAAACTAGAACTACCCTATGATCCAGCAAACCACTTTGGGTATATATTGAAAGGAAATTAAATCAATATCTCAAATAGAGATCTTTACTCTTACGTTCACTGTAGCATTATTCACGGTAGCCAAGACATAGAAGCCACCTAAATGTCCATCTACAGATGTATGGGTAAAGAAAATGTGGCAAACACCTAAAATGAAATGTTATTCAAGCTTAAGAAAGAAGGAAATCCTGCCATCCGTTTGCAACAATGTGGATGAACCTGGAGGACATTATACTAAGTGAACTAAATCAGACAGCAGGAAAAGTGCTGCATACCACTTACAAGAGGAATGTAAATCACAGAAGCAGTGACTCAGAACCACAGTTGCTAGGGACTGGAGTCAGGGAAGACAGGGAGGTATCAGTCAAAAGGTACAAAGATTCAGTTATACAAGATGAGTAAGTCTTAGATATCTATTGCATAGCATAGTGGCTATAGTTAACAATACATTGTTATATACTTAAACATTTTCTAAAGGATCTTATGTTGAGTGTTCTTATCACAAAAACATGGTAAGTAAGGAGAGTATGAGGAAACTTTTGGAGGAAATGGGTAGGTTTAAGGCATAGATTGTGGTAAAGATTTCATGCGTGCATACTTATTTCCAAACTCATCAAGTCATGTATGTTAAATACATACAGCTTTTGTATGTCAATCATACCTCAATAAAGTACTTTAAAAATGTGTTTATCTTGCCATCTACTTTGCAGCATTACTGTTGCAGGAAGGAGGACCCCTTCCAGGGCCCGAAACTGGGTTCTTGGTCTAACACTCGGAAATGAATTATCCGGGGAGACACATGTGCTGACAAAGCAAAAGATTTTATTGGGAAAGGGCACCCGGGTGGAGAGCAGTAGGGTAAGGGAACCCAGGAGGACTGCTCTGCCGCATGGTGGCTTGCAGTGTTGGGTTTTATGGTGATGGGATTAGTTTCCGGGTGGTCTCTGGCCAATCATTCTAGTTCAGAATCTTTCCTGGTGGCCCGCGCTTCGCTCAGCCAAGATGGATGCTAGCGAGAGGGATTCTGGGAAGTGGACGGACACGCGGTATCTCCTTTAGACCTTTCCTGAACTCTTCTGTTTGGTGGTGGCTTATTAGTTCCCTATTCCTTATCAGGATCTCCTGTCATAAAACAACTCATGCAAATGGTTACTATGGTGCCTGGCCAGGGTGGGCGATTTCAATCAGTGTGCTTCCCCTAATATTACCAGATCTACCACCCGTGGTAGTATTTCAAGTGCTCTGGCTTCTGATAAGTGAAACTCTGATATGTATGCTGATTCAGTAATAACGTGTTGACTCACATGTTGAACACATGGTTACATAGACAGGCCATTGTGAGACATGGTCAGTTTTTTGGTCAGTCCCTCGCCTCCAGGACATTCCAGTCTATTAGAGACTAAGGAGAGCTAGAATCCATTTGTCACTGGTGAAGCTGGGGAGGCTCTTCAGTTTTGCTGCAAATAAATCCTGGGATATCTTCATTTGGTTTGCAAACATGTGCCAAAACAGAAATCCTACAAGACAAAATTTAACAGGTGAGGAAGACTTTCTTCAAGGCTGTTGCAACAGAGAAGAAAGGCCAGACCTTAAGTCTGAACTTAACTCTGCTGAAACAAAGGATGGGAGAGTTTTGAATAGCCAAGGAATGGGGTCACCTGTATTTACTAAGGGATCTTTCTCAGAGGAAAAGTAAACTTTCTCCTCTCTTCAGTGACTGAAGGTAGTTTTACAACTTGAAGCAACGTGCTCCTGGAAGTTGGGCCCCTACCCTATCACAGAAACTGAGAGACTGAAGGGCTGTTTTCCTTGGTATTAACGTTTCAAAGTGGTGGCTCCCAGTTCCTGGAGGAAGACATTCCTGGAAGGGATAAGAGGCAAGAGGCCTTTAAAAGGATTTACATACAAAATGGGCAGAGAAAGAATTTACAAGTTTTCTAAAGAAAGGGAAGTCAGGGTCTAAAGTATGGAAAAAGCCTGTCTGAAGCTTCTTCAAATTGGGCCTCTTGGTCATCTGCATGATGGAGCATTTTATGTAAACCACATTGTGGACACATTTTATGTTAATTCGACAAAGCAGCCCTTGATTGAACTTTACGGTCTGCAAAGCCTTTTCTCATAAGTTGTTTCTTTTAATTTTCACAACCACCCCACACTAAGTCGCTTTAGTCATGTCCTACTCTGTGCAACCCCATAGACGGAAGCCCACCAGACTCCTCTGTCACTGGGATTTTCCAGGCAAGAACACTGGAGTGGGTTGCCATTTCCTTCTCCAATGCATGAAAGTGAAAAATGAAAGTGAAGTCGCTCAGTCATGTCCAACTCTTAGCAACCCCATGGACTGCAGCCTACCAGGCTCCTCTATCCATGGGGTTTTGCAGGCAAGAGTACTGGAGTGGGTTGCCATTGCCTTCTCCATGAGTAGTGTATAATTGTTATGTCCAATCTCTTGGAAACTTGGTTCTCAGTAATATTAAACGAATTAATAGCATCATGTAGCTGGCAAGTGGTGAAAGAGGTTTCTTCAGGCATCTGACTCCTGTGTGCCTTTTTTTTTTTTTTTAAATAATGATAACTTCTTTTTAAAAACTTAAAATTTATTTTTTGTTTATTCGTTAAGTCTTTGGCTGTGCGGGGTCTTCACTGCCGCACAGGCTCTTCTCCAGCTGTGGCTAGCGGGGGCTACTGTCTAGCTGCGGTGTGCCGGCCTCTGACTGTGGTGGACTCTCTTGCTGTGGAGCACAGGCCCTGGAGCACGTGGGCTTCAGTGGTGGCTCCTGGTCTCTAGAGTACAGGCTCAGTAGTTGTGGCACACGGGCTTAGTTGCTCCGTGGCATATAGAATCTTCCTGGACCAGGGCTCAAACTCTGCATTGGCAGGGAGGGATTTTTCACCACTGAGGCACCAGGGAAGCCCCCATACTTCTTATTTAAGGGGAATCTGTGATGAAATTCTTGCAGAAAACAAAGGAAAACAGTTGGTCTTTTTTTTTTTTTAATTCAGTATTCCTCTTTTTCTTTAAATTGTATTAATGTAACAGAGAAGAAAAATAGAGAAACTTATATGATAATAAGTAGAGAGTCACGTCAATTCCCTATTAAAATGAGTTTATTAGAGCATTATTTAGAAACAGTAACTAATAAAAGCCAACTTTTACTTGCCATAAATATCTATAGCTCAGTGATTTCTTCTTATATTCACTAAATATACCTCCTGGAGTTTTTGAAGTTTCTTGCCTTAAAATATTTTATGGGATATGNAGAAGAAAAATAGAGAAACTTATATGATAATAAGTAGAGAGTCACGTCAATTCCCTATTAAAATGAGTTTATTAGAGCATTATTTAGAAACAGTAACTAATAAAAGCCAACTTTTACTTGCCATAAATATCTATAGCTCAGTGATTTCTTCTTATATTCACTAAATATACCTCCTGGAGTTTTTGAAGTTTCTTGCCTTAAAATATTTTATGGGATATGCTCTAGAATTTTAGCACAAACAAAGGAAGATGGAGACTTTTAGTTCAGGTGTGAGTTTTAATTTCATGAGCTATTTAACAGCTTCCGAATAGAATTTTCTCAGTGCCAGAATCCAATGCAGAGGTTTTCTTTGTCATGTTTTCAGCTTAAATCTGAACATGATTTGGATGATGGAGAGAAGGCCTTGTCTAAGCAGCACTGTCTAGACCCTCTCGATGTGTTGGCAGCAGCTTTCTGAGCGTCTCCTTGTTCAGCACCAGCACCAGGGCACCCTGTCCACAGCGTGGTCATGGCCTGCACAGCCCTCCTCTAGTTTCTGTGTGGGGCATACTGTCGGTTGAGATTTTCTACTAGTCCTTTATGCCCCNCTGTCTAGACCCTCTCGATGTGTTGGCAGCAGCTTTCTGAGCGTCTCCTTGTTCAGCACCAGCACCAGGGCACCCTGTCCACAGCGTGGTCATGGCCTGCACAGCCCTCCTCTAGTTTCTGTGTGGGGCATACTGTCGGTTGAGATTTTCTACTAGTCCTTTATGCCCCTTCATCCTCATTCTTCTCTTTTGAAATTTACTGCAGTTTTGATTTCCTGCCATGGTAATGGGTTATCTTTTATGACTGTGCAGATAAGTGCTTTCATGTGGAGAAACTCTTCAACATTCCAGTCTCTCTCCAGATAACAGCTTAGAAGCGCCATTCATGGAGGTTCTTAACTGTGTTAATAGTGCAGGACACCCTGCCATCTATTTTACAGGGTCTGTCGCTGTTTTCAGTCCTTACAGTCCAGGCTTGGAACGTTATTGAGGCAAAGAGCTCTGCAAGCTTTACAGTTGGGTACAGAAGAGGATGATACCTACCATGACACAGGTTGGTTGGGAGGATGGGGCAGGCTCATTATGCACCGTATTCTGCTTTCGTTTTGCCTGTAAACATTTGGAGCTGCAAGGTATCATCTAGTGGCTCCACTGCAGTGGTTCTCCATTGGGAGTGATTTCTCTCTCCCTCTAGGACACCTGGCAATGTTTTGAGTCACAGCTGAAGGGGGGCATACCCCTGGCATGTAATATGTAGAAGTCAGGGATGCTGGAAAACCTCCCTCCATGCCCAAGAACCCCTCTGGCCGCCAACAGAGAATTACCCAGTCCAAAATGTCAAGTCCCAAGGTTTAGAAAACTTGCATGTCGGCTCTATTTTAAGAAAAAATTTGTTTATGGCTGCACTGGGTCTTCACTGATGCTTGGGCTTTTCTCTAGTTGTAGCAAGCAGGCTCCAGGGTGTGTGGGCTTCAGAAGTTGCAAGTGAGGGTTCAGCAGTTGGGGTTTGTGGGCTCTGGAGTGCGGGCTTAGTTGTTACGGTGCACAGGCTTTGTTTCTCTGTGGTATGTGCGATCTTCCTGGGTCAGAGATGGAACCCGTGTTTCCTGTATTGGCAGGCAGCTTCTTTACCACTGCGCCACCAGGGAAGCCCAGTCTATTTTATTTTTAATGGCTCTTAGTGGAAATGGCAATCCACTCCAGTACCCTTGCCTGGAAAAGCCCATGGACAGAGGAGCCTGGTAGGCTACAGTCCATGGGGTTGCAAAGAGTCAGACACGACTGAGCAACTTCACTTTCAGTGATTGAGGTCGTACCAAGACCAGTCAGTATTCCAAACTGGGGGACTCTCAGTCAGAACCTAGATTCAGGCTGATTGGAAGCCAGAGGCTCAGGCAGTAGATTTTAAAACGTGCAAATACAAACAGTCCTGTGGGATTGAAAGCAAAGGCCCCACCGGCCACCAGAGTCAAGTGATGTAGAGGTGTCCCTTGGAAGCAGTCTCAAAAACCAGAGCACCAGATGTAAAACTAGAGCATCAAACGAGTCTGAAATATTAAAAGAAAAATTTCAGATATATGCAATTTATCAATTTTAAATTGAGCACATTTCTGAGTCTCATGATGAAATTTTGTGTCCTCCTGCTCTAAATCATAGAGTACCCATTACTTAGTACCCATCTCGATTATCAAATTGACCATCACTGTGTTACTGTACTACACTTGAGTTCGCTGGCCCATGTGCAGTAAGCCAATCCACTGGTACTGGATTGTGGTGAAGGAAAAGGCAGTGTTTATTGTAAGGCACCAGCCAACGAATCCAGGACAGCTAATGTTCAAAAACACCTGAACACCCCGATGGGCTTCAGGGAGACATTTTTAAAAGCTAGTTGTAGGAAACCCATGGAGTGGGAGTGTCTCAGGGCACAGTTCTCTGACAGGTTGATGGTGAAGTAAGAGGGCAATGTTACAGGGGTTAACATGATCAGTCCTGAGGCTCCAGTACATCTGGGGGGTCTATGTGCTTATGGTCATCAAGTAGCTAACTTCTTCCATTCGGTGGTGGTTTTAGCATCTGTAAAGCAATGCAGGAAAATGTGCATCAGATACTGTTGTCTAAGTACTTCAGAGAGGAGCCAAAGCCTGCGTCTTGTGGGGAGGATTCTCTCACCTGAAGGCCTCACAGGTCCTGCTTAGTTACAATAGCATCACAATGCCTGTGTACTAGAAACACTTATTTTACTTAATTATGGTCCCAAAGTGCAAGTGTAATGATGCTGGCAATTCAGATATATAAAGTTCTTCCTTTAAGTGAAAAGATGAAAGCTCTTTACTTAATAAAGGAAAAAAAATCATATGCTGAGGTTGCTAAGATCTAGAAATAACAAATGTTTCCTCTATGAAATTGTGAGGAAGGAAAAAAGAAATTTGTGCCAGTTCAGCTGTTGGACTTCAGACTTCAGAAGATACAGCCATTGTGTGGTAAGTGCTTAGTTAAAAGATGGACAAGGCAATAAATTTGTGCAATAAAATATTTAGAGACCACATTTATAACTTTTATTACAATATAGTGTTCAGTTCAGTTGCTCAGTCGTATCCGACACTTTGCGACTCCATGAACCCCAGCATGCCAGCCCTCCTGGTCCATCACCGACTGCCAAAGTCTACCCAAACCCATGTCCATTGAGTCAGTGATGCCATCCAACCATCTCATCCTCTGTCCTCCCCTTCTTCTCCTGCCTTCAATCTTTCCCAGCATCAGGGTCTTTTCAAATGAGTCAGCTCTTCGCATGAAGTGGCCAAAGTATTGGAGTTTCAGCTTCAGCATCAGTTCTTCCAATGAACACCCAGGACAGATCTCCTAAAGGATGGACTGGTTGGGTCTCCTCACAGTCCAAGGGACTCTCAAGAGTGTTCTCCAACACCACACTTCAAAAGCATAAATTCTTCGGCACTCAGCTTTCTTCCCAGTCCAACTCTCACATCCATATATGACCACTGGAAAAACCATAGCCTTGACTAGAGAGACCTTTTTTGACAAAGTAATGTCTCTGCTTTTTAATATGCTGTCTAGGTAGGAGAAGGCACTGTCGATCCACTCCAGTACTCTTCCCTGGAAAATCCCATGGATGGAGGAGCCTGGTAGGCTGCAGTCCATGGGATCGCTAAGAGTCAGACACGACTGAGCAACTTTACTTTCACTTTTCACTTTCATGCATTGGAGAAGGAAATGGCAACCCACTCCAGTGTTCTTGCCTGGAGAATCCGAGGGACGGGGGAGACTGATGAGCTGCCGTCTATAGGGTCACACAGAGTCTCGAACACGACTGACCCGGCTTAGCAGCAGCAGCAGGTTGGTCATAACTTTCCTTCCGAGGAGTAAGCGTCTTTTAATTTCATGGCTGCAGTTATTTTTGAGCCCCCCAAAATAAAGTCAGCCACTGTTTCCCCATCTATTTGCCATGAAGTGATGGGACCAGGTGCCATGATCTTAGTTTTCTGAATGTTGAGCTTTAAGCCAACTTTTTACTCTCCTCTTTCACTTTCATCAAGAGGCTCTTTAGTTCTTCTTCACTTTCTGCCGTAAGGGTGGTGTCATCTGCATATCTGAAGTTATTGATATTTCTCCCAGCAATCTTGATTCCAGCTTGTGCATCTTCCAGCCCAGCGTTTCTCATGATGTACTCTGCATATGTTAAATAAGCAGGGTGACAATATACAGCCTTCACTACTCCTTTTCCTGTTTGGAACCAGTCTGTTGTTCCATGTCCAGTTCTAACTGTTGCTTCCTGACCTGCATATAGGTTTCTCAAGAGGCAGGTCAGGTGGTCTGGTATTCCCACCTCTTTCAGAATTTTCCAGTTTATTGTGATCCACACAGTCAAAGGCTTTGGCATAGTCAATAAAGCAGAAATAGATGTTTTTCTGGAACTCTTGTTTTTTNCCTGACCTGCATACAGATTTCTCAAGAGGCAGGTCAGGTGGTCTGGTATTCCCATCTCTTTCAGAATTTTCCAGTTTATTGTGATCCACACAGTCAAAGGCTTTGGCATAGTCAATAAAGCAGAAATAGATGTTTTTCTGGAACTCTTGTTTTTTCCATGATCCAGCGGATGTTGGCAATTTGATCTCTGGTTCCTCTTCCTTTTCTAAAACCAGCTTGAACATCTGGAATTTCATGGTTCACGTATTGCTGAAGCCTGGCTTGGAGAATTTTGAGCATGACTTTACTAGTGTGTGAGATGAGTGCAATTGTGCGGTAGTTTGAGCATTCTTTGGCATTGCCTTTCTTTGGGATTGGAATGAAAACTGACCTTTTCCAGTCCTGTGGCCACTGCTGAGTTTTCCAATAGTGTTTTAACTGTTCTATTTCATTATTAGTTATTGTTGTTAATCTCTTTTTCTGACTAATTTATAAGTTAAACCTTATCACAGGTATGTATGTATATGGAAAACTTTATACACAAGGCCTAGTACTATCCTCAGTTTCAGGCATGGGAGGGACGTTGGGGGGTGTCGTAGAACACATCCTCCACAAATAAGGGTGACCTGCTTCTTTAGGTATTTAGTGTTTTTTTCATGCTGTACAATAGAATTCACTTTAAAGCTCATTTGCAAATTTTGTTGTTGTTGGTATATGAAAATATAATTTTTGTTTATTGACCTATCCAGGGAACTACCTAGCTAAAATAATTTACTAATTCCATTAGTTTATTAGGTTCTACATATGTTGTATGTAGGTTCTACATATGTTAATCTTCATATTCTCATAAGCTGCAAATAATAAAAGTTTATTTTACTTAAAAAAAATATTGGGGCACAAGACAGAAAGCTGGATCACCTGACACTAAACCCTGCACCGGATGTGAAACCATGTCACCTGTTATTATCAGGTACCTGACGTGAATCTGGGACCTGACATAAAACTGGGACACCTGATGTAAACTCAGGGGCAGCAGACGTAAAACACCAAAGCTGATGGAAAACTGGGGTATCAGATGCTAAACTGCGTGCCTAAGGTAGAACCTGGGCGCCTAACGGAAACCTCGGTGCCTGTAGAACCTGGGCGCCTGACGTAAAAACCGGGGGCTTAATGTAGAACTTGGGCGCCTGATGTAAAAATACAGTGCCTAATGTAGAACCTGGACGCTAACATAAACCTGGGCGCCTGATGTAAAAACCCGGCGCATTAAAAAACTGCGCTCCTGACGTAAACCTGGGAACCAGACATGGCGTCTGGTGTAGAAGCCCAGCGCCTGATGTGGGAGCCTAATGCAGAACCCTGCCGTGTGACGTAGAAACTGGGCGTCTGACATAAGACTGGGCGCCTGACGTAAACTGGGGCTCTTGACTAGAACCAGGCGTCTGACGTAGAAACCGGGCGCCTGACGTACATCTGGGCACCTGACGTAAGCCTGAGCGCCTGATGTAAAACCGGGTGCCTGACATAGAAACTGGGTGTCTGACATACCTGTGCGTCTGAGGTAAAACTAGGCGCATGATGTAAACCTGGGTGCCTGACGTAGAATCCAGTGTCTGATGCAAACCTTGGTGTCTGACGTAAAAGCTGGGTACCTGGACATCTGAGTAAATCTGGGCACTTGAAGCAAAACCGAGCACCATATGTAAAACCACGACTCGTAGTGTGTTACTAGGTACCTGACGTGAACCTGGAACCTGACAGGAGACTGGGGTACTTGATGTAAACCTCGGGGCACCGGACATAAAAGCTGACACTGTACCTGAAACTGGGCACCTGACTTAATAACGGGGCACGAAATACACAGCTGGGCCACCTGGCGTAAAACCCAGCACCTATATCAAACCACGCACCTGATGTAAAACTGAGCACCAAACTGAAACCCAGGAACTTAGGTCGTACCAGGGCCTGACGTGTGAAAATTCCCTCCTGGGAGATCCCGGCCCTGAAAGAAGGGCAGAGACGCGCCTGCGGGTCTCCCTCTGAGCGAGCCCCAGCCGCTCCGGCTCCGGAGTGTGTGACATCAGACACCGGCCGCTGAGCCGACGCTTCAGGACCAGCAGAGCCTCTGCCGCGCAGGCTGGGCGTCCCTGGAGGCGGCTTCCGCGCTGGGCGCCGGCGGGTGAGTCAGCGCCGGCCTTCCAGAGCTGTTTCCCAGATGGCCGCAGTGTGGGTCTGGTGAGGTGAGCCCCCTTGGTTTTCAAAGCTAGATGTTTTGGAGGCTCATGTCAGATGTGGGTCATGATGGTTGGGTGTGCTTCTTGTGGGGTTCAAAGCCGTCACTCCTCAGGGAGAAGTTGAAGGTGTGAGTTCCCTCCTGACTCTGAGTTGCCCCTCGGGGGGTGAGGTTTGTGGGGATCCGTGTGCACCCTGTCCTACCCGCTCCTTCTCTCCTTCTTGTCTCCTCCTCCCAAGATGTAGGCGCCGCTCAACCAACCAGTCTTCAGGTTTTATTCCCAAGAGGGAGTTGTTCCACATGTAACTGTAGGTTTGGTGTGTAGGTCACTGTCTTGGACTGGAATCTCCTTAATAAGATTTTCTCGAATGCTCAGTGTTCCACTGCTGTTGTTTCTTTTGACAGAAAACTAAAGCCAAAAGTAGGCCACAAGCTTGTAGTACAACTCAGGGGCATTGACATCAAGATACTGTCATCTTGATTTACAAGCCAGAGTGCCATCCTGCTGCTGTTTTGAATCACTTAAAGCAGGAAAATTTCCTCCACTTCCTGTATTGTTCTTAAATACAGAAATCAAGAGAAATGGGCATATTCTCTTCTGAATCCCTAATGTTTCAAGAGAACCTTGTGTTTCTTCGTGAGATTTTCCCCATAGTATTAAATCAGATGCCTAGTGCAAGTGAACTATGCCCGATTCTCTAGTTTATTTCTCTGAAGCATGTCATATCCTCTTAGTGGTGATAGAAAAAAATGACTTCAGGAAAATTGAGATTTTGTAGCAACCATAGAGTATGTAAATGTTTATTTACATATTTATTTATAAATATAATTTATTTTCATAGAGTCTAGGTAAATTGCTCTAAGAAATTTCAGAAATGGTCTATATCTATTTCACAATTCCGTTTGTCTTATTCACTTAATTAGGCATCATCTGTGCTAATAAACCTCAACTTAGACTTTCAGTGACCTACTTTGCGAGAAGCATCACTTTACCTTAGGAAGCATCACTACAAACAAAGCTATTGGAGGTGAAGAATTCCAGTTGAGTTATTTCAAATCCTAAAGGATGATGCTGTGAAAGTGCTGCACTCAATATGCCAGCAAATTTGGAAAACTCAGCAGTGGCCACAGGAATGGAAAAGGTCAGTTTTCATTCCAGTCCCAAAGAAAGGCAATGCCAAAGAATGTTCAAACTACTGTACACTTGCATTAATCTCAGTTCAGTTCAGTTCAGTCACTCAGTCATGTCTGACTCTTTGTGACCCCATGGACCCCAGCATGCCGGCCCTCCCTGTCCATCACCAACTGCCGGAGTTTACCCAAACTCATGTCCATTGAGTTGGTGATGCCATCCAACCATCTCATCTTCTGTTATCCCCTTCTCCTCCTGCCTTCAGTCTTTTCCAGCATCAGGGTCTTTTCAAATGAGTCAACTCATCACATCTGGTTGCCAAAGTACTGGAGTTTCAGCTTCAACATCAGTCCTTCCAATGAACACTCAGGACTGATCTCATTTAGGATGGACTGGTTGAATCTCCTTGCAGTCCAAGGGACTCTTAAGAGTCTTCTCCAACACCACACTTCAAGAGCATCAGTTCTTCTGTGCTCAGCTTTCTTTATAGTCCAACTCTCACATCCATACATGACCACTGGAAAAACCATAGCCTTGACTAGATGGACCTTTGTTGGCAAAGTAATGTTTCTGCTTTTTAATATGCTGTCTAGGTTGGTCATAACTTTCCTTCCAAAGAGTAAGCGTCTTTTAATTTCATGGCTGCAGTAACCATCTGCAGTGATTTTGGAGTCCCTAAAATAAAGTCAGCCACTGTTTCCACTGTTGCCCCATCTATTTGCCATGAAGTGATGGGACCAGATGCCACGATCTTAGCACTCATCTCACACACTAGCAAAGTAAGGCTCAAAGTTCTCCAAGCCAGGCTTCAACAATATGTGAACTGTGAACTTCCAGATGTTCAAGCTGGATTTAGAAAAGGCAGAGGAACCAGAGATCAAATTGCCAACATCTGCTGGATCATCGAAAAAGCAAGAGAGTTCCAGAAAAAACATCTACTTCTGCTTTATTGACCATGCCAAAGCCTTTGACTGTGTAGATCACAACAACTTGTGGAAAATTCTTCACGAGTTGGGAATACCAGACCACCTGACCTGCCTCCTGAGAAATCTATGTGCAGGTCAAGAAGCACCAGTTAGAATTGGAGATGGAACAACAGACTGGTTCCAAATAGGAAAAGGAGTGCGTCAAGGCTGTATATTGTCACTCTGCTTATTTCAGGCTGATGTGAAGAACTGACTCATTTGAAAAGACCCTGATGGTGGGAAAGATTGAAGGCAGGAGGAGGAGGGGACAACAGAGGCTAAGATGGTTGGATGGCGTCACTGATTCCATGGACATGAATTTGAGTAAACTTCAGGATTTGGTGATGGACAGGGAAGTCTGGCATGCTGCAGTCCATTGGGATTGCAACGAATCAGACACGACTGAGCAACCTAACTGAACTGAACTTCAGGTAAATTTCTGGAATCTCTCTAATGTCTATCTTGATCAGAATTCCTAGGAAACCTGGTTTTGTGTTTTCTTCTTGTGTGGTGTATGTAATCAAAAGGGATTAGTAATCAGCAATGGACTGTCTTTTTTGGAATCAGCCAGTAAAATGTAACTTAATACTTTCCCAAAACAGAGCAGAAATATCATGGGCTCCTATCACCATTTTGGATAAAATCTTTGTTTTAATCTGCACATATTTTATATCATATTTGCTTGTGTTTTGTGAATTTTAAGGCATTTCCATGCTTCATATTTCTAGTACCCTTTTTAGGTGTGCAAGGAAATATATTCCTAATCCAATATGATTTCTTCTGCATCAATACAAATTTTATATCAAAATAGCCCCAACAAGATTGTAAGCTTCTATAAGGCTGGAAGCAAGTTGTACACTTATTTGTATCACATTAGTGCCCTTAATAAGGAAAAGTAAGTGTATTTTTGTTGACTTCTCCATTGTAAAAAAAATTAATACAAGGGAATTCAAAATACCTAGACAACATGCCAGATTTGGCAAACTCTTTTAGGAGTAAGCAAATTCTAAATTTAAGGACCCCAACCAATCAACTCTCAATGTGTGATTAAAAATGTGAAATCCAGAGAGTTGTTATGAAATACAAGTCGTTCCATCCATGGTTAAAATTCATTTTTATTTCATTTCCTGAAAATTGGTCTGTTCCTTATAATGGTGAGGGTAAAACTGCATAGAAATTGTCTTGTTAGTTACAAATATAAAGAAATGCAAGGATTGGCTGTCATCTAGACTTTGCAAGATTGTTTTATTATTTTTTTTTTAATTAAAAATATATGGCGAGACAGTCCATCTGTAAATGTCAGGCAAAGGAACACTGCTGTTAGTTTTTTCATTGCCTAGCATTTTTTCATTATCTAGAATTTTTGAATAGATAAATTTTTTAGCCATTTAAAGTATATCACCTTGTTTGGGAGTCAGCACAATGTTGAAGGTCATTGGAATAAAATGACATGGATCTGAATCCTAATTGTGATATTAATTGTTCTGGTCATTGCAATGTGTGATTTTTATACCTGTTTCACGTGATATTTATAAAAATTAGTTGAGATGATGTGATTGCACTTTGTCAATTGAAAGGCATTACTGAATGTTATTATTTGTTGGAAGTTTGGAGACTGGTTAGCAATGTTTCGCATAACAAATTACCCCAAAATGTAATGGTGTGGGAAAGAAATCACCTTTTTGTTTGCTTATATTTTTGTGTTTCAGGAATTTGGAAATGGCTTGACAAGCAGCTCTTGTTTGGGGGTGGTGTTGTGCTGTTGTGATCAGATGTTGGTTGTGGCAATGATCAGCGAATGGTTTGGCTGGCAGCAGATGGCTCATTCATGGATTAGGAATTGAAGCTAGTGAAGTGAAAGTTGCTCAGTCGTGTCCAACTCTTTGCTACCCCATGGACCATATGGTTCATGGAATTATCCAGGCCAGAATACTGGAGCGGGTAGCCATTTTCTTCTCCAGGGTATCTTCCCAACCCGGGTATCAAACCCAAGTCTCCCGCATTGCAGGCAGATTCTTTACCAGCTGAGCCATGAGGGAAACCTAAGAATACTAGAGCAGGTAGCCTATACCTTCTCCAACAGATCTTCCTGACTGAGGAATCAAACTGGGGTCTCCTGCATTGCAGGCGGATTCTTTACCAACTGAGCTATGAGGGAAGTGGTTAGCCAGAACCACAGCTGGGGCAGTAGGGAATTGCTTCATTGTTCACCTTCTCCAGCATAGTGGTCACAGGGAAGCTATTTATTATATGGAGTCTTGAGTTTTCCTAGAGCGAATGTTCCAAGAGAACCAGATGGAGTTGCGTTATCTTTTCTTGCCTAGTTTTGGAAGTGTTGTGGCATCACTTTCCCCCATCCCACTGTTACAAGCAGGTCACTAATATTTAAGGAGGGGGCATGGACACCAATCTGTCTATGGGAGGAAGACTAGTGATATCATCAACACATTTTAAAACATGTCTTGTCATTAGAAAATCCGGGGTAGAGAGAGAAATTAAAGGGGCATGTTTTGGAAAGCTGCTGCTGCTAAGTCACTTCAGTCGTGTCCGACTCTGTGTGACCCCATAGACGGCAGCCCACCAGGCTCCCCCATCCCTGGGATTCTCCAGGCAAGAATACTGGAGTGGGTTGCCATTTCCTTCTCCAATGCATGAAAGAGAAAAGTGAAAGTGAAGTCGCTCAGTCTGTCCGACTGTTAGCGACCCCATGGACTGCAGCCCACCAGGCTACTCCATCCATTGGATCTCCAGGCAAGAGTACTGGGGTGGGGTGCCATTGCCTTCCCCGTTTGGAAAGCTAGACCATGTATTTACAGATCCTTTTAAGATTATTTTCCTTTTCCTAATTATATTGTGTACCAGCATCATTATTTTGGTGGTTTGGTAGTTTCCCAATTTTTTACAGAGAACCATCAGGCTGTTTATGTAATTTCTTTATGTTTTGTTACGTGAGGAGATGACCTGTCCCTCAGTCTTCTTTACTACATCACAGGATGCACAGTTTCTTCCTCTTCATATCATGTCATCCATTTATTTTAACTGGTGGCTTTGCTATCTTCAGGAATGCTCTAATCAATAGGCACATATTCCTAACCTTTCAGCAGTTTAATAACCTTATGGCTCAATGCTATTATTAGCATGTATCCCTTTCAGAGGCCAATTATCCCAGCAGATGATTAGGTTTTATCTAAAGTATCCCAGGTGGGGATTTTCCCAGCCTGCTTTGTGGCAGTCCCCCAGGTACCTCGCAATCACATCTTCTCTGTCTGGTGCTTCTGTAAGGTACTGCCAGGTGCAGCTTACTCTTCCAGAGAAGGATTAGCTTATTTGCATCCATATGTGCTTCGTCATGTGGAAGGATTGGCAGGGAAAAGTGCTGGTGGTACAGTTTCTTGCCCCAAGGTGAGGCCAAGCCTCTTACTGTGAAGTCCAGTGGGCATATTTTAAGTAACTGCCTGCCAAAGAGAGGGCTCTGGTGTTGCACTGTTCTCAGCAAAAAAGTACATCTTTTCTGCAAGAGCCTCAGAATTTGGTTAAGAAAGTTGAAGAAAGCGATGGTTTTTGGGAGAAGTATGTCACCATGTGTGTTTCATAGAAGACCCAGGTGAGTACGGCCAGTGTGTCTTCCAGTGACATATGTCTTGGGAATAATGTTTTTGTGATTGTTGTTGTTATTGTTGCATTAGATCCATATGCTTTAGTAAGCCCCTTTGTTAGATCTTTTCTTGAGAGCCCATCCCACGGGGACCCACGTGGTACTAGGTTTTCACAGCATCTTGAAAGCCACACATCTACTGCTATGAGCTGGCTGGGAAGATTTCCACAGTATCTGGCCATATGGGAGAGATTTCAGAATGTAGATGCTATTACAAAAAAATGTATGGTGTTGGTTCAGTTCAGTTCAGTTCAGTCGCTCAGTCATGTCCGACTCTTTGTGACCCCATGAATCGCAGCATGCCAGGCCTCCCTGTCCATCACCAACTCCCCGGGTTCACTCAGACTCACATCCAGTGAGTCGGTGATGCCATCCAGCCATCTCATCCTCNCAGTTCAGTCGCTCAGTCATGTCCGACTCTTTGTGACCCCATGAATCGCAGCATGCCAGGCCTCCCTGTCCATCACCAACTCCCCGGGTTCACTCAGACTCACATCCAGTGAGTCGGTGATGCCATCCAGCCATCTCATCCTCCTCTGTCGTCCCCTTCTCCTCCTGCCCCAATCCCTCCCAGCATCAGTCTTTTTCAATGAGTCAGCTCTTCTCATGAGGTGGCCAAAGTACTGGAGTTTCAGCTTTATCATCCCTTCCAAAGAAATCCCAGGGCTGATCTCCTTCAGAATGGACTGGTTGGATCTCCTCAGTTCAGTTCAGTTGGTTACCTTATATTAATTCCCAAAGTGTTCATCGTGATCACTCTGTAATATCACATACTATGGTGAAAAGTCAGGGCCTGTGACAGAAAGGGCTCAGGCATGAGGCAGTATCTGGTTTGATTTCAGATTCATTTATTTCTGCATGTGCGACCTAAGACTGCCATATAGTTGGTGTCCTGCACTATTAATTGGAGATGGTATCAGTGATCTGAGGGGCCATTGCCGACTTTTAATGAAGGGCAGTACTTAGTGGGCAAATGATTGCAAGTCAACCAACCACATGATCACATGATCCCAGATTATGTCAGAGGATTATGTGGTTGGAAGTGACCATTGTTATCTGACTAGATAGAAATGTTAATTTTCTTTAAACTCTGGTTACTCAGACTATATAAAATTAACTATTTTACTTTTTAAATGTAATAGTGGTCAATCTGAAGGTAATTTGTATTCCTTATTGGATTAGCTAGGAGTGGGTCAGCAGAAAGGAAATTATTCTAGGTATTTCAAACTGGAAGGCAATTCATACGAGGGATTAGGAAATTTTAAAATGAATGGAAGAGTTGGTGGAGAAAATACGTTTAGTAAGTTCAGTAAGTTTAGTAAGATACTAAATACCTTTAATAAATTCAGTAAGTTCAGTAAGATACTAAATATCTTTAGTAAGATACATCTGCCAAAGCATCCCTTTGCCTTCATCCCTTAAGTTGGTGATATGTAGGAGAATACTCTGGAAGGTTTGACAAACTGTCACAACTGCCATTTGCTGAAACCCTCACTCTGCCCACCACTGCTTCATGAAAATTATTAGTTGTTTCTTTTTCACTTCTCAAAGTTCTATGGAATATCCCTGGCTTTGGTTCAAAGAACAAAGAAGTTGGTAGACCTTTGAAAAAAATTTCTGTGAGAATTATTATGTTTGAAAATAACTTCAACATTTTGTATAATGGATGTTTCTGTAAAAAAAAATTAGCCCTTTGTACCATGAGGTTCAGTCTTCAGAATAGTTCAACAAGGAAACAGTAAATTGATTGAAAAGAGCATATAGGTGGATACAAAATTAATTTTAATTACATACTCTGTAGATGACTGCTTTGCAGTTGACAGTGGCTACTGTCCAGAGCTTTGGTCTAGGTGGAGAGAAGGGATTCGCTGAGGGAGTACAGTGAGCTCACAAGGCCACATTGCTGATCTCTTCTGAGGTGTGGATTCTCCAGATCTATAGTTGCTGGGGTTCACTTTTATAGAAAAATAGTCAGATAACCAGCTTTGAGCTAATAACACAAATCTAGCAGGCATGGGAAATACTTCTCAATCCATGTTGATAATTTTATAAATTGACAATATGGTGCATTTAATCTGTAATAAAGTAAGAATCTTCATTAAAGAATTCTACCATTTTAGGTCATTTTCCCCCAGAAAGTGCTCTGTATATAGGGAATCAGGGAGCAACATAAGGAATGGGTAGATATTTTCTTTTCAACTTTGGAGAAAAAGATTTTCTTTTGTTACTTGTGCTAAGCTTTGGGGGTTAGAAAGATGAATACTTTAAGGGTAGGAGCCCTTTGTGGAAAATTCTGTACCTGTGTTTAGACAAAGCTCCCTCCTTTCTAAGCAGCCCAGGGTGCTTATTAAGGCATTACAGCTGTGTTCTCCCTTGTGCCTGCTCCCTTAAATATAATGACCAGATATATACTCCATTGTGTTCTACCTGATCCTCTAAGGACATTGTCCCTGTCTCCATTTCCTGATTTCTCTTCTTTAACTGCACATCCATAATTTATTGAAATAGCCTTGGGTTGCCCTTGAAGTGCCAAAAAACTAAAGGAAACAGCTTTTGTCATTGGGAAACTGCCATCCTGTATAATTTGGCTAAAGTAGTGATTATGAATGAAATTTTGAACCAGTGGAAAGATGTGGAACTCTTGGATATTGTATTTGCCCTAAGGCATCTGAAGCAGCCTTTAAAGCTCTATTAATCAGGGCTTCCTCCGTCCCATCCCTGACTGCTGATGCTGAGTGGCCAGTGGAAGTTAAAACCTCCTGTGAACATGACTTGGTGTTACTTCTGCACAGATAAAGACCCTGACTCATGGATAAAGACACAGAAATGGAGATCTGATGGCTCTCACAAAGCCGAAGTTAAAGGTTTTTAAATTATTAGTAGTAGATACTGTTTTGTGTATCTGTTTCCAGTCCTTTGTGTAATAGAGGTAGTTGGAGCTCTTGAGAAGGTAGATGGTTTTTTCTCATAAATATATATGAGTGTTCTGAGAATGTTTAAGGTAAGCTAGGCTAAGCCATGATGATTGGTAGGGTAGGAGTGTTAAATACATTTTTCAACTTAATATTTGCAATTTATAATGGTTTTATCAGGATGTGGAGGAAATGGCAACCCACTCCAGTGTTCTTGCCTGGAGAATCCCAGGGATGAGGGAGCCTGGTGGGCTGCCGTCTATGGGGTCGCACAGACGACTTAGCAGCAGCAGCAGCAGCAGCATCCCTATTGTAAATTGAGGAAGATCTGTANCAGTGTTCTTGCCTGGAGAATCCCAGGGATGAGGGAGCCTGGTGGGCTGCCGTCTATGGGGTCGCACAGACGACTTAGCAGCAGCAGCAGCAGCAGCATCCCTATTGTAAATTGAGGAAGATCTGTACAGTTGACCCTTGAACAAGATGGGTTTTACTGCAAGCATCCATTTGTACACAGATTTTTAGATTAATTAATCTCATTTTTGGTTGTGCTGGGTCTTTGTTGCTATGCGTGGACTTTCTCCAGCTATGGCGAGTGGGGCTGCTTTCTAGTTGTGGTGCGTGGGCTTCTCTTGTTGAAGAGCACAGGCTCTAGGTGCTCTCTAGCCCATCGCTTGCAGTGCATGGGCTCAGTGATTGTGGCGTACAGGCCTAGTTGCTCTGCGGCATAGGGGATCTTCCTGATCAGGGATCAAACCCTAATTGGATTCTGAATTGCAAGGTGCATTCTTAATCACTGCACCACCAGGGAAGCCCCACAGATTTTTAACAGTAAATACTACAGTACTACATGATCTGCCATTGGCATATCTGTGGATGCAGAGCTGTGCATGTGGGGGACCAGCTGTAACGTTATACACAGATTTTCGACTTCATGGTAGATCAGTGCCCCTAACCACAGCATAGTTCAAGGGTCAGCTGTATATTGTCTCTAGACGCTCACATTATTAAAGAAAATAAGTTTAAAACAATACTATAGCATATATATAGCTTTCACTTGAGAGTTTATTGGGCAGTTACTGTATTTTTTAATTTAGCATATATTTTCAGGGACAGGTTTTATTTTCTTGGGCTCCGGAATCACTACAGATGGTGACTGCAGCCATGAAATTAAAAGACACTTGCTCCTTGGAAGAAAAGCTATGATACCTAGTCAGCATATTAAAAAGCAGAGATATCACTTTGCCAACAAATGTCTGTCTAGTCAAAGCTATGGTTTTTCCAGTAGTCATGTATGGACGTGAGAGTTGGACTATAAAGAAAGCTGAGCGCCGAAGAGATGATGCTTTTGAAATGTGGTGTTGGAGAAGACTCTTGAGAGTCCCTTGGACTGCAAGGAGATCCAACCAGTCCATCCTAAAGGAAATCAATTCTGAATATTCACTGGACGGACTGATGCTGAAGCTGAAACTACAATACTTGGCCACCTGATGCGAAGAACTGACTCATTTGAAAAAACCCTGATGCTGGGAAAGATTGAGGGCAGGAGGAGAAGGGGACGACAGAGGATGAGAGGGCTGAATGGCATCACCAACTCTATGGACATGAGTTTGAGCAAGGTCTGGGAGTTGGGGAAGATGGGGTGTTTGTGGTACACATAAGCTGTTGAGCTCTTGTGAGAAAGAGTAATGTTGAGGAAGAAATAGTGGGAAAAGGAGCAATCAGCCTTTACTCTACCCCTAATCTTTGCAAAGCATTGCGTTTTTACCTTTATTCAACTTCTCTGCACTTGTGACATTTCCTGCTAAATTATGATATCTTTGAAAGAAGACTTAATTCATCTGTTTCTGTTACTGGATGGGGAGGGTTGAAGAGGACGATGTGCATCAAGAGTACCTGTGCCTCAGTTAGAGGTGACCCTATGGTTAGTTTGTATCCACTGTGCTTAGGGGGCATGTGCAGGAGTCAGAAAGGTCTCTGTGGTTATTTTGTAGCATATCTATGAACTCTCCTGGGCTGCACTGGAGCCTGTCTGGGGTGGGGTTTAGAGATCGGCTTGCATCCATTTTGGCTAGGCCACCCCTCCTCACACAAGCCTAACTTCCTGCCTGACATTCCCCTCAAAGCACCTAGCAGTTCTTGAACAATTTCAATAGCCCTGGAGTGGGAGGTGACTTAATGATTTGCTATTCTTGAGAAAAGACCCTGATGCTGGGAAAGATTGAAGGCAGGAAGAGAAGGGGACGACAGAGGACGAGATGGTTGGATGGTATCACAGAATCAATGGACATGTATTTGAGCAAATTCTGGAAGATGGTGAAGGACAGGGAAGCCTCGAGCGCTGTAGTCCATGNAGACCCTGATGCTGGGAAAGATTGAAGGCAGGAAGAGAAGGGGACGACAGAGGACGAGATGGTTGGATGGTATCACAGAATCAATGGACATGTATTTGAGCAAATTCTGGAAGATGGTGAAGGACAGGGAAGCCTCGAGCGCTGTAGTCCATGGGGTTGCAAAGAGTCGGACACGACTGTGCAACTGAAAAGCGATACTTAAGCTAAATGATGAGCATCCTTTGTAAACCACCAGGGTTAGTGAAAATATTAGGTTATCATGGTAATTACCTAGGTAAGTAGGTTATCATGATACTCTCAATGTGGGTTGAATGATGGCGTACAAAAAGTTGTCCGTGAACTAACTCTCAGAAACTGAATATGGTCCTATTTGAAGAGTCTTTGCAGATGTAATTAAGTTAAAGATCCTGAGATCAGCATAAGGCCGGACCCTGGGGCCATGATGAGCCGCCCCTCCTCTCTTCCGCCGATGAGAAAGCCCCTAACGGAAGGAATCTCCCAGATCCCAGGGACCAATAACAGCACACTTCACCAGCTAAAGCCACCCCACTCCAGCCACGTAGAAGGACCTATCAGCCCTCACAACACCTCGGCCTATCTGAACCCCCGTTCACTAACCGTATCCTTTTTGGGCGATCTAGCCTGACCATGCCCCACAACGAACGCATATAAACCACTCCCCAGCACAGTCCTGGCTCGGACTTCCTCGACCTGCCTCGTTCAGGTCCGGGAGCCCTGCCCGGGAGTGCTTCCCCATTAAAGCCTGTTAGACACTCTTTTCGGTGTCCTGGTCTTCTTTACCTAACAACCAGGAGGTCATTCCTAAGTACCCAAGTGGACGCTAAATGCAATGATAAGTGTTTTGTAGGAAATACCCATGAGGGAGATTTGACAGAGAAACAGGGAAGAGAGGAGGAGGCCGTGTGACTACCAACAGGGGTTAGAACCATGCAGCCACCAGCTATGGAAGAACATGGTTGGTAGGCACCAGAAGCTCGGAGAGAGATGTGGACTGGATTATCAACCCAGAGTTTGTCTGGATTTTAGACTTTGGGGCTCTGAACTGTAAGGGAAGCCATTTCTGTTGTTACACAGTTTGTAGTAATCTGTTGCCACTGTCCTAGGAAGTGAACACACTTAGCTCTGGACAGCCCGCCGGAGACCACCCTCCCTGAGTCTGGAGAACCTGGGCTGTTAGGCGGAGCCGTGGACCTCTTGATGTCCTTTCCTCCAGTGCTTCATGGCGGTGGCTGGAGGCTCCTCCCCAGTACAGTTTCTCAGGACAGAGGGAAACATGTCTTCACTTAAAACAAGAAGCCAATAGCTGCTGCATTTTCCAGAGAAGGTTCAAGATGAGTGAGGAGAGGTACTCCTCTCACAACCTGCTGCATTTTGAACAGTCACAGTCTTCTAGAACCCTCCTTTCATTGCCTGTTGGAATTTAATCCCGGTAGAGAGACCAGGTGCTCTTGGTCATCTGAACACATTTAAGACAGTGCAGCAGACTAGAAAATCACAGGGAAGGAGGTATTTGTGTGTAGACAGATGCTTCATGCAAGAAGTAAGTTTTGAGCTGGACTATGAAAAAAAAATAGAGGGTTTGAATAAGTGGGAAGTGGAAAGGAATGTATTTTAGGTAGCAGCATAGAAGAAAGAATAAACAGAAGGGATGGAAACCAGTGTTGCTTGAGGGAAGAGCAGCAGAACTGTGTTGAATGCTGACTGGGGTGTCAGTTACCATCAGAATTTGGGCTTATTACTCGAGAGGTCCACTGTGGTCTGGTGAGCAAGGTGGCGAGGCTGCAAGCCTTTCAGGAGGTGACACTGGTGGAGTAGAAGGCACTTAGGCCCCCCTCAAGTCTCCTCCCTTGGCAAATCTTTCCGACTTCTCCAGGCAAGGATAAGTTCTCTTTTCTCCACTTGGTGCCTAAGTGGACCACTGCTGTGGAGCATCCCCACGTGTGGTCTGGATTCCTCTTAACTCCAGAAGGATCCCAAGGAAACTGTACTCCCAGTATCTAGCACTGGACCTGGCTTCCAGGCAGTATTTCAAATTTCTTCTCAGTTCAGTTCAGTTCAGTCTCTCAGTCGTGTCTGACTCTTTGCGACCCCATGAATGACAGCATGCCAGGCTTCCCTGTTCATCACCATCTCCTGGAGTTAACTCAGAATCACGTCTGTTGAGTCCGTGATGCCATCCAGCCATCTCATCCTCAGTCGTCCTCTTCTCCTCCTGCCCCCAATCCCTCCCAGCATCAGTGTCTTCCTTCAATGAGTCAACTCTTCACATGAGGCGGCCTAAGTACTGGAGTTTCAGCTTTAGCATCATTCCTTCCAAAGAAATCCCAGAGCTGATCTCCTTCAGAATGGACTGGTTGGATCTCCTTGCAGTCCAAGGGACTCTCAAGAGTTTTCTCCAACACCACAGTTCAAAAGCATCAATTCTTCGGTGCTCAGTCTTCTTCACAGTCCAACTCTCACATCCATACATGACCACAGGAAAAACCATAGCCTTAACTAGTCAGACTTTAGTCGGCAAAGTAATGTCTCTGCTTTTGAATATACTATCTAGGTTGGTCATAACTTTTCTCCCAAGGAGTAAGTGTCTTTTAATTTCATGGCTGCAGTCACCATCTGCAGTGATTTTGGAGCCCCAAAAAATAAAGTCTGACACTGTTTCCACTGTTTCCCCATCTATTTCCCATGAAGTGATGGGACCGGATGCCATGATCTTCGTTTTCTGAATGTTGAGCTTTAAGCCAACCTTTTTGCTCTCCTCTTTTACTTTCATCAAGAGGCTTTTTAGCTCCTCCTCACTTTCTGCCATAAGGGTGGTGTCATCTGCATATCTGAGGTTATTGATATTTCTCCCGGCAATCTTGATTCCAGCTTGTGTTTCTTCCAGTCCAGCGTTTCTCATGATGTACTCTGCATGTAAGTTAAATAAGCAGAGTGACAATATACAGCCTTGACGTACTCCTTTTCCTATTTGGAGCCAGTCTGTTGTTCCATGTCCAGTTCTAACTGTTGCTTCCTGACCTGCATACAGGTTTCTCATGAGGTAGGTCAGGTGGTCTGGTATTCCCATCTCTTTCAGAATTTTCCACAGTTTATTTATTCCACAGCTCATTCCTCAGACTTCCTCATATACCATCATCTGTCTCAGGGATGTTGACAGCTCAGAATAGACCTGCTTTAATTCTCTGGATTCGTTTCCTCTGGGTTTAAAAAAGAAAGGGAAAAAAATGGGAAAAAATCTTCTCAGTCTCTCTTAAAGAGAGGTGAAGACCCAGAGACACAAAGAGACAGTGTCGGAGATCTTGGGGAAACTGGCTGGCCTGAAGAGGTCTCCCAGCTCAGGTTCACAGAAGTGTCCGCATGTTAGACAGATGGCTCTCCTCGTGAATGGTGATTAGTTTCACGCTCTGCACTGGCCATGCATTAGAACTGCCGCTGACAGCAGAAAAGATGTAGTGGTCCACCCCTGCAGAGGCCTGGGGTCCACACACCTCGGTCAGGCACCCCAACCTGGTTCTTCAAAGATGCCACTGGGAGTGGGTGGCCTGTTCTCATCAGTATCTCCCCAGCCTGACAGATCCAGCCTGTGTAGCCCCAGTAAGGCTGCACAAGCTGCCAGAACTTCAAACCTTTTCACTTTGGCCTGAAATGGAATATTCACAGGCTGGCTGAGTTTGTCATTGCCAAGTAACTAGAAACCTGACTTGGCAACAGGGGCCTCTTTGATTAATACCAACCAGGCTGTCAGTGAATCATTCCATTAAATAGAGCTAATTTGGTGGACAGGTGAAAATCTCTCAAAGATAGGATGGGACAATAAAAAGAAAGCTTGGTGGGGAGAGAGAGGGAAATGCGCTTTCAGGATTTTATCCATGGAGCATTTCAGCTTTCCTGAATTCAGGCCATAAAAAGCACCCTCAGGGGATCCCTTCAGGCAAAACACAAGGCCCTTCCTAAGGGGGAAAGAGGGAGGTTAATGGCCTGAACTACCACCCTCCAGCCTACTTTAAAAGGTCAAATTGTGGCTTCATCAAGCAAGCCCGGGCTGGCTTCCAATCACGCTGCTGAAAGAACGAAAGTCTGCCTTTTCAAGACAAAAGAAGAGGATGAAGGAGGGAATATTGTCAGCGGGGAATTTAACTCCTGGCAGGCCACGACGTGTTAAATGCCCTGCTGGATTCTCCGCCTTGCGTTTGTTTAATGCGTCCTGCTGCTGAGGCCGTAAGGAGCCCAGGGAGAAGCAGCAGGCAGTTCCCAGCTCTGGCTGAGGCGGAGCGAGCCTTTCCACCACGAGAGGGCAGCACCAGCCTGCGTTTGAAGCAAGGGCTGTGCCTGAGGGCCGCAACCTGCACCCCCCGCCCCCGCCGCCACCCCACGAGGTTCTTATTCCCCTTGAATTTTAACCAATCGCATTGTATCTTTTGTCTCCAGAAGGACAGAAATAGGTTTCATTCCTTCCCGCTAAATGATTTTAAGTTTCCTTTTGTTCAAGCTCTGCTCAAAAGAGAGAGCCCTATTTCAAGGGTTGACCTGCTTGAGACTTCTACTAAGTGGGCCAAATGATTATACCCCAAAGACAACATGTTCTCTGAAAGGCCCCCTCCGTGTTGTCAGGGGCAATGCTAGTGCTGTGTTAACCTGCCGACAGGCCACCAGGGAGCCGTCATCTTCCCCCAGGGAGGTTTTAGCCTTCTCTCCAAACCCAATTGTTTGTTTATGGAACAGGAATCACCTGCTGTTACCTTCCTCTCAGGACTAGTTGGCATATTTTAAAAGGTGATGAATTTGCCCTCTTCAAGTTTCTATGACTAGATTTCTCCATTGCCTTTTCTTTTTTTTTTCCAGTAATAGCATCACTTATTGACAATACATAGCCTCAAATGTGTATTAGCTCTTTGTTCAATAAATAAGCAATATTACTGTTTTCGTGGTCTCCTTCCATACTGATTCCCTGTTGCTTGTAACAGCAGCCCCCAAAACACAGAAGAATCCTCAGACATAGCTCCCTCTAACTTCCAGAACTTTGTGTGTGCAGCTGCACTCTGCTGAAAGCACTCCTGCCCCCTCTTCACTTGGCTAATGTCACTGCCTTCTCTAGCTCTCAATCTAAGTGTCATTTCCTTTGCTAGGTATGTCAGTTGTCAAGGCCAAGTCCAGATGAGATGGCCTTCCTATGACTCTTGTAACAGCCTGAACTTTCATCATTTCTGTCCTTCTAACATTATGGAATAACCTTAGGTTGATGAAGCAGTGATCTATCTCCCTTCCCTCGTTGAAGAATAAAAGCTCAACAGAGGTATTTCCACCTGGCTTAGTTTACCCGACAGCCCATAGCCTGAAGGTGCTTAATCAGTAGGTGTTGAATTAAAGAAAAAAAATACTGTAGAATTAAAACCATATTAAAATTTGTGAACTTTTATAATTTGAAGAAATATTTTGCTTTGGTAACCTATCTGCAGCCTTTGTGCTTATTCTCTTGCCTCCTAATGTTTTTTATTCTTTTGTGTAATTTTCAGTACACACGCAATGTCATGCAAAGCCTAATTTGTCTCTAATTACAAGCTCTAGAAGAATCTGCTGTGACCTTTAGCCTGCTGCAGTGAATTAAGATCACTTGTGTTCTGCTGCTTGTTTTGAAAGATCCAGTCTCCTTTCCCCTTGCGTGGGCTTCCCTGGTGGCTCAGACGGTGAGGCGTCTGCCTGCAGTTCCGGAGACCTGGGTTCAATCCCTGGGTCAGGAAGTTCCCCTGGAGAAGGAAATGGCAACCCACTCCAGTATTCATGCCTGGAAAATCCCATGGACCGAGGAGCCTGGTGGGCTACAGTCCCTGGGGCTGCAAAGAGTCGGACACGACTGAGCAACTTCTCTCTTCCCCTTGAAGTCTGCCTAGACATGGCGTCAGCTGACCTCGCTGGTTTGAAACTTCAGGCAGAGTTGTCAGGCTATTTGAAAAGCAGCAGACTTTTAAAATTCATAATAATAAGGAGCCAGCTCCCAATTTTGAGAGTTAAAGAAGTCTCAGTATATGTATTTGTTTACTCTGTTTTGCCAGCATGGAGGGATCTACCATTTGCCTTCCTAAAATGACTGGCTTGCAGAAGAACTGCAAGGAACGCTTGTATCTTCATGAAGCTCGGAGCGTTGGGCTCCGGGCCCTGCAGGTGGCCATGTGGTGGATCCCCTCGACCCGGATCCTGAGGATGTGGAAGCTATGCTGGAAACTCACCAAGGGCTTTGGTGCATCTGAAAGGATACATGGGAGACAAGGAGGTGAACGGGGCTGTGAGAATGAAGGATACAGATACTGTCTACAAGATTCAGTTTGGCAGAGAGCGTGCTGATGTGGAATGGAGGAGTCTTGGTTGTGTTTGGGGCTTCAATTCATGGTGTTTGTGAGCTTCACGCTTCAGCTGCCTGGTGAGTGATGAACCAAAGGCTGGTTTTTTTCATTGTTTGTTGTTTTCTTATTGGAACTTTAAGCTACTTGCTGGTCTGAGTGGTGAATACCCCCTTGTCTGAAATAACACAGCATGGTGCTACCAGCAGTCTTCTACTGGGCTTGAGTTGCCTCGCAATTTCAAAAGTAGTGGGGTTGTCATGGCATCCCCAGGAACAGGAGACCAGTCTCCTTGCTTTTGGATGCAAATTCGTCTTGAGAGAGCATGGAGCCAGGAAGAAAAAAGATCACTTTGCTAGTTCTTGTGTATTACAAGGTGTTGTGGTTTTCAGTTTAAAAATAGGGAGAATTCTGAGGCATTTGAGAATCAGTATGGTGTGATGGAAATGGTTGAACCATGAAACAGAGGCCTAGGTGTGAAGATATTTCTCTGCTAACTTTGTGAGTCCTTGGGCAAAGCATTTACAGTTTCCGTTTCCTTATCGGTAGAACAGATAATTATGTCTAGTTTAGAAGATAATAGTAGGATTTTTAAAATAATGTATATCCATGCTGCAAACGGATGAACCTTGGAAATACCATGTTCAATTCTAGAAATTGGTCAACAAAAGGTCACGTTTTGCTTGTTTTTGCTGACATGATATGTCCAGAGCCGGCAAATCACAGAGGCAGAAAGTAAACTAGAGGTTGCCAGGGGCTGAGATGTTGGGGAGAGTGGAAAGTGACTGCTAAAGGGTATGAGGTTTGTTTTTAAGGTAATGGAAATGTTCCAAAACTAGATACTGTGGACAGTTGTACAGTTCTGTGAATATACTAAAAATCACTGAATGGTACACTTTTAAAAGGTGAATACTATGGTATGTGAATTATATTTTAATAAAACTGTTGTTTCAAAAACTCTGCCACATTAGGAAAAAATAACATAAGTCAAGTATTTTGTATGTGGCACATAGTAGCTGTTCGTAAATGTCTAATTCCCTTTTTTCAATTTTTTCTTATTTTTCTATTAAGGGATAATTAACAGATTACGTTCTAGTAGTTTCAGGTGTGCAACATAATGATTCAATGTTTATATTACGAACTGATCACAAGTCTAGTTAATACCAATCATCTTATAGTTACAATTCTTTTTTCTTGTGATAATCCAATACTCTTTCAGCAAGTTTCAAATATGCAGTATAGTATTATTAACCATGCTGTGCATTACCTCGCCATGACTTATTTTATAAGTGTGTACCCCTGAAAGTGTGTGTGTGTATCTTTTGACCCCCTTCACCCATTTCACCCACCCTTGCCCTGACAACCACCAATCTGTTCTTTGTGTCTATGAACTTCTTGTTTTCTTTTTTTTTTCTTATGGGTTTTTGTTCGTGTGTGTGGGTGTTTGGATCCCACATATAAGTGAGATAATACAGTATTTGTTATCTCTGTCTGCCTTCTTTCACTTAGCATAATGCCCCCAAGGTCCATTCATGTTTTCAAAAATGGCAAAGTTTCACCTTTTTATGGCTGAATAGCATTTCAGACATGACTGAGTGACTTCCCTTTCACTTTTCACTTTCATGCATTGGAGAAGGAAATGGCAACCCACTCCAGTGTTCTTGCCTGGAGGATCCCAGGGACGGGGGAGCCTGGTGGGGTCGCAGAGTCGGACACGACTGAAGCGACTTAGCAGCAGCAGCAGCATTTCATTGTCTAGGCAGACAGGTTAAATAGATTGATAGCACATTTTCTTTATCCATTCATTGGACACTGACGTTGTTTCCATATCTTGGCTATTGCAAATAGTGCTGCAATGAACATAGCGACCCATATGTTCTCAAATTAGTGGGTTTTTTTCTTCAGGTAAATATTAGAAGTGGAATTGATGGATCATACGGTAGTTTTGTTTTTCATTTTCTTTTCTTTTTTTTTTTTAGGAACCTATGTACTGTTTTCCATAGCAGCTGACTGATTTACATTTCCGTTAATGGTATATGAGAATTCCCTTTTCTCCATATCCTCGCCAACACTTGTCATTTGTTGTCTTTTTGATAATAGCTGTTATAACAGATGTGAGATGGTGTCTCATTATGGTTTTGATTTGCATTTCCTGGATAAGTAGTGATGTTGAGCATCTATATGTCTTCTTTAGAAATATATCTACTTGGCTCTTTCTAAATCAAATTGTTGTGTGTTTTTTTTTTAATTGAGTTGTGTGAGTGCTTATATATTTTCAATGTATCAGATATATGATTTGCAAAATTTTCTCCCGTTTAGTAGGCTATCTTTTCATTTTGGTGATGGCTTTCTTTGTTGTGCAGAGGGTTTTTAACATAGTGCCACTTGTTTATTTTTGGTTTCAGCTTCAAAAAATCACCAGAGACCTATATCAAGAACCTATGTTTTCTTCTAGGGATTTTGCGGTTTCAGGTCTTCTGTTTATGTCTTTAATCCATTTTGAGTTAATATTTCTGTATGGCGTAAGATAGTAATCCAGTTTCATTCCTTTCTTGTGGCTGTTCAGTTTTCCCAACACCGTTTATTGAAAAGACTGCCTTTTCTCCATTGTGTATCCTTGGCTCCTTTATCATGAATTAACTGACCGTATATGTGTGTTCTTGTTTCTAGGCTCTCTATTCTGTCCCAATTATCTATGTTTCTGTTTAATGCCAGTGCTATCCTGTTTTTGTTACCATAGCTTTGGAATATAGTTTGAAATAAGAAGGCTTAATGCCTCCAGTTTTGTTCTTTCTCAAGATAGCTTTAGCTATTTGGGGTCTTTTTTGATGATTCCATACACATTTTAGGATTGTTTGTTCTATATCTGTGAAAAACACTATTGGTAATTTTGATAGGAATTGCATTGAATTAGTAGATTGCATTGCATAGTATGACATTTTAATCATATTAATTCTTCTACTATGAGCACAGAATATCTTTCCATTTACTTATATTTTCTTCATTTTCCTACATTAATGTCTTTTACACATTAGTATATGGGTCTTTTACCTCCTTGGTTAAATCTATTCCTAGGTGTTTTATTCTTTGTGATATGACTGTAGATTACACTCAATCAAAGGGAGATGTTTTCTTAGTTTCCCTTTCTGATTCATTATTACTGTGTAAAAAGGCAGACAACTTAATACATTGATTTTTTTTTTTTATTCTACAACTCTACTGAATCCATGTATTAGTTTTAATGGTTTTTTGATGGATTTTCAGGGTATTCTGTAATATCTTGTCATTTGTGAATAATGACATTTTAACTTTTTCTTTCTGATTCTGAGCCCTTTTGTTTCTTTTTATTGCCTGATTGTTCTGGCTAGAACTTCCAGTACCAAAGTGGCAACAATAAAGGGGCAAGAGTGAGCATCGTTATCTTGCTCCGAAGAGGAAAAGCTTGCAGGTTTTTTACTGTTGAGTATGATGTTAGCTATGCAGTTGCGATATACGACTTTTATTATGTTGAGGTATATTCCCACTATGCCCGCTTTTTGCATGTTTTTTTATCATAAGTGGATGGTGAAGAACTTACTTTTTCAAAAAACCTAACTGTGGATCCATTCTGTTATTTTTCAACAGCTCTCACTTGACTTTCAATGTATTGTTTTAACTGAGTGGGGGGATTATAATTAGAAAACAGAACTGTGAAAATCTGAGAATGCGTCACAATATCATCTGCATTATATTTTTATATAGGGTAAAAAATGTCTGAATAACGTAGCTCACAAGATCAAGTAAATTCCCTGCTCAGCAGTTGATGTATTCTGAAGTTGGGCCCTGTCTTTCCCTCCATCATCACTGCCCATTTGGTACTTTTTCTATCAGGTAACTCATCTTTCCAGACATGCCAGTCTCCTTTCACTTTTGTGACTTGTTCTGACCACTCCATTTTGGATAACTTCCCTGCTGCCTCTCTATTCATGCAGTTCTCACGTAGCCTCACAATTGTGCTTAGGTCCTATCTCTGCCAAGAAGCTTCTCCTCAGTATTGAAGCCCCCAGTGACTCCTCATCTCTGAAAGCCTACACCTAAAGGTCTGTATCCAGAGACTGTGACTTCTGAAATCAAAATCTCAGCTAGATTAAAATGGATTACACTTGGATCCCAGAAAAGCCTGCATGCTAACTGGAAGTATAAACTGTTCGTTCTGCAATTATTTCCTGCCATAAGCATATTCTCCCCAACCAAAACAATAAGCTACACATAGAAAGCTTTGTGTTATATGTTTTTTATATCCAGAAAGCATGTTATTTGAGTCTCAGCATAAAGTAAGCACTCCGTATGTTGATTTGTATGGAGTGAGCCACTCTATTCAATCTGTACATTGACTGATTCATATGAAAAAAAAAAAATCTATCATTGTTTAGCCTATTCCAAATCTTGGCAGTCTTATCACAAGAACAGAGTTGGACCTAAGAATCTGAGAGGTCCCAGGCCTCTTCCTGGTCCCAGAAGGACTTTGGGCTAGCACTTTAACAGGAGTTCAGTGTCTCCCAGAGGGCAACACTCAAAGCATCTTAAAAGCAAGGGATGGAACAGCAGTGGATTGACCAGAGGAAACCTGAGAAGCCTTTCCCCATCACTGCCCCACCTCCCAGATACAGATGTGTGAGAGTCCGCAGCACCCTTTCTTGTTTAGGCAGTGGCCGAATAACCCTGCCTATTAGTGGGATGGTCACTCCATTCTACTCCATTTTCTGAGCACTCAGTCAAAGGAAGAGTAAAGTATTCTGGCCACATTTTTTAGACTACAGTCCATGGGGTCGCAAAGAGTCGGACACTACTGAGCGACTTCACTTCACTTCACTTCACACATGAAAAACCTTAAGGTTTTCTGTAGTTCCCAGCAAAACCAGAAAAGCTGAAAGATGACTGGTATGATTAATACATTTATCAGCACTAGGACATTGTTATTTTATTGCTGGTATCAGAGTGACATCATTTTTCATAAAGACACCATAATTGTCTTTGAATGTCATAAAAGGTGAAATTCATTCTCATGGAAATTGAAGAGAACATTACAAAGGCTTCCGTCAAAGGGGAACTAAATGATTTAGATGATAAAATATACTGACTTTAAATTTCTGTCTGTAAACCAGGAGTGAAACCACAGAGAATTAGGGTTGAGATGAAGATTGTAATAACCTGGAATTAGTTTGGGCATCCCTCTAATCTCATTTTTTCATGGACTACAACTATTCATTGGGAAATCTGTTTTCTTTTGCTGGCCAATATTTCAGCTGTCTACTTTCCAAATGAAAATACTAGAAGGGGGAAGAGATGAAGATACTAACTTAAATATATCTTATTGGAGATGGCAAAAGCACCTCACTTCTCGCTAAACCACACAAAACTCAAGATATAAAGCAACTTATATGCATAAGACCTTTGCTCAAAATATTTATCTTCTTGTCTGCTAAGTGGTCAGAATTTCTTAAGGACAAATCCTAGAACCATCACATACAAATTCATTTTTCAACAGGCTGAGATGATGAAAGCTGGACAAATATTTAGGAATTCCTTGCTATTATATGTCAAACTTCCTTCCTTTTCCACCCCCACCTCAATATGAACCCACTGGAAATTCCTTCTGCTGCCAAGAGCCTTAGAAAACCTTTACATTATTAATTTTTCCATGGATTTGTCGTGTTTTGGAAGCCTCACAAGAAGCTGAGTGCAGAGTTTGAGGGCAATAAAACAGTCAGAACAAATGGCAAGCCTTTCAGTTTGGCACTGCAGAATGGAGCATGCATCTGTGCATTCCCCTTCATGCGGCTGGAAGGCTGGAAACGTCTCAAATTTGGCCCTTGGTTTATGTTACTCAGGCAAATGGTCTTTTAGTTATTCTATGGGGGGAAGCCCTTTAGAAGAAAGGCAATATTCGAGGGGAAGGGTGGAGGAAGGGACAGTTAGGGTGTTTGGGATCGACATATACACACTGCTATATTTAAAACGGTTAACCAACAAGGACCTGCTGTATAGCTCAGAGAACTCTGCTCAATGTTATGTGGCAGCCTGGATAGGAGGAGAGTTGGGGGGAGAATGGATACCTGTATATGTGTGGCTGAGTCCCTTCACTGCTCCCCTGAAACTAGCACAACATTGTTTACCAACTGTATTCCAATACAAAGCAGCTTTTGAAAAGGTTTAAAGAAAATAAAGGCAGCATCATGGGCCAGTGATTCTCAATTTCCAAGTGCATAGATACCTTGCTAAATGTGTTTTTTGATTCATTAGGTCTGTGTGTAGAGCCTAAGACTCTGCATTCCTAGCAAGCTCCCAGCTGATGCTCATGGTGCAGGTTCATGGACCACACTTTGAAATGAAAGGGGTTAGCAAAACATAGGGTTGACTCACCCTACGGGCTACCCTGGTGTCTCAAAGGTAAAAAAAAACCCACCTGCCAACGTAAGAGACCTGGGTTCAATCCCTGTGTTGGGAAGATTCCCTGGAGAAGGAAATGGCAACCCACTCCAGTATCCTTGCCTGTGAAATCTTATGGACAGAGGAGCCTGGCAGGCTACAGTCCATGGGGTCGCAAAAAGGAGTCAGACACAATTTAGCAACTAAACAACTCACCCTATACCAGGCTTAGTTTCCAGCAATTTAATCATTGCTTATGTTTGACTTAAATTTGAAATTATTCCAACTCACAATGTTTGTGAAAATGAAATCCATTCGATTTCCATTTGAGGCCAATATTTACTGAGGAATAAAATAGGTTATCAACGAACCCAGGGAATGAGCTCGGTGTAAAACAAATTCCTTGGTCTTTTACTGAAGCATTTTTCATTCTCACTTTGCAACTATATATTTTGCTTCCTTGTTAAAAGTAGCTAATGCCAATTTTATCTTGCCTTTTTATTAACAAGCTTATCTTCACCAAGTACAAATCAGTCCCAGAAATGTCACTGCAGCTCATGTGCATCAGGCACAAGGATTAGATAGGGGAGAGCTTGGCATGGGCTGTTTTGTTTTGCTCACCCGAAAGGAATCTCATGCTCAGTTCCAAGCCAGATGTCATTTGGGGTGATATTATATAGAAATTCCAGTAATTAAACTCACTAAACTATGACCAGCTGGTATTAACCCTCTTGTTAGGTCACAAATTGCTTCCTTCTCTTTTGTATGAAAATATATCTAAGAGCTCCTCTGTGTTCTGAATTAGTTACAAGTTCTCAGAAAAATGACCTCCAAAGGCATGAGTTTGGCATGCTGTAGTGATCAGAGAGGGGTGTGTGTGTGTGTATGTGTGTGTGTGTCTGTCTGTCTGTCTGCTGTCCATGGGTGAACGCACATACCAGGCTAAATGTGTTAAGGCAAAACCTGTAAAGCCTGAATTTCAGATGTTGGTGCACAAATGTTAGCATCAGAACCTAAAGAGAGCCTCTTTGTTGGGGGCTGGCCGGGGTGGAGGCACACATAAGAAAGCAGGTTACCAAAAGACATGGTAAAGCCCAGAAAAGGTCAGAACAAATCCAAAATCCATTAAAAACTGGCATTGGAAACCATTTGGCCTTGTATCCCAGACAACACTTAAAAAGTGAAGGTATTTATTAAGCACTGTGTCATATGCATACTAGTCATTCAAGTACAGTAGCACCAAAAGCAGTGTAGACCAGTGTGCTCATTCAGCTAATATGTACGGATGGATGCCTTCCACTAGGCATATAGGGATCACAATAAACTGTGGAAAATTCTGAAAGAGATGGGAATACCAGACCACCTGACCTGCCTCTTTACGACCGAGGATGAGATGGCTGGATGGCATCACGGACTCAATGGACGTGAATCTGGGTGAACTCTGGGAGTTTGTGATGGAGAGGGAGGCCTGGCGTGCTGCGATTCATGAGGTCGCAAAAAGTCGGACACAACTGAGCGACTGAACTGAACTGATCAGGGGACCTCTGTATAAGGGTATTGTTTAAGGTCTCAACAGTGTCTTCTCCTGATCTCAGCAAGTGGAGCTCAAGGAAGGTGTGAGTTTAGGACAGCTGTGTCACATGTCTGCATAAGGTTTGGGGCACACATTATTGTGGCCATACATGTCTGGATTCAAGAGTCAAGTAGGACTTGAACTCCATAAAATGTGCAGAGTAGAAGTAAAGAAGTAGCAAAACTGATAAGAAATATTTGCCCATTGGGATAGTTTTGTCTATTAAGAAAAGACAAAAATGCTTATGATAAAACATATATGTAACAATTTAAATAACATAATGTGTGTGTGTGTGTCCTGTGCCCAGTCATGTTCAACTCTTTGCAACCACATGGACTGGAGCCCACCAGGCTCCTCTGTCTATGGGATTTTCCAGGCAAGAATTCTGGAGTGGGTTGCCATTTCTTTTTCCAGGGGATCTTCCCAACCCAGGGATTGAACTTGTGTCTCCTGCATCTCCTGAACTGGCAGGCAGATGCTTTACCAGAGTGCCACCTGGGAAGCCCATAAATAATGTAATATATATATATATATAACATAAATTATGTATAGATATAGCTATAACACTGTGCTATTGACTAGAAAACAAGTGTGCTCTCAGAAAGGATAAGCAAGTAAAATGATGGCAGGAAATATATCTTTCTCACTCTTCTAGACCCGACATCCAGCACAGGGGCTGGTACATAACAGGTTTATAAGATTGTCTGACTAATTAACATATAGATCTTCATTTATTCGCTGAGTTAGGTCAGAGGTGAGATGCTCCGTGCGTATTTCTGGACTCACTCCCCCAGTTCTCCCCCACCCCCAGCTGGGGGCTTCTAAGCCTATCCGTCTACTGTCTTAGCAGCCACTGTTTTCCACTCATCAGTGGCAGCTTCAAATACTCTACAACCACACCACACTGGAAGTTCCTGAAAGCCAAGAATGACTTCTGATGCTTCCTCAGTGATCCCTTTAAACCACGAGAGCCAAATGCTGATGGGATGGTTGCAGTGACCGAATAATCTGCTATCTTTTAGTTTAAGATCATTTGATTCACTGTACAATGCAAACTGGGGCTTCCCCGGTAGCTCAGCAGTAAAGAATCTGCCTGCAATGCAGGAAACGCAGGAGACACAAGTTAGCTCCCTGGGTCAGGAATATCCCAGGGAGGAGGAATTGGCAACCCACCCCAGTATTCTTACCTAGGAAAATCTCTTGGACAGAGCAGGCTGGAGGGCTATAGGCAATGGGGTCACAAAGAGTCAGACACAACTGAGCTACTGAACACACACACAGGAAAACTGTGTTGAAAAATACAGAGAATGCAGACAGAAAATAATTCTGGACAAAGTATCTAAAGATTGGCAAGGGGGGGTCGACCATCATTCTCAAACATGATTGATAGAATAGCTTCATCTCGTTGGTGTGCCCTCTTACTACACCTGTTACAAATTTAATACACTTTTTTTTTTAAGATTTCCGGAATTTTTTCAACAGTTTTGCCCAGCATTGCTTATGGTAGCAAAAGTCCTGAAAGTAAATTAAACTGTGCATTAGTGTAACAATGATTGAATAATTTCCAGTACATTCATCTAGTAAAAGCTGAAGCAATCAAGAAAAGGAAGGAAACAAGCTCCAAGACACACTGTTAAACCGAAATCAGAGTGCAGAGCAGTAGACGTCCTTGGTGGTTCCAAAGGAATGTGTGCAGTACATAACTAACTATAAGTGCACAGAATCTGTTTTAAAAGATGCACAATAAGCTGGAAAAAATAATTGCCTCTTGTAAGGGAAACTTGGAGTGAGAAAGAGAGCCTTAAATTACCGTCTGGACTTTTTTGTATGGTTTATATAGTTGTGTTGTGTTT
>SJYX01006813.1:98657-112823 GCA_006410675.1 Oreotragus oreotragus | reverse complement strand
AAAAAAAAAAATCTGATTTCTGGTTCTTTGTAGCATCCTAAACAGATTGCTTCTCTTGGGAATTTCCCAAGACCTGGTCTCAACAGAGACAGCTCTCATCTCTGCAATGACAGCCCCGTCTACTTCTTGAAAATGTCCCTGGAAAAAAAGGTCAAGAGGGACTAAGGGAGAGAACTCAAGGTTTGAATAACAATAGTCTCCTGTGGGCTAACAGAATTTCACATATATTTCATGAGTGCTTGCTATTCAAATCCTTGCAACTTGGAGAAGTTTTCCATTCCGGGCTACCTAAAGAACTCAGCAAAAGCTAAACCTACCTTGACGAAGCTCTATCCCCAGGTGAAATTACATTTAGAAATATGGAGATTATTCCGACACAGCTTAAAGACTTTTCTCCGTAATCTGTCACATTTAACAACTGTGTCCAGGCAGATGTTTACACTTTTCAGCATGACAAAGTAGAAGACAGACCACAGAGTTCAAGTTCAGACATCAAGCATACCTTAGCTTCACTCAAAAAAGAACTGGTAAGAGCATTAGAAACGTTATTAAATTTACATAAAGAGAAATGTGGAAGGCAACATAAACAGATCAGGGGAGCCATACCTAGGAATTAGGAAACAAGCCTGGTCAAAAATTAGGAAGAACTTTGAGAGAGCAGAAAACACTGTATTTTTACATGCAGAGCATCTTTTCTAAGGAAAGGTTTTTGGGGGTTTTTTGTTGTTGTTTTGGTTTGGTTTTTTTTTGGTCTTCATTTTGTTTTTAACGAAAGCCTACCATCATGGCAATGTATGACTGACTGATGTGCTTAAAATTCGACATTGGTATGCTGCTGCTAAGTGGCTTCAGTTGTGTCCGACTCTGTGCGACCCCATAGACAGCAGCCCACCAGGCTCCCCTGTCCCTGGGATTCTCCAGGCAAGAACACTGGAATGGGTTGCCATTTCCTTCTCCAATGCAGGAAAGTGAAAACTGAAAGTGAAGTCACTCAGTCGTGTCCGACTGTGTGCGACCCCATGGACTGCAGCCCACCAGGCTCCTCCGTCCATGGGATTTTCTATTACCTTCTCCACGACAATTGGTATAGTCATTAGTAATTATATGATGGCACTTGTGGTAAAGAATCTGCCTGCCAAATAAGAAGACATAAGAGACGCAGGTTCAANAGTCGTGTCCGACTGTGTGCGACCCCATGGACTGCAGCCCACCAGGCTCCTCCGTCCATGGGATTTTCTATTACCTTCTCCACGACAATTGGTATAGTCATTAGTAATTATATGATGGCACTTGTGGTAAAGAATCTGCCTGCCAAATAAGAAGACATAAGAGACGCAGGTTCAATCTCTGGGTCTGGATGATGCCCTGGAAGAGAGCATGGCAGCCCACTCCAGTATTCTTGCCTGGAGAATTCCATAGAGGAGTCTGGTGGGCTACAGTCCTTAGGGTCTCAAAGAGTCAGACTTAGCGTGTGTGTAAAGCAGGCCGTGTAATTACATATCCTCTGATAAACCGGTGAGTGACCCAGGATTGCGTCCTCATGTGCTCTACTGCTGTTTCTAGGCTATTCTTAGATCTGGAATCTGTTGGGAACTTTCTGTGCTCTGAAAACGTCTAAGATCTGCCCTTATTATTTGCTGCATTTTCATAAAACTTGAAAAATGAGGCATAATGAACTTCAGTTTAAAAATCAAACAAATGTTGCAACCTTCTGGAACTTCCCTACTTGAAATCTTGTCATTGTATTTGTAAAATCATCCCCTTCGTCCTGTTTAATCATTGATTTCCTGATGACTGCTCAAAGAGTGATTTTTTTCCTTCAATGTCAAATACTCTGACATTGGACTGAGTCATTTTGAATCTGTTCACAGTCTTAGATGACCTCAAACAAACAAACTTTTTTTACTGAAGAAAAACCATGCCCTGAGATTGGTTTTCCTTTAAACTCCAGTAATTTACTTCTTTATAATTATCTTTTCATTACTTTGGCTGTTTGTCTTTATGTGAGAGACACTGAACTTCATTAGCTTTTGCAGTGAGTAAAGAAAATGTAGAGCTATTGATCCACCAGCAAAACATCTGAGTGATGTAGAGACGTTAGGATTGTGGGTTGCTGAATTTTAGAACTTTCACTTTAGTTCTCAAAGCAAGTCAAATTTTTTTTAACAGAATAGTTTCTGTGGTTGTTTTTTTTTTTTTTTTTTTTTTTGAGATTTGCGCTGATGACCTAACCTTTAAGATTTATCTCTGAAACTAAATTTCTGGTTATGCTCTAATTCTCTTTAGTAAAAAAAAAAAACAAATAGTCTATGCACTAGAAGCACTAAAAGCGCACAACTGGAAGGTGAACAGATTACCAGAATACAGTGTTATATTTTGTATGGCAGTTGCCAGGGCCTGAGTAGCGAAAAACCAGTCGTAGGTCCGTTTTGTAGCTGATAGAAAGGTTCATATCTTATCATTGTTGCTGTTCAGTCTCTCAGTAGTGTCTGATTCTTTGTGACCCCATGCACTGCAGCATACCAGGCTTCCCTGTCCTTCACTATCTCCCAGAATTTGCTCAAACTCACGTCCCTTGAGTCAGTGATGCTATCTAACCATTTCCTCCTCTGGTATCTTATCTACAATTCTTATCTATCTTATAAAGTTTCACATCTTATAATTAAGATAATTAAATCATTGGAATGGCACTTCCTGTGAATAAGTGGGAAAAAACAGCGAGAAATCCTGGCAGAGACGATGCAATTTACCTTAGAAAAATGAATAAGCTCAACACCATGGGCAGGGGGCACCCATCCCAGTTAAAAATGTTGAAAAGAGCAGTTTTGCCCTTACCTGGTCTTGCTGTCTGACATGTACTTACATGAATGTGCTTTTTCCATCAATATTAATTTCTTTTCCAGTCACCTAGAGATAAAATAATACTGGCATTATTTGTTCAAGAGGAAATAATATCACAAATGAAAACTAGTTCTGATTATCTTTTTTAATTTCATGTTTTAAATGAGAATGTTTTTAATTTTTATTGGAATGTAGTCACTTTACAATGTTGTGTTAGTTTCTGTTTTACAGCAAAGTGAATCGGTTGTATATATATAGGTGTCCCCTCTTCTTTAGATTCTGTTCCCATTTAGGTCACCAGAGAGCACTGAGTAGACTTCCCTGTGCTAGAGAGTCAGTTCAGTTCAGTTCAGTCACTCAGTCGTACTCTTTGCGACCCCATGAATCGCAGCACGCCAGGCCTCCCTGTCCATCACCATCTCCCGGAGTTCACCCAGACTCACGTCCATCGAGTCTGTGATGCCATCCAGCCATCTCATCCTCGGTCGTCCCCTTCTCCTCCTGCCCCCAATCCCTCCCAGAATCAGAGTAGGTTCTTGTTAATTGTTTTATACATAGTATTGTTTATATGTCAATCCCAGCTCCAATTCATTCTACCCCCTCTTTCGCCCTTGATATCCATAAGTTCTCTACATCTGTGTCTCTACTTCTGCCTTACAAATAAGTTCATCTGCACCATTTTTCCTATATTCCACATACAAGTGATATTACACAATATTTATTTTTCTCTTTCTGACTTACTTTACTCTCTATGACAGTCTTTAGGTCCATCCATGTTTCTGCAAATGGCACTGTTTCACTCCTTTTTGTGGCTGAGTAATATTGCATGTGCGTGTGTGTGTGCGCGCGCGTGCGTGCGTGCGTGTGTGTGTGTACCACATCATCTTTATCCATTCTTCTGTTAACAGACATTTGTTGTTGTTCAGTTGCTCAGTCATGTCCGACGCTTTGCGACCCGTGGGCTGCAGCACACTAGGCTTTCCTGTCCTTCACCATCTCCTGGAGTTTGCTCAAGCTCATGCCCATTGAGCAGGTGATGCCATCCAACCATCTCGTCCTCTGTTGCCACCTTCTCCACCTGCCTTCAATCTTTCCCAGCATCAGGGTCTATTCCAATGAGTCGGCTCTTTGCATCAGGTGGCCAAAGTATTGGGGCTTCTATGTCCAGGCTATTGTGGATAGTGCTGCAATGAGCACTGGGGTGCAGGTGTTCTTTTGAATTATGGCTTTCTCTGTATATGCCCAGCAATAGGATTGCTGGGTCACTGATTATCTTCTAAGTTGATACTATCTCAGCTTGTCCTTCACAATGTCATTTACTGTTACCTTAGAGAAACTTATCAGTAATTTGATAACCTTTATCTACTAAGTATATTTGTTCTATATTTATAAACCTATATATCATGTGCATTTTCCTATATATATATATATGTACAGGTACATATATATATAAAGACATGTCTATCATATATAATTCTTTTACCTACTGATTTAAGCTAAAAGAAAGATCCCCATGCTCAAGGACTTGAGGTTTTTATAGGATCAATGTCAGAAGGATTATCACTTTTTTCTCTTCAACAAAAGAGCCCTTTCTCTTTAATAGTCTTCCTAATCTAGTACTACATACACGGAAAAGAACCTGAATGTGTTAGAAATTTGTAGAAATCCATACATGTCAGAAAACCCCAGGAAAGCATTGAAACTAAGTGACTAAGTGAAGTCACTCAGTCGTGTCCGACTCTTTGCCACCCCGTGAACTGTAGGCTTCTCCGTCCGTGGGATTCTCCAGGCAAGCGTACTGGAGTAGGTTGCCATTTGAAACTAGATAAGTTTATTTGTTTTTTCTTTTTTTTGTTTTATCAAGATACAATTGATAAACAAAAATACTGCACACATGTAATCTATACCTCTTGAGGAGTTTGGACATATGCATATACCTGTGTTACCTAATCCCAAGATTTCCAGTACTGTCCAGCAACCCTTTGAGATGAAAAGACTGTCCCCAAAAATTGGGGACAGTAATGCTGTGTTTATACTTCTTAAGCGTTTTTTTATGAAATAAAATTTCATAAAATCTTTGTTGTGTTCATATTTTAGGGCAATAATTTAATTTGTTCCTTAAACAAAAGATTTTAAATTTTTAGGATTTTTTTTTTCAAATCACTGCCTAAATTTCTCACTCTTTTTCCATGCCTATTAATAGCCTAACATGTATCAGTGATGTTGATACGAGATCAGACAAAAATCCTTGCCACCAGGAGATCGTATCATCTAAAATCATCAATCGTCTCTTCCTCTACTCTTTGTTCCTTCCAACATAAATTAAACAGTAACCAACTGACAGGCAAAATCCTTCAAGATCAAAATTTATTTTCAGGAAAGTTAAATTCCTTGGGTAAAAGGAGAAAACAATTTATCAGACTCTGTTACGAATGCTTTGTAAACATCTTATTTAAGCAAAAATAATCCTTTAAAATATTTTCTACATAAAGAAACTTAGGTTCAAAGAACTTGAATGACATACCCAAGATCACACTATAAATGATAGAATTAGGATTTAACCCCAGTTCTGTGTAACCTCAAAGGTCCTACTACTCTTTCCTATAACTGATACCTTCTCCAAGGACAGTGGCAGGAAGCAGGGTCACAGGTGAACATTCAGAAGGAAGGAAAATCTATTCAGAAGTGAAAACATGAGAATTTCATTATCTTGTCCTTCAAATAGAAATGATCAGTAGAAATCCCAGTGGGACTTAAGGGTATAAGTTAGCATGACCCAGAGCCTAGGTTTCACTGGTCTCCTCTGAAGCACTGCCATTAATGTCTTCACTCGGCACTAGTTTATTGGGTGTCTACTATGAGCCTAACACTATTCAAGTCACTAGTAAGCACAGTGAACAAGGATCTCTGTTGAGAAGGCCCAAACAATCAACACGTAGACAAACGAAAAGTAAAGTGATTGGATTATGCGGGCTTGTCTATGATGCTGATATTTGGCTTGAGGTCTGAAGAATGGAAGGAAACAGAAAAGTAGAAGGCTTTCCTAGAAAGAACAGCAAACGCAAAGGCCCTGGGGCAGGAAAGAGCTAGACTTGGAAGAAACTGAAAAGCAGGCCAGTGATGTAGCCTTGTGAGCACCAGGGTGGGTGGTAGGAGATGCTGCTGGAGTGAAAGATGGGTGCTGACCCCCAAGCCAGGACTTCAGGCTAACGTGGCGGGGTCATTCCTCTCCCTATATTCTACTGTCTTCCATTTGTCAGTGGCCAGCACAAAGCTTTCCTTTTGGACAATGCCCGCAATCAGGAAACACACTGTACTCTTTGGTTTCACTGGTCTCCTCTGAAGCACTGCCATTAATGTCTTCACTCGGCACTAGTTTATTGGGTGTCTAGTATGAGCCTAACACTATTCAAGTCACTAGTAAGCACAGTGAATAAGGATCTCTGTTGAGAAGGCCCAAACAATCAACACGTAGACAAATGAAAAGTAAAAGTGATTGGGTTATGCGGGCTTGTCTATGACGCTGATATTTGGCTTGAGGTCTGAAGAATGGAAGGAAACAGGAAAGTAGAAAGGCTTTCCTAGAAAGGACAGCAAACGCAAAGGCCCTGGGGCGGGAAAGAGCTTGCCTTGGAAGAAACTGAAAAGCAGGCCAGTGATGTAGCCTTGTGAGCACCAGGGTGGGTGGTAGGAGATGATGCTGGAGTGAAAGATGGGTGCTGACCCCAAGCCAGGACTTCAGGCTAACGTGGCGGGGTCATTTCTCTCCCTATATTCTTCTGTCTTCCGTTTGTCAGTGGCCAGCACAAAGCTTTCCTTTTGGACAATGCCCGCAATCAGGAAACACACTGTACTCTTGCTCCTTGTTTATATTTATTTACTTCTGTTTGGCTGTGTCAGGCCTTCATTGCGGCACATGGGATCTTCGTTCTGTCCTACGGCCTCTCTGGCTGCGATGTGCAGGCTCAGCGGTTGTGGTGTGCGAGCTTAGTTGCCCCTCAGCATGTGGGATCTTAGTTCCCTGAGCAGGGATGGAACCCTCGTCTCCTGCATTGCAAGGCGAATTCTTAACCACTGGACTACCAGGGAAGTCCCTGTACCTGATTCTCATTACCTCCTACAGGTCCAAGCCCTCAGTAACCACTCTGAGCGTTACTCAGTGATAATGCTTCACATTTTGGTGGGATTCATCGCAATGGACTTCTGGCACCCTTTCATCTTTCTCACGACAACCAGAATAAGCAGCGTAGTTTAGCAGCCACGTGCCTGGGCTGTCACACAAGTTCTGCTGCTTCACAGTTGTGTGACTTCTAACAGGTCACCTCAGCTTCTCTAGATCCCAGGTCCATCATTTCAAAAAGGAAACAACTATCTTGCTGCATTCACTCTGTGGGGAATAAGCAAGATTAAGTGTCAAGACTGTGCAGCATAGGGCCTGGCAGGTAGTAAGTGCACAATATGCTGGTACAGATTTCAATCCCGGGCTTCCCTGGTGGTTCAGACGGTAAAGAATCTGACTGCAATGCAAGAGACCTCGGTTCAGTCCCTGGCTCAGGAAGATCCCCCGGACAAGGGAACGGCTACCCACTCCAGTATTCTTGCCTGGTGAATTTCACAGCCAGAGGAGCCTGTATCCCACCCCACTCTGTAGACAGAAGAACCGAAAGTCAAAGAGATAAAGTGACTTGTCTAAGCTTGCACATTTAGGAAATGCTAGAACCAAAACTTTGGCTACTTCATCTAGATGCTTTTTCCTCTCTATGGCCACGAATCACCGCAAAGTGAAAGGAGGTTAATAAACCTGCTTCCACCCTCCCAGAAGAGGGTATCATGTACAGGGAGAGGGAGGTCAATTTCTGGGAGCATGGGATTCGTCTGAGCATTGATCTAAAAACTCTTCAACAAGAATTTCTTAAGGGCATGCTTGACTCTATTAAACATTTCTGTTTCCTGTTTCTGCTGAGCAAAAGAAGAAGGGAAAAAACCAGCCCGCCCTATGCTCTCTTAAAACAAACAAACAAAAAACAAATGAAAGTTTGATGAAATCATGTGGGTGCTCTTGACTTATCTTTATCCATCACCCGAAAATGTGCCCATATGGAAGATAAATAGTGCTATTACATCCAGTTCTCTGTACTAAGTTCCAGAAATGCCGACAAGACACTAATCCCAACAGAATGTATGGAAGTTAATTATAACTGAAGCGCAACAGAAGTCAGCCAAAAGATTGCAATCAACAAGATTCATGGAATGAACACTTTGTTCTTTGCTGGGAAGGAGACATGCTGCTCTCTCTCTGCATCCCCCTTCTGCAGGCCTCTGCCTTGCTTACAGAACTCCTAAAGCACAACTCTCTCCTAGAAACAAGGATGGAAGCTGGAGGCTGAGAAGGAAAGGAAACCTTCTCATTGGCTCCTGCTCAGGGGACTGTAGAACCCCTGGTGCTATCTGTGCCAGCTTAAACTTGAAGCCATTTACTGCCACTGTTCTTCTCCCAAGAAGGAATCCATCAGGCGTGCAGTGTAGCAGCATCTTTCTCTGAAATATGATTGGCTGTAAGGCCACCAGAAATTCAAGTTTGCTATTAAAGCCTTGTTAGGAAAGCTAGTCAGATTTCAAAAGCTGTGGTTCTTGTAAGACAGGCAACTAAATTTTCTGCCAAAAAGAGAGAAGGTCAGGATTTCCCTCGTGGTCCAGTGGCTAAGACGCCATGCTCTCAGTGCAGGGGGCCTGGGTTCGATCCCTGGTGGGAACTAGATCCCACATGCCACAACTAGGAACTGGCGTAGATAGAACTGGCAACTTGGCAACTTGGATAGAAAGAGATCACAGAAGACTCTGTAGAAGAAATAGCATTTGAGACAGGATCTTGAAGGGTCGGTAAACATATTTGAAAGTCAGAAGGCTTTTGATTTATAATAGATTAAAGAATTAGCTGAAAATTCCAAAAGAAAAATACAATGTATCTGAATGGAAAATATGAAAAAAATATTTCTCAAAATTGTTAGCCATTTTAAAATACCTTTCATTTTTGCAGTGTTTTGGGAGAAATAGCATCAAGTAAAGGTCTTTCTCTTCAAAATATCTCAGCAGTATTATTGGCTGAACAATATCTACTCAATAGCAATTTATACTCAGTATCTAACACTGGACACTTAACTATGAGTATAGGTTTTGCGATTGCATTATTAGCAATGCATGAGCAAGTTTTACTCATGGTTGTTCTACCTGAATGACACCTTGTACAGATGGGAAATGAAAAGCAAATATTTTTATATTGGCCAACAGATCAGCCAAACTAGTCACTTTGGAAATTTTTTGAGCTAGCCAGAATGATAATTTTTTTAGTGATAGTTTATGAAACCAGCTCCTCTGGTTATCAGAGAGCCCAATAAGGCTCTCTGGTTTATAAGGTCCCTCTTATATATGGCTTTATAAGAGGGACCTTGGTTTTACATATATGGTTTTATAAGAGAGACTGTGGTTTATAGGAAGGACCTTAAGGTCCCTTAAGAGGGTTGTTTCTTCCAACCCTCTCCTTCCCCTGTTTCTCCCCCTGATTGAGTCTTGCATATAATTCCTTGCACTGAGGCTAGTTCGCAATTTTCTTTCATCTTGTGCCTGGCCCATGCCTCATCTCACCTGCCTTTGCCTGCGAAACTTGAGATCTTAGCCTTCAGAAGTAAGCCTAAAAGTGTTGTTATGCCCAAAAGCCCTTCGGAGATGTATGCCAGACCAACCTCTGGGCCTCAGTTCCTTTATACCTGTCCTGCCCTCAACATTCCAGCCTATTCCAACATATTCCACTATTTGCAGTTTCCAAAACCAATCTTGATTTCTTATGACCTGCTTCTCAGCACCTTTGCTAATGCTATTCACTCTGTCTAGAATCTTCTTCTAGCATTCCATCCCCAGGGGTCATTTCACAGATTTCAACATTTTTTTCAAACAGTCTATTCAACATAAAGCATTTTTATATAAATCTATTCAATTTTTTAAAAATATGTTGAGCTTCAACTCTTTCCAGGCATTGTGCTGATTACTAGGGAAAGATAATGGAATAATATAGGTCTTGCTTTCTGGGCCCTAACAGTCTTTGTGGTAATTATTGTGTTTTTGTATATCAAGCATCTGAAATTGTTTTCTTAAAAGGCCAGAGAGTAAATATTTTAAGTTCTAAGGGAAAACCAAAGTGATATGTAAGTATGTAGATGACCATTTAAAACTTAGCCATGTCTACTGTATAGCACAGGGAGCTCAACTTAATACTCTGAAATGTCCAAAATGGGAAAGAAAATCTGAAAAAAATAGCTTTATGTGTATGTATAACTCACTTTGCTGCGCACCTGAAACTAACACAGTATTGTAAATCAACTATAATACAAAATAAATTTAAATTTAAAAAACACTTAATCATGTTAAAATGTTAAAAAAAAAAATGATGCTTGGCTGGTAAGTCTTAAAAAACAAACAAACAAAAACCAGGTGATTTTCTAGACTTGGTTCAAGCAACCAAATTCTATCAACGTGTGGTCTAGACCTGTGGTGTCAGTAGCAGCCACTCATCACCTGGGACTGCTGAGCACTCACAAGTGGTGAGTCCAAACTGAGATGTGCTCTAAGTCTCCACATACACTCAATTTTAAAAACTAATACCAAAAAAAAAAAGTATATAAAATATCTCAAGATTTGTTTCATGTAGTTATGAGAATTGGAACATAAAGAAGGCTGAGTGCTGAAGAACTGATGCTTTGGAATTATGGTCCTGGAGAAAACTCTTAAGAGTCTCTTGATAGACTGCAAGGAGATCAAACCAGTCGATCCTAAAGGAAATCAGCCCTGAATATTCATTGGAAGGACTGATGCTGAAGCTCCAATACTTTAGGCCAGCTGATGTGAAGAACTTCATTGGAAAAGACCCTGATGCTGGGAAAGATTGAAGACAAAAGGAGAAGAGGGCAACAGAAGATGATATGGTCAGATGGCATCAATGACTCAACAGACATGAGTTTGAGCAAAATCCAGAAGATGGTGAAGGACAGGGAAGCTTGGCATGCTGCAGTCCATAGGACTGTAAAGAGTCAGACATGATTAAGCAACAGAACAGCAACAAAATGCATTAAAATAATGATATTTTAGATAGTTTTAACATATATTATTAACATTTCACTTCTTGTTTTTTTTTTACTTTTTAAAATATGGCTGCTAGAAACCTTAAAATCGTATAGCTGACTCACATTAAATTTCTGTTGGACAGAACTGGTCTGAATAACTTCTGTATTGGGCAGAATGCCATAGTTTAAAATGAACTGATTAAAAATAACAAAAATCAAAACCTCAAACCCTCATCTTTTCATAATTCCCTTCCCAAAAAACTTCCTAACAAAGTTTTCCTGAGACTGGGAAATTTGAACTTCTCTTTGTGATTCAGTAACTGTCATATTGTGTTTCTTTACTTTCTTCACAGATATTTTTGGAATTTTCATATTTTTTGGTTTCCTAACTTATCCTCTGCCTCTCTGAGTTAGAATGTCAATTCTACAAGATAAGACCCCTTTCCAATCTTCTTCTCTGTGGTTCCAGGACAGGTCAGCCATCTGAAACTGCCTTTTGCCTTGCTTCCATTGGGTCTAAAGCTATGCCCTAGTTGGTATTATGTTTTATTTCACTGGTGTTTTAGAAATGGGTACTTTTGAAATAGTCATGGGATCATTAATAGAATATTCAGAATAAAACACAGAAACGTCTGTTGTTTATTAGTCAACTTTGAGCCCAAAAGATAGATGTCTAATGGTTTTGTTGAAGAGGAAGGGGGTATAATGAAATGTACTCGGATAAGAAGCACCAAGAACAAACATTAGGAAGAGAAGGGAGAGAATACTGGAAGGATGGTGGTGGTTTAGTTGCTAAGTCATGCCTGACTCTTGCGACTGTGTGGACTGTAGCCCGCCAGGCTCCTCTGTCCGTGGGATGTTCCAGGCAAGAATACTGGAGTGGGTTGCCATTTCCTTCTCCAGGAGATCTTCCCAATCCAGGGATCAAATTCGAGTCTCCTGCATTGCAGGCAGATTCTTTACCAAGTGAGCCAATTATCAAGAGTTAATATAACCCAGTGGAAAATAGACCATCTTAAATCAGGTAAGCTAATCCTGGAGAAGTCCCCCAAGAGACTAAGAAAAATTTAAAAAGAGACTCAAGTTGGTTTTGAAGCAAACACTTGTCTTTTCATCTCTATCCCTCCTAAGACAATTCCTAGGTCCCTTTAATCTCCCCTAAGAAGGATTTTCAGTTTTACCAAAAAGGCTGGCACCAGCTCTAGGTATATTTATGGTTGTAATTTTTAAGCTGTAAAATGCCATATAATACACCTACCACATTGATGGCAACAGATAAATATTTATTTAATGAGAAAAATAGGTGAATAGTATTATTATTTTCCTTCTTACGTATTTTACTCTATCTATCTAGAACAAGACTAGGGACTGTTCAAAAAAGGGTACCTACATGATTTGATACTATTTCCTACTTAATATTCCTGTGGCTTAGACCTTGTGTCCTACATTTGGTCACTAAACACTTTGTGCTTTGCAAAAACTATTTCTAGTGTGGAAATGAGAAGGCATCGTGCAGTGGAGACAGAAGTACCTGAGTTGTAGAAAGCAGAATTCTCATAGAAACAAATTCTGCAATGGCAAAGAAACATTCTTACATTTTCCTTATACCATATCGTCCATTCCTCTACTCCTTTTTCATATTTCTAGACTTTCCTCTCCTTATAACTGAAGGAATATGGATCCATTTTGCTAATATTCTTTATATGATTGATTCTCAAATCTATACCTCTCCTGACGAGGAGGTAATGAAATTTCCAAGAAGTTATAAGGAAAACTGATAGTTAAGGAGACAGTCAGAGAAAGTGCCAGGCTTTGCTTGCTCTTGCATCAGACATAGCCCTGTTAAAATGAGAAAGTCATGCCAATGTTGAATTATTAGATGTTTTTCTAAAATCTGCAACATGATGCATGTTCATCATAACAATTATAGTTAAAATGCTGCTTACTGAGTCCCTACAAAGTGCAAAGTACTATTTTTGGTACTTGGGAGTCAGAAACTTACATGAAATACATGATCTCTGCCATCAAAGGTTTACAGGCGATTTGAAGATACTGTTCACACGTATGTGTACATGTACATATATGTGTATATAACCTGGGATTGTACACTTTATACTTAACTACATAATTGAGATATATTGTGTATGCATGATTATAATTGGGAAAATTAAGTTTGGAATTAGAAAATTAGATTTGGAAGATTAGTAAAATATTATAATTGGCCATCATTTAAAATATAATACAACAGAAAATATAGAACAGTCTGTACAAATTAAAAATAAGAAATAAGGGAACTTCTATGAACAAAGCACATTATATTTTTTGTACACCTGAATTTTTGCATACCCTTCAAATTTTGAAAAAAGTTAAAATGTAAGAAGCATATGCTAAATATACGATGAGTGATGTTTGTACAGGCAACTAGTACAAAAGCTCAGAAGAGAAAGCAGCTTGGGGATTATTCTGGAATTTTTCCAAAGTAAGCTAAGTACATTACAATTCCTGTGTGTTTTATGGAGAGGGAAACTCTTTATAGTTAGCCATTATGGAACAAGAATGTGGAACCAAAAAATCTTTAATTTAATGAAATCTACATTGTACACAGTCTTGGGAAATTATTCAATCTCAAGCTGGAATCAAGATTGCCAGGAGAAATATCAATAACCTCAGATATGCACATGACACCACCCTTATGGCAGAAAGTGAAGAGGACCTAAAAAGCCTCTTGATGAAAGTGAAAGTGGAGAGTGAAAAAGTTGGCTTAAAACTCAACATTCAGAAAATGAAGATCATGGCATCTGGCCCCATAACTTCCTGGAAAATAAATGGGGAAACAGTGTCAGACTTTATTTTCGGGGGCTCCAAAATCACTGCAGATGGTGATTGCAGCCATGAAATTAAAAGACACTTACTCCTTGGAAGAAAAGTTATGACCAAGCTAAATAGTATATTCAAAAGCAGAGACATTACTTTCCCGACTAAGGTCTGTCTAGTCAAGGCTATGGTTTTTCCTGTGGTCATGTATGGATGTGAGAGTTGGACTGTGAAGAAGGCTGAGCACCGAAGAATTGATGCTTTTGAACTGTGGTGTTGGAGAAGACTCTTGAGAGTCCCTTGGAATGCAAGGAGATCCAGCAGTCCAAAGAAATCCTGGGATTTCTTTGGAAGGAATGACGCTAACACTGAAACTCCAGTACTTTGGCCACCTCAT
>SJYX01006813.1:84705-94974 GCA_006410675.1 Oreotragus oreotragus | reverse complement strand
CCAGTCTGTTGTTCCATGTCCAGTTCTAACTGTTGCTTCCTGACCTGCATACAGGTTTCTCAGAGGCAGGTCAGGTGGTCTGGTATTCACATCTCTTTCAGAATTTTCCGGTTTATTGTTATCCACAGTCAAAGGCTTTGGCATAGTCAAGAAAGCAGAAATAGATGTTTTTCTGGAACTCTCTTGCATTTTCCATCATCCAGCAGATTTTGGCAATTTGATCTCTGGTTCCTCTGCCTTGTCTAAAATGACCTTAAACATCTGGAAGTTCACGGTTCATGTACTGTTGAAGCCTGGCTTGGAGAATTTTGAGCATTACTTTACTAGAATGTAAGATGAGTGTAATTGTGTGATAGTTTGGGCATTCTTTGGCATTGCCTTTCTTTGGGATTAGAATGAAAACTGACCTTTTCCAGTCCTGCGGCCACTGCTGAGTTTTCCAAATTTGCTGGCATATGGAGTGCAGCACTTTCACAGCATCATCTTCCAGGATTTGAAACAGCTCAACTGGTATTCCATCACCACCACTAGCTTTGTTCATAGCAATGCTTCCTCAGGCCCACTTGACTTCACATTCCAGAATGTCTGGGTCTAGCTGAGTGATCACACATTGTGATTATCTGGGTCGTGAAGATCTTTTTTGAACATTTCTCCTAAGTATTCTTGCCATCTCTTCTTAATATCTTCTGCTTCTGTTAGGTCCATACCATTTCTGTCTTTTATTGAGCTCATCTTTGCATAAAATGTTCCCTTGGTTTCTCTAATTTTCTTGAAGAGATCTCTAGTCTTTCCCATTCTGTTGTTTTCCTCAATTTCTTTGCATTGATCACTGAGGAAGCCTTTCTTATCTCTCCTTGCAACAAAATGCTGTACAACTTCCTTAAAAGTATTGGCTATTTTATCTTTCCCAAAGAAGTCCAACATCAATATCACCCTTAGCTATTTTTTTCATTCTCAACAAAATAGCATACAGGGGTTTTTGTCTTTTGTCAGTGCCCACGCATAGTGCAAAATTATCCTTCATCTGTCCCAAAGCTGCAGAGTCCACCCCAGATTCTGAATCAACAAGTCTGAGGCCCTGCGGCTGGCAAGCAGTAGCTTCTACTGTCAGCTCTCCAGGCTTCACTGACCCAGGCTTGGAATGCAGAGCAAAGTGGAAGCGTTTAATTTGGAAGTTATCTGCTCCTTTGCAAGTTTACCTCAGGGGTTCAGAAATATTGAGCTGCTTAGCAATAGAAGGGACCTCCTAATAGGAGGGCAGGCTGAAAAGATTAGTTTCACTGAGGCAAGGAGGACAAAATCTGAAGCGTGAAACACCGGTCACTACTCTTGATCTCAAGTGATAAAAACCCAGTAAAATAAGTTTAATCAGAAAGAGAATTGGTTCATGTGACTGAAAAGTCCAGAAGAGAATCTGGCTTCATGGTCTCTCGATGATCAGAACTTTTGGCTCTCACTATCTCCCGTTCTCTTTCTTGCTCCTGTTCTCATAGCTATTCCTCCAAATGAATTACCTGTGTCAGACTCTAACCTGAGCATGGAGTAGACGAAGAGTTGAGGATAGGAGAGTGGACTTAGGGGGTTTGAGATCAACAGGTATACACTGCTGTATTTAAAATGGATAACCAACAAGGGCCTACTGTACAGCACAGAGAACACTATTCAATATTATGTGGCAGGCTGGATGGGAGGAGAGTTTGGAGGAGAATGGATTACATGTATATGTATAGCTGAGTCCCTGGTGGTTCAGATGGTAAAGAGTCCACTTGCAATGCAGGAGACCGCAGTTCAGTTCCTGTGTTGGGAGGATCCCGTGGAGGAGGGCATGGCAACCCACTTCAGTATTCTTGCCTGGAGAATCTCATGGGCAGAGAAGACTGGAGCACTACAGGTCACAGCGTCACAGAGTCAGACATGGCTGAGAGACTAAGCACAGCACAGAACTGAGTCTCCTTCTGTGCACCTGAAATTATCACATTGCTAACTGGCTACACTTCAATATAAAATAAAGAGTTTAAAAAAAAATGTCACAGAACCAGATGTAAGAAGTAAGTCCGCCATCAGATATATGAGTACAGAAGACAAAAGGCTCAACAATTTTCATAAATCTCCATGAAATAATGACAGTAACATTTATTGAGCATCACCTGCACCTTTACTTTACCAAGCAGTAAATCTCATTAAACATTCAAAATTCTGTGAGAGAGTCTCAGAGATCTAAATGTCTTGCCCAAACTCACATAACTGTTAAGCCATGCATTACTATATTTGAAAACCCAGGTCAGTACATATGACTCCATTACTGGACACTCTGGACATTGGCCAAAGTGTTGACTGCTAAAGACTCATAACTACCTTCTCCTAAAATCTCCCTTTGGAAAGGGAGTTCCTTCAAGAAAGGGAGATGCTTCACCCAAGGATTTGCCCCTTAATAAAAGGTACCAAGATCCAGTCACCTCACATTAATTTGAGAGACTGCAAAGAACTTCCCATGGGATCTTCAGAGGCCTCTGTTACAACTGTGTCACTGTTAAACTTCAGTTTCTGCCCCATTTCACTCCCCACACTTCCTTATGTGTTGTTCCCAAGCATACCGATAGTAAAATTCACATGCACAAAACTCCATTTCTGATTCTGTTTCCAGGGAACCAACCTAAAACAAGTTCAAAGCCTGAGCTGTTGACCTTTATCATAAACTACCTCTTCACATCAAGTTTGTTGACTCTACTTGCTTAACTCTAAAGAGATAGTGGAAAATGAATCATGAAGTTTTGGAAATGAGCAATTTCCAAACAGGGAACCAAAAAAAAAAAAAAATGTTCACATGACATACTCAGAACGGTAGCATAATTTTATGTGAATTGTGGACGTAGTCAACAATTTTTCAAGGTAAATATTTTATGTTCTCTATTACAAAGCTGAGCAGAAGGCCTTCATCATATTGGTTTACTCTTTCCTGTNAAAAAAAAAAAAAAATGTTCACATGACATACTCAGAACGGTAGCATAATTTTATGTGAATTGTGGACGTAGTCAACAATTTTTCAAGGTAAATATTTTATGTTCTCTATTACAAAGCTGAGCAGAAGGCCTTCATCATATTGGTTTACTCTTTCCTGTCTTCTTGGCAAATTAAACTGTTTGATGAACAGCTTGCATTTAGCAGTTTCTCCTTTGTGGTGTTTTACAACATTGAGCTTGCCTGCCTGTCAGAAAGGGTTTAGATACAAATTGTTTCCTTGAGGAGTAACGAGGCAGTCCTGTACTCCTAGGTCACTGGGAATTTGTTAATATTCATCAAGACCTGTGGTATGTCAAATAGACACAAAATTGCCAATCCCCAACTTCAATCCGAGTTGCAACAGAAATTCCTATAAGAAAGAACACTTTGTCCATCTAGTCCTTGAAGGATGGTTCAAGTTCATCTAGTCCTAGAATTTTCAGGAAATGGTCATTTGTTTCCCTTCCCTCTCAGTATTTTTCAGTAAGAAAGATCAGTTTCTCCTTTGTGGTGTTTTACAACATTGAGCTTGCCTGCCTGTCAGAAAGGGTTTAGATACAAATTGTTTCCTTGAGGAGTAACGAGGCAGTCCTGTACTCCTAGGTCACTGGGAATTTGTTAATATTCATCAAGACCTGTGGTATGTCAAATAGACACAAAATTGCCAATCCCCAACTTCAATCCGAGTTGCAACAGAAATTCCTATAAGAAAGAACACTTTGTCCATCTAGTCCTTGAAGGATGGTTCAAGTTCATCTAGTCCTAGAATTTTCAGGAAATGGTCATTTGTTTCCCTTCCCTCTCAGTATTTTTCAGTAAGAAAGATTGGCCTCCATGTTTGATTTCTTGAGAATATTTGCAGTTCCACTGTTAGAAATTCTTTCTCTAGTAATCAGTCAAAGGCGACTAAAGCAATAACAAAATTTAAACCTTTTTATTGCAGTTCCGTATAAGGGTGACTGAGTTTACAAGCAACTTTCGGAACAGGTGGTTTTGATGACTAAGTTCTCTAGAGGGATAGGTTAGGAAGCCACCACTGGTAGAACAATTATTTGTTCATAGTACTTTGCAGACATGACTTGATTTGGTCCTCAGCTAACCCTAAATTATCCCTGTGTTATCCCTCATTTGGGCTTCCCTGGTAGCTCAGCTGGTAAAGAATCCACCTGCAATGCAGGAGACCCTGGTTTGATTCCTGGGTTGGAAAGATCCCCTGGAGAAGGGAATGGCAACCGACTCCAGTATTCTGGCCTGGAGAATTCCATAGACTGTATAGTCCATGGGATCACAAAAAGTCAGACGCGTCTGAGCAACTTTCACTATCCCTCTTTTATTGGTGAGGAAACTGAATTTTAGAAAAGTAGATAGGTTGTCCAATATCACATACCTAGAAAGTATCAGACATGGGTTCCTGGTGTGGGCCTGCCTAACAGAACAGCATCCTCCTCTCAAAACACTGGACTCATCAGGGGAGAAGATCATGTAATCATGTTAGAAAAGTGAAGAATGAAGAGGAGGTAGGAACCAAAACACAATTATTTAGCCTCATGAGCATCACTGTACTAGGCTCTCAGGCCTAAGGTAACACGGACTACACAAAGCATGACATGAAGCTGAAGGGACCCTGGTGAAAAATACTCCTTCCCAACAAATAGGCTAATTGTTCCCATGAAGTAAAAAGGTCACCTCCTGTGCATCAAGGCCAAGAACATCTGTAAACTCATGAAATTCTCTGGTGCCAGAGAAAGTCCAATCTGGCTTATAGATTCTTTGCTGTTTGGTACATCAGCCTGATATTTCCTCAGCCCCAGAATTAGGATGCTCAGAAAAGGACTGTGGAGATACTTGGAGAGGGGAATCACCTGAAAGTATCTGATATATGTAGTTCTCCATAGGAGGCTGGGCTTCCCAGGTGGTGCTAGTGGTAAAGAACCTGCCTGCCGCTGCAGAAGATGTAAGAGACATGGGTTCAATCACTGGGTCAGGAAGATCCCCTGGAGAAGGGCCTGGCAGCCCACTCCAGTATTCTTGCCTGGAGAATCCCGTGGACAGAGGAGCCTGGCAGCTACAGTCCACAGGGTCACAAAGAGTCGGGCATGACTGAAGCAATTTAGCATACACACTATATGAGGCTACAGATTCATTTCCAAATAGCATTTTCTTTGGGACTGTCTACTCCAGTACTCTTGCCTGGAAAATCCCATGGATGGAGGAGCCTGGAGTCAGACACAACTGAGCGACTTCACTTTCACTTTTCACTTTCATGCATTGGAGAAGGAAATGGCAACCCACTCCAGTGTTCTTGCCTGGAGAATCCCAGGGACAGGGGAGCCTGGTGGGCTGCCGTCTATGGGGTCGCACAGAATTGGATACAACTGAAGCGACTTAGCAGCAGCAGCAGCAGCAACTGCTACATTATCCACAGTGTCTCTCCCTAAAACACCAACAACGCTTAAGTGTTTGAAGTAGAAAAGGTACTCCCAGGTAAGGTTCTCCAAGTATAATAGGTTTTACTTATATCATTGGATTTAGACAAAGTTCACTCAACTTAGTATAACTTCAGAAGAGTCATGAAAAGACATAACTTTCACTGTATTAAACGTAAGAGAAAGCATGATTTTTTATCTCTGTTTAAAGATAGCATTTCAATCAAACCTTTTGATGATTGAATGATTGATTATTCACCATCAATCAGATTTTCTCCTAGAGCTCCTTTGCTGGCACTAATTTCCCATGGTAAAGAAGGAGTTTCACAGCACCAGGCTGGGCTCCCTGTGTTGTATAGCAACTTCTCACCAGCTATCTGTTTTAGACTTGGGTAGCATATATATGTCGATGCTATGAGTTCACATGCAGATGTATGTGTAATGTATATGAGTGCTAAGTCACTTCAGTTGTGTCCTACTCTTTGCGACCCTATGGACTGTAGCCCCCCCAGGCTCCTCTGTCTATGGGATTCTCCAGGCATAAATACTAGAGTGCACTGCCTTGCCCTCCTCCAGGGATCTTTCTCACCCAGGGATCGAACCCAGGTTTCTTACATCTCCTGCATTGGCCAACAAGTACTAGTACTACCAATAGTACTACCACTGGTACTACCTGGGAAGCCCATATAGATATAATGTAATACATGCAATCTTTATATTAAATTCAAGAGTAAAGCAGCATGATATCTGCAATTTATATTCAAATTATTTAGTTAAAAATTGTGTTACTTATATATAGAAATGTAAAGGTGACCAAAAAAACCCCGATAATTTAAAAAAAAAAGAGTTTCTGTCCACTGAGATAGGGACATGTTTGTGGATGCTGTCAAAGGCTGTTGTATTGATACATTTGATGCCTCATGTCAGAGAAATCAAAGATCTCAGGAGGAATTACTTTCTGCCAACTCATATGTGCTCAGCTTACGTATGTATTTTACAGGATTTTCCTCAAAGACAGAATTTTATGACAACTATTTTGACAAGAACTGAAAAAGATACATTCAGAATGTATTTCTCAGCTCCTTGTCTAGTTAGGTTTATCCTACAATACCTTTGTAACATTTTAAATAGCATATCCTTTAACTGTGATGGAAATTTCACAAGGAAATCTCTTGAAGGACCGAAAGGAGTATGTGTACAGATTGAAAAGGCAATTTAAAGGGCTATTGTTACCATGAATATCCCACTGGACTGGATACAGCTGTGTAAACCCAGGGTGGGAGGTGTGTAAACAGAGGTTTTGACAATGAGATGCTGCTGAGTTTGGCTGGAGCTCAGATCACACATGTCAGGTTTAATTATCAATATCTCCCAACATGTCTTTGACCTAAACAGAATATATGGTTGTCTCTTCCAACACATCTGTGTAAAGTCATTTTGGATAAAGTGAGTATTTTGACATACAGCATCTGAAATTTTGACTTTAACGGAGGCATTCTTCTAAGGATCAAAGATTAACAAAAGGAAAAAATACTTGTACAGAAAAGTGAGCAAAGATAGAGATAACAGAAAAATTTCCTTCTCGTCCACTGATCAATACCAGCACTCTGTCAATGAATTATTGTAACATAGTATTTCTAATCCTCACCACAACCTACAGTGTGATCAGCATTGTTCTCCACTGAGGAAATGGAATGGTTAAATAAGAAAGAAAAGAAGAAAGTGAAGTCACTCAGTCGCGGCCGACTCTTCTCTTTGCGACCCCATGGACTGTAGCCTACCAGGCCTCTCCTTGTGACCTCACGGACTGTAGCCTACCAGGCCTCTCCAGCGTAACCCATTTAACAAGCTTATCTTCAAGCTTCAGCAACCAGGCACATTCCATTTGTTATCCTACCTTTCTCACTTCACCTGCCACTTAAGGAGCAAGTAACAAACAGTAGCTCTTATTACGTGCACGCTGACAATACCAGGCTGTTTATTGATTAACCACATAGGCTAGGTCCTAATGGGAAGTTTTAAAGACCATATTGACCACTGTGGTCTCTCAGGACCTGGGTTCTTCATTTACTGTGGACAACCTGGACCTTGAATTTTACACTGTACAGCAAAAACTGTAGCATCAAAGGCTGACCACTCTCTGTAGATACAGAACATTTTGACCATAATTTACTGTGTGAGTTCCACATTGATTAATCTGAGCATGATAAAATATTTCAAAATATTGTCATCTAAAAATTAATGGCTGCTTAAAAATAGACTTTATCAATTCCAACATTACTGAAACATTATAAATTGAATATTTTGATCCTAGGTTTTTAAGAAAAATTGAAAGAAGTATATTTTTATACTCACTTCAAAGTTGGATAAGAATTCCAAAACTTTATTTAGAATAACCTCTCTTCAGTCTGGAATACAAGTATTTCAGCTCTTTTTGAAGTCCTTGGGCAAGGTTTAAAATGTCAATTTAAGGCATGCAATTTGTAACAGAGAGAATTCCTTTGGGGGCTACAAACTAACTTGAGCTTAGCAACCTGGAGTTTATATATCTTTTCTTGCTCTTGGCAGTGATCTCAGAAGTCTAGCTTCTGAAAAGATAGTAAATGTGTTCAAATTAGGAATTGACCCTGATGAAGCTAGACTTTCTCCATTGAAAGCTACTTGCCTTAGACACCAATCCAGTCAATTAGACCTGTGAACACACTTACTAATAAGGATGGAACTGTTCATGCGTAGAGGCAATGTGGTACAGTGACAGGAGCAAAGACTTTGAAGGAAAGAAGACAGAGGTCTGCAACCTGGCTTTGTATGTGTTAGGAGAGTTAATTACTTCCCTGGTGGCTCAGCGGTAAAGAATCCATCTGTCAATACAAGAGATGCGAGTTCATTCCCTGAACTCTCTGAAGATCCCTGAAGATCTCTTGGAAAAGGAGTGGCAACCCACTCCAGTATTCTTGCCTGGGAAATGCCATGGATGGAGGAGCCTGGTGGGCTACTGTCCATGGGGTCACAAAAGAGTCAGACACAACTTAGTGAATAAGCAGCAACAATGAAGAACAGTTAATTAATATGCAGGAATGATTTATGGAGAGCTTGGCTTGTGCTGGGTACTATTCTGGGTATTAGGCCTTAAAACCATTCTCTAAGCTTCTTTTCCTCATATTAAATCTAAGAAACAGTTCTTGCAATAAAGTAGGTGAATGATAAATAGTGGCTGATATGATATTTTTGTTTCCATGGCCATGGAGGTTGTCTAAATGAATCTGACCTTTACAGCTTGATTTCTCTTTCCTCTTCAACTCCCAATCAATGTGACTAAAGCTCAATTTACTGTTTCAGAAATATGATATTATTAAGTGCTCACATGAAAAAGTAAAAATTAGTCATTTGAATATTTTGTCAATAATATTAACCTGAAGTAATATTTTGCCAATAAGTATCATCGTTTTAGAATGAGTCAGTTATTCAGCATGTTGTAATAATAGTACTTGGATCAGGATGCTTTCAGTTGCAGTTAAAAGAAAAACTCCACTCAACACAAACAATAAAGGAAATTTATTAGCTCATGTAATTGAAAGGTAGAGATAAACAGTATATATTATTGCATATAAGTCTTACAATGTACCCATTTATTATCTCCATTTTATAAGAAATAAATGAAGCCTGGAGAGGTTAAATAATTTATCTAAGGTTCACACAAACATTGTGTGGGAGTCAGTAGTTGAGCCCACGTCATCTGACTCCAAAGTCCATTCTAGATTTTAAGCCAGTTAGAAAAATTCCTAGCACAGAGCACACAACCAACATCCCCTTTTCATAATAACCACTAGGCTCTTTTCTGAAATATGGTGACTTTTCCTTCCATTTTCTATTTTAACAGTACAGTGTCATATAGATATAACCAAAGAATTTGGATTAATATAGTACATCACAATCAGTTTCATTATTCAGGCCAACAAATACCTAGATCCAGATGCAAAGCCAAGTACTCTGAAGGAGATAAGGTATTTGCTCTTCATTTTAAGTTTATAGCATATACACTTATACACTTCCATCGTTTTTCAGGGTTGACAAGGCCTAGGACCTACATTATAGCAAACCTGGTCAGAATTTCTATAAGCCTGATCCTGGACTGTCAGGGGTCAAGGCCCACAGTAATTGTGGGCTGGCTAGCAATCTTTACACAAAATGTGAATATGTGCTGTAGCCCAGGGCTAGACCACTGGGCCACAGTACTTTTTGCCAATTTCCCTCATCGCTACCCACCCTTACCTCACTCGCCCCACTCTCGACTCTAAGGCTAGTGCTAATTTCAAGAAATGCCAACTGCATTTCACCAGAGTCAGACTAACACTCCTTGGATCTGAGTCAGACACTTAAAATAGAGCACCATGTTCAAGCAGCTTGAAATGGAAGCTTGTTTCATCATTTCTTTTCCTTTGTGTGGCTATAAAGCCTTAGTTTATCTCTTGAAGCATCCTAAACATAATTATTTTTAAAGTCCAGATCAATACAAACTATCATAAAATTTATGGTGGAAAATGTGGAAAATGTGTCTTTGTCAGACATGCTATAGAATTCGTTGTATCTCTAGTACATTCATGTCTCTATGTTGATTTTGTTTCTTAAAGCTAGTTTTCTTTATGTGTTTATGCATTTGGGCTTGCAGGCTCATTTTGAAGGGAAGCCTTTTGGCTGGGGGTTTGGATTTGACTTTGGCTCTCTCACATCTGCCCGTGAACATGCTTTCACATACCTTCTGTCTGGATCCCCCTGCTCTTGCTGCCTGCTCTCATCTCTCCCCAAGTCCCTGTGTGTCTCCCTCTACAATTGCTTAAGCGTG
>SJYX01006813.1:58823-84525 GCA_006410675.1 Oreotragus oreotragus | reverse complement strand
CCCCACACACCCACCCACCCCTACTCCAAAGCAGGTCTTTTAAGCTTTGGAGATTTGGGCTATATGTTAGTTTTCTAAGGGTACCGCAAGAAACTACCACAAGCTTGGTGCTTTCAAACAATAGAAACTAATATCCTCATAGTTCTGGAGGTCAAAAACCTAAAATCATGGGGGCAACATGTGCATGTTTCTTCTGAAGACTTTTGGGATGGATTCCTTCCTTGCCTCTTCCCAGCTTCTGGCAGTTACTGGCATCCTTGGCTTGCAGTAGCTGCGTCACTCCAGTCTCTGCCTCTGTCTTCATGTGATCTTCTCCCCAGTGGGTCTCTGTGTGTCCTTCTCATCCTGTAAGGACATCTTAGTCATTGGGTTCAGGGACCATCCTAAGTCCAGGATGATTTAGTGTCTAGGTACTTAACTAATTATATCTGCAAAGAGCTTATTTCCAACTCAGGTCACATTCTGAGGTTCTGGATGGCCATGGATATTTGCAGGGTTGGGGGAGTGTCTATTCAACCCAGTGCAAGTCACAGGCCCTATGATGATATTGAGAAGAACAAAGACATAGTTACCAGGCCCTTGGATGGTTTCATTCAGCTCCCAGTCACAATGCTGTTGATAAGTACCTTGACCCAGCCAGTAATCTACAGTGCTTTTTCCAGCTTTTTGTGCTGGCGTTGAAGGGATGCCTGTCTCATGTAGAGGATGTTCAGTCCCTTGAAGAAACCAAATTGCTGGCACCACTGCCAGCTGAGGGTACAGTGCATCTTCACGCTAGCCTGCTACCTGTTCACGTGTCTATTCCATTTCTACTTCTTGAAGATACTTGCATTGTTTTTGAACCCAGCTATGTCTGCTAAGCTTGCTTCCTTTACATTTTTCTCTCTTTGCTATATGTTTCAGTACATCGAAGCATCAGTTAACCACATCATCTTGATGGGTTTCCCCTTTCCTTTTTTTTTTTAAGTGTATTCTGTGTAAGTCAAACAAAGTAAGCATCTGTCACTTGGCAACCTCTGCTGCGGTCAAGTATCCCCAGCTCTGGCAAATCTTCTCAGACCCCACAGACAGAGACAGTTCACTCTGCTTTGTAATCAGCTTCTTTGCAGCACTGGCTAAGGGTAGTGCTGTTTTCAGGAGCTTATTTCCTCTTTAAACTGTGGATCACTTGAAAGCAGAGACCCTATTTTCTCGTCTTTATATCCCTAATATGTAGCACAATACATGGTTCCCAGCAGTCTCTTATATGCTCAGTGAATGAATGAATGAGCAGCGCAACTTCAATAAGTTCATGAGTCTTGGGTCTCATTTTATCCCATTTCTGTCTCTGTTCGCCTTCCAGAGAAAATTCCTTCAATAAATATTCTTCATTTTCAAAACACCATCTGGGGTATTGTGCTGTGTACCCTGACTCACATAAAATTTCAAAGCCTTCTTTTTAGATCAATTTTACTTGGCAATTAGGTTTTGGTAAATAAATTTAATTCTCCTGTTCTGGTTTTAATTCAATGCCAAAACACCTCAGAAACAAGTTACCTTTTTTAAATGGCTTTAATTTTCTAATGGCTAAATTGTTATAACTGTTCATTAACCCCCCTATAAATAATCTAGCAGCTGTGAACATTCTATACATCTAACAAAGAAATACTTTTAATAGAGGACAGGGGAAATGTCATAAATAATGAGGGTTGTTGTAAAAATTAATGTTTCTGCATTTTACAGTTCATCTGCAGTGAATTATAGATTATATTTTAAAGCGTGTTCCGGACTTCCACCTCATAAAAACCATCGCCAGAATAACAGGCGAAGTATTCAGTTCCTCATTTTGTAACCCACTGCCCCCTGGGTGGTCTGGCTTCTAGAGGTGGATGGTAAGAGAGGGAGTGGGGTATTTCTATTTACACTCTTAGCCTTCTGCTTCTGGCAGTAAAGGTTCTCAGAACCTACACCCAGATATCCTGGTCATAGACTCCTTTTGAAACACAAATGCTGCCTATATTTTCTTTGCTAAATTAAACTTTGAAAGGTGAAGTTATGCTTAAGGATATCTCCACCTGAATGAAACACTCCAGGTTTCTATATTTAAATTATTTTCTATTTGAGAAACAGCACAAATAATGGAGTTTGGGAGTTGGGCCATGTTTTCCTTTGCTTTTGGGCTTTTCTTCTGATGAGAAGGTTCTGTATGCCTTTCCAAATACCTGAATACCACTGAGTAGGAGCCATGGGTACATGCAAAAAACATCAAGTTCTCCAGGTTTCAAAGCTACCAGATAAATATACCAACACGTCTTTCATCCTACATATTCTCATGGAATAGTGTACACGGAGTGTGCCTTGTGGGGTATGTATTGTGGTGGTCTGTGACCTGCACAGGATAAAAATAAGATCATCCTCTGTGGTTGGGAAGAGAGAAGAGGGAGAGACAGAGACAGAAAGAAGGATAGTTGGGGTGGGGAGCAGGAACATAGGAAGGTGGTGGGAACCTAGGTAAAGATAAATTTAAAAGGATGTGATTTTTCCCAAGTATCTGGGACTGAAAGCCTAAATCACGAAGTCTTTATCCAGCTCAGTCTCTGAGCCTCAGTTTCTTCATGTAAAATGAGAGCTTTGGGTCCCACTGTATCCAAAATTTTAAAATTACCATCTATTTTACTTACTAGAAACTTTTCTATCAATATTTACACTCTGCTGTATTTAAAATGGAGAACCTATAAAGACCTATATATAGCACAGGGAACTCTGCTCAATGTTATGTGCAGCCTGGATGGGAAGGGAGTTTGGGACAGAGCGGATACATGTGTATGTATGGCTGAGTCCCTTCGCTCTTCACCAGAAGCTATCACACAATCAGCTATACTCTGATGTAAAGTAAAAAGTTTAAAAAGGAAAAAGAAAAATCCTTGGAGAGACCCAGGAGGCAAAATTAAAAAGTAAAGATATGAAGACTTGGAGATAGTGGCTGCTTAAATATCATCCCCTCCACCTCCCTCCCCATGCCTGAGATATATCCAGCACCTGCCATATCAGCTTCCCGTCTAGGCTCTGGCCACATAGAACGTTCTCGCCAGAGTGGCACACGACAGCCACCAGAGGAGCTTTCTAAAGAGACACATGCCCTGGCTTGCACCTCCAGATACAAATCCCATAGCCAGGGAAGGGGCCAGGGCTCTCACATTATTATAAATGTGGTTCTTGTATATGTCAATGGAGAACCACGTGGGAAATGAAGTCCTTGTATGTTTAAGGCATCATTGGGATTTGACTAAATACAGATAGAAGCTTGACCGTAAGCAGCCTATTTGGGTGGCTTATTTGACTGAAGAGTACTTTAGGTCCAAAGTCCACATCTCTTTCAAATAATTCTTGGCATTTCAACAGCTCCCATACCTGGGCATCTCCCAGTACTTTACAAATACATACTGAACCTCATTCTAGGGCAGAAAATGTCATCACAGCCATCGTGGGGTAGGGCAAAATCAGTTTAGAGGGGAACTTTCTCTCCTAGGGAAACTCTGTGTCAGGTGTGTGCCTGCATGCTTGGTCATCAGCATTCGAAGAGGCGTTAGAGTGACCTTCTATGCCTTTACTAACCACAGTCAAGAACACGCATACCCAACTGGAAAAAAGAGAGAAAGAGAAGCAAACCAACAAGTTAGTGTTAATCTTACTACATTTTAGTGATCATCTTCCATAATCAGGGTTAGTCATTCATTCAGGGAGATCCCTTCTAAAACCAGCTAAGACACATACATGTCATTTTCTCATGGCCTCAAACAGTAGGGATTATGCATGTTAAGATTTTGAGGATTTACTTTGCTTTTGGAAAGGAGAGAAGGGAATTTCTTAAAGAAGTATAATACACACAGAGGATTTATAAGTCATTAGGTTACAACTCATTGAGTTTTTACAAAGTGATTCAGGTTTGTAACCACCTCCTGGATCAAGGCATAGTTTATTACCAGGAGCCTGGAAGTCTGCCTCTTCATGCTTCCTGGCATTACCTTCCAAGTAGCATGAGTTTTATGTCTATGGATACATGTATACCTGGGGCTAGTTCATGTTGATGTATGACAAAAACCATCACAATATTGTAAAGTAATTATGGCATCACTGACTCGATGGACATGAGTTTGGGTAAACTTTGGGAGTTGGTGATGGACAGGGAGGCCTGGCATGCTGCAATTCATGGGGTCACAGAGAGTCAGACACAACTGAGCGACTGAACTGAACTGAATTATTCTCCAATTAAATTAATTTTAAAAAGCAAACCAAAAAAAAAAAAAAAATGTGAACAGGGCTTCCCAGATAGCACTAGTGGTAAAGAACCTGCTTGCCAATGCAGGAGATGCAGGTTTGATCCCGGGACTGGGAAGATGGAGGAGGCCATGGCAACCCACTTGAGTATTCTTGCCTGGAGAATCGCATGGACAAAGGAGCCTGGCAGGCTACAGTCCGTAGTGCTGCAAAGAGCTGGACACAACTGAAGTGACTTAACATGCACGTTAACATGAGCAAACAGAACCCTACCGCATTTTAAGCTCTTTGCATCTGCTTTCTTTCAGCTGACAATTTTCTGTGAGAGTCATCCATACTGAAATGTGTACTGTAATTTATTTTTTTAATGTAGATAACATTCTGTTGTTTGACTATACCACAATTTATTTACCCATTTGACTCTACCTAAACATATGAGTTATTTCTATCCTGAATAATGATGCCATGAATATTCTTGTGCATTCCTTTTGATGTACACATCTAACTTATATCTGTTGGATCTGTATCTAAAAGTAGTATAAAATGATCGTGGGGGCTCCATAGTTCTGGTTTGGTAGATAGCGTCAAATAGTTTTCCAAGACAGTTGCATGAGTTTACACTCCCACAAGCAGTATATGAAAGGTCTGGCTGCTCTGTATCTCCTATATTTTATGTTCTCTTGAATAATTTCTGTAAGATTAGTTTTATTTCTTCTTTAAAAGTTCTGAAAAATCCACCAGTGAAGTTATCTGGGCCTGGAGGATTTTTCTTTGTTTGAGGAAGATTTTTAGTTACAGATTCAATTTATTAAGCAGATGTGGGAATGCTAAGATTTTCTACTTCTGTGCATTTTGGCACATTGCATTTTCAAGAGATTTTCCCATTAACTCTAACATTTCAAACTACTGTCAGAAATATGGGGGTCACCTCTTATGATTTCCTTCTCTCAAGAATTAAAGCCCTGTGTTGGTTGCTATCCAGTGGCTGCAAATAGTTATTTTATGCATTTTGTCCAGCTCTGATATACATTTATAACAATAGGGTGAGTCCAATACCAGATAAGAGATGTCTCCTCTCCGTAGATATTAGCCTCTTTGCTGTCTGTCTCTTAGTTTCTGAGCCTCTTATCCCACTCCAGTATTCTTGCCTGGAGAATCCCATGGACAGAGGAGTCTGGTGGGCTACAGTCCATGGGATCGCAAAGAGTCGGACACGACTGAGTGATTTCACTTCACTTATCACATGCATGCATCCTTTTGTAATTAATAAATGCCTCACAGGGAGACTGCATATATGCTTTGGGGGCTCACATTTTTGTGACTGCTGTGGTATGCTTGCTATCCAATTTTTGTCTTCCCTACATAAGGCTGTCACAAGTTTCAGGAGATCACTTTTTCTTAGCATCTAAAGCTCCTATTATCAATAAACATAAGCAAATGCTCTGAGGGGATAAGACCATGATAAATTTAGCACTTACTCTGTGTGTTCACTTCTGTCTGAATCATGGCCACGTATTTCTCGTCACCTTGGTTGGTTTCCAGTATGTTCATACATCTTTTTCCTTTGTTTTGTGCTTTAACTCAATTTATGGAGTTATTCTCAGCAGAAGAGTTAGTCAGATACGAGTTACTGTCGATGCAAAACTCCCTCACTTGCATTTTCATTGTAACTGTCTACCAGAACCATTTTTTTTGGTTCTGGCCTGGAAGTTAAGTCAAAATCAAATCAAGGGAAGAAATGGCATAGCTGAGTTTTCCAAGCTTTGTCGTCCTGTTATTTTTGAATCGCCTCCTACATAATTTATACTGAGTTTCACCTATAATATAGTTCATTGATGCAAGCAATTTCAGTGCATTTTAGGCAAATAAATCTCCCCCGTGAAATATTCCTAGTTAATAACTAACACATAAAAAGTCAGAAGTACTTGCCAGAACCATAAATTTTGAGTGAATTTTATAGCTGTTGAAGAGCAGGATGTTATTCTAGGCGTGGACCCTGCACTGCCAGCCTCAGGGCCACAAGACACTTGCTGTGGGATTAAATGGACTTTGCTAAGCATCATCAACTGTGGCTCTTGTGTTCCTCTCCTTCCTTGTTAGCAGCAGAACTGCACGTGATTTCACAGGCTGCAAGTCGGAGAGAATATATTTTCTAGTCAGGGAAAGTAATTTAAACTCCAGTATTGTGAATCTGTACCAACTAATGTCAGCAGGAAAGTCAAAGATAAAACAGCTGAATTTACATATCTATTGTCACGCCAAATCTCTTATTTTGCTTAAAGATTAAGATTCACAACTGATGTCAAGAGTGATAAAAGTGTGTCTGAGTTTTGCAAGTAAATTGGAAGAAAATAGAAACTAAAGCAGTTCAGAAAAACATATAAAAATGCAAGTGAACATCCAGAAAGGAGAAACTTTTGATAGAAGATAGCAGAGTAGTATTCAAAATTAGAGGGAGTATAAGAGAAATAAGGGAAATGCTGAGTATTATTCCAGTACTTCATTATTTTTAGAAATAAACACGAAAGAGCCAATAAAGGGACTTCCCTGGTGATCCAGTGGTTAAGAATCAGCCTGCCAGTGTAGAGGAAATGGGTTTGATCCCTGATCTGGGAAGATTCCACATGCTGTGGAGCAAATAAGTCCCTGCGCCATAGCTAATGAGCCCACGAGCCGCAGCTAATGAGACCACGTGATGCAACTAGTGAAGCCCGCATGCCCGAGATCCCATGCTCTGCAACGAGGGACGCCACCGCAGTGAGAAGCCTGTGCACTGCAGCAGAGAATAGCCCCCACTCACTGCAACTAGAGAGAGCCCAGGAGCAGCAGCAAAATTGCAGCACAAGCGTAAATGAACAGGCAAATTAAAACAAATGCAAACTTTTACTCAATGTTTTATAACACCAAAACTAATACATAGTATATCTTATTATAGAACCCAACAGAATAAAAACTTACATACTGTGGTTTCAACCTCAGGCGCAGGAAGTTAGTTTTCAGTTCTTGCTATCCAGTTGAATGACAATGTGGATGGCACAGTCCTGAGATGGTAAAGATATGGGCATGCCCTCCTTGTTTTCATGGCAGATACTACTGATCAATCAAGACATCTTTTCTCCTTTTATCCAGTATAGTTTTGGAATTCTTTCATCATCAACTATGCTGGCAATAGACATACAAATAGAAGCCTAACAACCGTTCTTATTTTGTTTCTAACACTGAAGAACACAGTCACAAAATTTATCATTACACTTCAGCAAACATTGTAACATTGGCCAGTGGTCTTTCTTGAGGAGCTATAGTTGTGTAGCACATTCAGAGTTATCTGCATATCTCTATTTGTCCCTTCCTCCACATGTAACTCGGCAAAACTATGCTCTAATTCTCAGAAATCAACAAATGTAATCCTGCTTATTATCTATTTTTTATGCACACAAAATTAATTTTTGAATATCTACTTCACTCAGTGACTTGTGTTAGATTCTCTGGGGGCCATAGTTCCACTGAATAGCATTACTGCCCTCAAGAAGTTTATCTGAGGAGACTTTGCATAAATCAGGGAGCACAGTGAAAAGTCTATATGGATGGGAGAACACATTACAGGCATTAGGAAGATGGGGATCACCTTCCCCAAAGAAAGAAGCAGAGAAGGAGAGGATAGTTCCCCAAGACAAGCCTGAGTTAATCCAGTCATTCTACAAAAGTAGAGGCTAAGGATTACAGTACAAGAACAATAGCAACTGTAATAATAACGAATAATTACTTTTAATTCAAACTTTCTTTGTGCTAGATGAACAAAATTACAGACATGGTCTTTAACAACTGTTCTGAGAGAATCATGAGAAGGGTGCTAAGGAAGTAGAGGAGTATCATCTAAAACGGAATTTATGGAAGAGAAAGGCAAAAACTTTAACGGACTTCCTGGAAGAGTGACTCCAGCCAAGTTTTTAAGGTTGACTAGGAGGTAGCCATCTGTATGGGGCCAAATCACCACCCCCAAAGAGAGAAGAGCTTGGAGGAAGGCCCTAAAGCAAGAGAGTCCACGGGGCATACTGGAAAAGACTGGATGAGGTGAGGGGAGGGCACAGTCCCAGAGGAAGACGGGGCTGGAGGGACTTCCCTGGTGGTCACTGGTTAAGCATCTGCCTTCCATTGCTGGGGATGTGGGTTCGATTCCTCATCAGAGAACTAAGATCCCACGTGCCACAAGGCAACTAAACCCTTAGTCTGCAACTACTGAGCCTGTACACTCTGGAGGCCATGTGGCACAACTAGAGAGAAGCCCGCACGCTGCAACAAAGATTCCTGCGTGCCACAAGGCCTTATGCAGCCAAATTAAAATTTTAATTAAATTTTTATTTAAAAAAAATTTTTTTTAAAGATAGGGCTGGAGGATAGAGCAGTATATGGAGGGAAGAATGAAGACTTGAGCTTCATAGCATTTAACCTTGTCAGCTGCCTATATAGTATAACATGACAACATTCAAAGGGAAGTTTACACCTGCCTGCCACATGCTCTGCTGGATTACGGGATTGCCTCCACATTGCCCTTTCATGAGGTGCCCATCAGGATCACCCATTATCACATCTGCATGGATGAGTTTGTCAGAGGAAGAGTGAGCAGAACAGGGACCCTGATAGGCAAGACGTGAATCAGGGAAATCCCAGTGGTGAGGAGTGTCATCCTATCAGATAAGTCTAAAGACATGGACCTCAACCCCAACTAGTGAAATGCCAAGTGGGGATATCTCAGTTGAAGAGTGAAGAGAAAAAGATCACCTACCAAGAAAAAAAATTAAAAATAAGTGAAAGTATTAGAACTCTCTTCATCTAGCTCATAGGCAATGGATATTTTCTTTTTTGGGCTATGGTGGTAAGATGCCTAGGTCAGATGATAATTGAACAGCTGATGAATTCAAGACTTGAAAGAGGAGTGCAGAGAATTCAAAGGAGAGGAATTTAATTTCCCTAAGTCCAATCTTTTTTTCTTGGGGATGGTCTTGATCACTGCCTTCTGTACAATTTCATGAACCTCCATCCATAGTTCTTCAGGCACTCTGTCTATCAGATCTAATCCTTTGAATCTATTTGTCTCTTCCACTGAAGGGTCGTAAGGGATTTGATTTAGGTCATACCTGAATGGATCTGGTGGTTTTCTATTTTCTTCAATTTAAGTTTGAATTTTGAACTGTGGTGTTGGAGAAAACACTTGAGAGTCCCTTGGACAGCANTCCATAGTTCTTCAGGCACTCTGTCTATCAGATCTAATCCTTTGAATCTATTTGTCTCTTCCACTGAAGGGTCGTAAGGGATTTGATTTAGGTCATACCTGAATGGATCTGGTGGTTTTCTATTTTCTTCAATTTAAGTTTGAATTTTGAACTGTGGTGTTGGAGAAAACACTTGAGAGTCCCTTGGACAGCAAGGAGATCCAACCAGTCCATCCTAAAGGAAATCAGTCCTGAATATTCATTGGAAGGACTGATGCTGAAGCTGAAACTCCAATACTTTGGCCTGATGCAAAGAACTGACTCATTGGAGAAGATCCTGATGCTGGGAAAGATTGAAGGCGGGAGGGGAAGGGTACAACAGAGGATGAGATGGTTGGATGGTATCACTGACTCAATGGACATGATTTTGAGTAAATTCCAGGAGTTGGTGATGAACAAGGAGGCCTGGCGTGCTGCAGTCCATGGGGTCACAAAGAGTCGGACACAACTGAGCAAATGAACTGAATTGAAGTCCAGTCTAGAAGATATTTATTTTAATCTTCTGTTTTTAACAGAGCTATCCTCTTATTATAAAGAGACTTTCAGAAAGAATACCCTGTAGAAGAAGTTCTATTCCATGACATGAATAGAAATTCAGTTCTCAGACTTAAGCAATACTTATCCTGTTACTCACTCTAAAAATGAATTTTTCTCCTATGTCGATACACTATTGTCAATGGTGTTTCATACTGTGTAACTTACGAATGTGTCTTAATATATAAAGACCAACAGTGATAATACAGACCAGTAAAAAACTGTGTGACATCACATTATTTATGTTCTCTCTTTAGAGAACGAAAGGGGATAAGAGGAATATCAAGTAATAACTTTGATTTTTCTCAGGTCTAAATTTTTTCTTTATCATAACTGGTTTTTTAAAAAATAGAAAATATTCATTCGTAAAGACCATCCTTGTAAGTTGCAATAAAAATCCACTTTACACCCCTACTTGTAAACCCCTGTGTGCCTGTCCTGCCTGTCCCCCAGTCTTACACTTGTTTGCTGATAGCTGAGAAGGTGATCATTCTTTATCATGCAGATTTCTTGGCTGGGGAATGACAGATGAGCTGCTAATTTGCTTGTTTTTAGGTCTATCTTCTGACTTGGTGATTGATTCCTACTGCAGATCATCAGTGGAAATAAACTGTTCTGATCCAGCTCTTAATTTGTATTTTAATTTTCGATCCAGAACAAAAATCTCCAATAGGTAGAACTGCCCTTTCTCTCTACATGTCTGCTCATCATTATGGGATTTAAGTCTATCCTACTCTGTCCTTGCCTAACTTCCTGTCCAGGATTCTTTGAGGGCTCTTAGCAGACATCTGTTCAGACCCACTTACTCTGTTGTGTCTTCATCCCCACATCGGACTGTGGGTCTGTGGACACAATCCTTCTGTCTCCAGTGCCCCAGGCCAATGCCAGTTAGGTGGTAAATAAATATGGCACAGTGGTAAAAAAAAAAAAAAAAAAAAATGCCTGCCAATGCAGGAAATGTGTGCTAGAACCCTGGGTCAGAAAGATCCCCTGGAAAACAAAATGCAACCCACTCTAGTATCCTTGCCTGAAAAATTCCTGTAGACATAGGAGCCTGGTGGGCTACAGTCCAGGAGGTTATAAGAGAGTTGGACACAACTGAGCATAGCAGCAAATAGTTAAATGAATGAGCAGAAAGATAAATGGATGACTAAACAATAAAGAAAACTAAAATGATACTATTTATTAGATATTTCTCTGTTTACAGACAAATCTTCCCTCACTTGAAAACCTGTGGGTGATCGTTAGACTTCTAGAATTATGTGGTGGGTGGGACATTTCCTACTAATGACACCGATGATGAATCCCATCCTCTCTGTTAGCACAGCGAGGTAGAAAGTTGCTGACTCCCCAGAAAGTAAAATTCACCTCTGTTGGCTTTAGAAGCATATCCTTTCTTTTACTCTAAAAAACTTTAGCACATATTCCAAAGAATTTGAATTTATAGGGTGAAACGTAAAATTGTGTTTCCTAACAACCTTATACTGATACAAACACATACATGCACACAAACTCACCGTCTCTTAAGTCTATTTAGAATTCAGAAAAACAAGAGGACAATGTCTTACTTCTCAGATAGGCTTAGGTAGTTCCAGAATAGATGTGAGGATATTAGAAAATTGGCACTTCCATATGTTGTTAACAAGAGTGTATTCTGATGTTGCCAATAATATCAAAATTATAAAAACACATGCCCTGCAAATTAAGAAACTTACATCCAGGAATGTAGTCTTCATAAACACTTGTATAATAATATGTACAGGAAATTTTATTGCAACTTTATTTCACATGGGAGATAAAACTCTTGTAAGTAAACTAATTGTTTATTATGGTAGAAAAGGTCTATAAATTATGGTTTGTCCATGCAGCTGTTAAAAATAATGAGAATGATCTTTACTGATGTATCTCTTTACTGCAGAAATACATCAAGTGGGAAACAGTGTTACAAAATAATACATATATTATGATCCCCTTTGAGTTTAAAAAAGATAATTTGTGAGTTTGTGTGTGCAGGGTTGTATGTGTGCATGTCTGTGATTGTGTGCGCTTAGAGCAATTCTACAAAGATATACAAGCAATAATTGACAATGTCTACTTCAAGAAATAAAGCAGGCAGAAGTAAAGGCAATTTTTTCTTCAAATTTTACTTTTTGAAATTTCTAACCTGGATAGTATATTCAAAAGCAGAGACATTACTTTGCCGACTAAGGTCCGCCTAGTCAAGGCTATGGTTTTTCCTGTGGTCATGTATGGATGTGAAAGTTGGACTGTGAAGAAAGCTGAGTGCCGAAGAATTGATGCTTTTGAACTGTGGTGTTGGAAAAGACTCTTGAGAGTCCCTTGGACTGCAAGGAGATCCAATCAGTCCATTCTGAAGGAGATCAACCCTGGGATTTCTTTGGAAGGAATGATGCTAAAGCTGAAACTCCAGTACTTTGGCCACCTCATGCCAAGAGTTGACTCATTGGAAAAGACTCTGATGCTGGGAGGGATTGGGGGCAGGAGGAGAAGGGGACAACCGAGGATGAGATGGCTGGATGGCATCATGAACTCGATGGACGTGAGTCTGAGTGAACTCCAGGAGATGGTGATGGATAGGGAGGCCTGACGTGCTGCGATTCATGGGGTCGCAAAGAGTCAGACATGACTGAGTGACTGAACTGAACTGAACTGAGGAATGAGCAGGATGTGTTTTGGTAGTCCCCTTCATCATTTGCCCTGTTTTTTTCCTTAGCTAGCTGCTTGCATACAATATAAGGAAATTCAATCGTAAGGCTTTCAAGATTTTGATAAATATCTCCCAGAAATGGACCTCAGACCGCTGGTTCCCAAAGATGCATTAAAAAATCATCTTAGGGCAACTAATCTGTCTTGTCTGACCTCAGCAGAGAGGAAACCAATGACAAGGGATGTGAAAGGCATCCCACTCCATTTTCCAATTCCCTGAGACATTCAGTCGCTCTCCCTTCTCTATTACACAACTTTATAGGTTCTTTGGGGATGTGTGATGTTAGAATGAATTGTACCTGAGTCACCCTAGGATTGGCCTTCCCTGGTGGCTCAGCTGAATGAGTCTGCCTGCATTCCAGGAGACAAAGTTTCAATCCCTGGGTCAGGAAGATTTCCTAGAGAAAGAAATGGCAACACACTCCAGGATTCTTCCCTGGGAAATCTCATGGATAGAGAAGCCTGGCAGGCTACGATTCATGGGATCACAAAGAGTTGGACATGACTTACCACGTAAACAGCAGCAACAATCATAAGGCCACTAGCTAGGTCTCAAATTTTCCCAGAATTAAAAATTTCTCCAAGGGGAAATACAGATTGTGTCTGAGCATTTGGACATATTTCTCCCAAATACATAGCATGTGGCTTTCTTTCATAATATTTTTTTGCATGATATTTTATTTAAACTTTTGTACATTTACTAAGAGAGAGGGGAAATGAAGGGAAAAGAGAGTAATAGTTATCACTGATGAGACTTACCAGCATTTTTATCTTTGGTTTGCAACATGACTCATCATCTCAAATTAAGGGCCTGCTAAGAGGAGGTCATAGTTCTGGTTACATTTTATAAAGTATTAAGCATCATGCATGCTCAAAATGAACCTTGTTACTGCTTCATGCCCAGGGCTTTTCTATTTATTTATTTTGTTTTCCATAAATGATGCAAATAAATGCTATTCAAAAATTTCCACCTACCTCTAAAAAAATTTTAATGGTGATATATATTCTCCATGTCTGTTCTTCATTCATTCAGTCAATAGGCATATTTATTACTCATAATAATAGCAAACATTGAGGGAGAACATAAAATATGAGAATATACAATAAAGTCTTAGACCAGTGCCAGCTTCTGCTCCTTCTTTATTAGCTGCTAGCTCAGCTCTCCCTATTTCAACAAGAACTAACTTGATGCCTGGCTCAGAAGGCTATAATTACCTCCTGATAGCTGAACTGTCTTATGGAACTCCCTTGAGAAAGGCTATGAATGAATCTACCTCCTGCTATTTCAGGTATAGATAAAAAGAACATTCCAACCTTGCAGGACCCAAATTTCTAGACCTGAGATTTAGCCTATAGACCAAAAGCAGGGAACTTCCCTGGTGACTCAGATGGTAAAGAATCTACCTGCAATGCAGGAAATCCGGGTTTGATCCCTTGGTCAGGAATATTCCCTGGAGAAGGGAAAGGCTACTCATTCCAGTATTCTTGCATGGAAAATTCCATGGACAGAGGAACCTGGCAGACTACAGTCCATGGGATTGCACAGAATCGGACACGACAAAGCGACTAACACTTTCACTTTTCACCAAAGGCAGGAAGAAACCTCCATTAGTACAGTTATACTCACTTTCAGAAAACGAAGATCATGGCATCTGGTCCCATCACTTTATGGCAAATAGATGGGGAAACAGTGGAAACAGTGGCTGACTTTATTTTTCTGGGCTCCAAAATCACTGCAGATGGTGATTGCAGCCATGAAATTAAAAGACGCTTACTCCTTGGGAAGAAAGTTATGACCAACCTCGACAGCGTATTAAAAAGCAAAGACATTACTTTGCCAACAAAGGTCCATCTAGTCAAGGCTATGGTTCTTAGTGTGGTCATGTGTGGGTGTGAGAATTGGTCTATAAAGAAAGCTGAGCGCCGAAGAATCGATGCTTTTGAACTGTGGTGTTGGAGAAGATTCTTGAGAGTCCCTTGGACTGCAAGGAGATCCAACCAGTCCATCCTAAAGGAAATCAGTCCTGGGTGTTCATTGGAAGGACTGATGTTGAAGCTGAAACTCCAATACTTTGGCCACCTGATGCGAAAAGCTGACTCATTTGAAAAGACCCTGATGCTGGGAAAGATTGGGGGCAGGAGGAGAAGGGGATGACAGAGGATGAGATGGCTGGATGGTATCACTGACTCGATGGATGTGAATCTGAGTGAACTCTGGGAGTTGGTGATGGACAGGGAAGCCTGGTGTGCTGCGATTCATGGGGTCACAAAGAGTCGGACACGACTGAACGACTGAACTGAACTGAAGTGAACTCTCTTCCGTCTTCATTTACAAAGTGGCCAATAGTCGTCCAAGCTCATTTCTTTCTTCTGAAACCTTCGTAAAATCAATAAGAAACAGTCAACATATCTGATAGCCTACCTTCTTCTAACCACGTCTCTAAAGTTAAGTGCTCTTTCTTTCAAGTCAGTGCATTTAACAGTTTTAGCAAAAACATTCTCAAAGTATTTCAGAAAGGTCATAAGCCTTCCAGCCTTGCTAAGTTTCTTGGTCATCTTGCTTCTGACACTAAGGCCATATATTTGAGGTTTTCATTACAGCTACAATATAGTTTCAGATACTAATTTTTATAGTGGGTAAAGTACAAGTGAAGATTTATAGCAAAGATACCAAGATATACAGTGTTTTAAATTAATACAACTTATTTTTCCTCTGTGTATTATCCCAGAACTAACTAATCTAATGCTGCTTGATTAGCCCTGATATCTAAAATTTTCCACTAGTTGCCTCTTTCCATAAGGAAAAGAAGGTCTAGAAAAAGCACCTTAAAAAAAAAAAAAAAACCCAGAAAACAGAAAGGGGCCCAGAAGCTATATATAGCACTTCCACCCACACCTCATTGGTCCAAATTTAGTCACATGGCCACACTTAACTGCAATGAAAGCTTTGTAATGTAGTCACTAGAGGGCATCCATATGACCAGATGAAAATGAGGGGGCTTATTATTAATAAGGAAAACAAGAGTGTTGGAAACCTGTGAACACTTAGTGGTCTCTGAACAGGCATAAACAGAAAACAAGACATTGTTTTTCATAGATCAGCATCTGCATATCAGCTCCAGGTGGCAGTTTTCCTCTGACAATTTGGATGAAATTTCAGGTCAGTCCTATGGTTTTTCTGGTCACTCTCAAATTCTAAAAAGTCTACTGGTGACTTTAGGGAAAAAAAAAAAAAAAACAACAACAAAGTCACTCAGTCATGTCTGACTCTTTGCAACCCCATGGATTGTAGCCTACCAGGTTCCTCTCTCCATGGGATTCTCCAGGCAATAATACTGGAGTGGATAACTATTCTCTTCTCCAGCGGATCTTTCCGATGCAGGGATTGAACCTGGGTCTCTTGCTTTGCAGACAGATTCTTTACCATCTGAGCCACCAAGGAAGGCCACTGATCACTTTAGTCCTCCAAAATATTTTGTCAGTTCACTAATTCATATGTGCAGCATAATAATTAAAACTCAGACTCCATGAAAAGTTAAGGCTTCTCTTCCTGTGAGCTCAGGTCTGCTGAAGGTGAGAAACATACACTGAGGAAAGAGTGCATCAATTCAGTTCAGTTCAGTCGCTCAGTCGTGTCCGACTCTTTGCAACCCCATGAATCGCAGCCAGGCCTCCCTGTCCATCACCTTCTCCCTGAGTTCACTCAGACTCACGTCCATCGAGTCCGTGATGCCATCCAGCCATCTCATCCTCGGTTGTCCCCTTCTCCTCCTGCCCCCAATCCCTCCCAGCATCAGAGTCTTTTCCAGTGAGTCAACTCTTCGCATGAGGTGGCCAAAGTATGAAACTGAAAAGTGAAAGTGAAGTCTCTAAGTCATGTCCAACTCTTAGCGACCCCATGGACTGCAGCCCACCAGGCTCCTCCATCCATGGGATTTTCCAGGCAAGAGGACTGGAGTGGGGTGCCATTGCCTTCTCCACCAAGAGTGCATAGTTTCTTCTGTTCCTCTTCCTTATCGTCCTAACCATCTAACCCAGCTCAAAAACAGCCATCGTGTATTCCCCCATGAGTGAAGTCACTCACCCGTTGACTTACTTCTCTGCCTCAATTCCACAAGATTTCACAGACTTTTATTTTGTTTGTGGGGAGGCCAGGTCCCAAACTTCTGTTTGAATCCCAGTGTCTGTTCGACGTTTTCAGCAAGTTTGTAAATTGTTCCCAGATGCCTGAATCCCATGCCAGGAATAGGAAGAATGTTAATGATTAGAAGATAAGGTATAGGGACTTTCCCGGTGGTCCAGTGGCTAAGACTCCATGCTCCCAATGCAGGGGACCTGGGTTCTATCCCTAGTCAGGGAACTAAGATCTCATATGCCACAACTAAGACCTGGTACAGCCAAATAAATTCATTTAATAAATAGTAAGAATTTAAAAAATGTAAATGTGCAATTAGACGTGATTCATTGGACGAAGATGAAAAGAAAAACTTTTGAAGTAATGTGATTGGTAACTGGTTCTTTTCTTGTGTTTTTGTAGTATCTGTTATTATTCAGTCACTAAGTCGTTTCTGACTCTGCACACCAAGGACTGCAGTGGGCCAGACCTCCCTGTCCTTCACTATCTCCTAGAGTTGGTAGTATCTAAAATGAGCAATTATGGGATTTGATCTAGTTTTTCCTAGTTTGTTCATTTTATAATACAAAAGATCATTATTGTTTTAGTTGAAACATTCATTTATATATATATATATATATATATATATATATATATAAAACTTTATATATACCTCTCCTTACCTAGTAAATTTTGCAGGGACTATTTAAAGGAAATTAAGGTTAAATTTTCAAGCAGATTCTGTTATATAGATGGAGGAAATTAATCAGACACATATTGCTCTATAGACTTTCCATCATTATGATAGTGAGGAAAGATGGTGACGTTTAATACTGTTGCAGTGTTATTTGGGAAATTACCTGTTTGATTATTTTTCAAAACAGAGTATTAAAATAGTGGAAAGATNTATAACTTTATAGATACCTCTCCTTACCTAGTAAATTTTGCAGGGACTATTTAAAGGAAATTAAGGTTAAATTTTCAAGCAGATTCTGTTATATAGATGGAGGAAATTAATCAGACACATATTGCTCTATAGACTTTCCATCATTATGATAGTGAGGAAAGATGGTGACGTTTAATACTGTTGCAGTGTTATTTGGGAAATTACCTGTTTGATTATTTTTCAAAACAGAGTATTAAAATAGTGGAAAGATGCAGTGCTCATTGTCTAGGGAAACAAGCTCATGGCAGGAGAGAAGCACTCATGTTCATGATCAGAAACCAGCATCTTTGTGTATTTTTTAATTTATTATTTTTTTAATTTATTTTTCACTGGAGGATAATTGCCTTACAATACTGTGTTGGTTTCTGCCATACATTAGCATGAATCAGCCACATATCATACATATGTTCCCTCTGTCTTGAACCTCCCTCTCACCTCTCACCCCATCCCAACCCTCTAGGTAGTCACAGAGCACCAATCAGAGCTCCCTGAATTATACAGCCACTTTCCATTAGCTATCTGTTTCACATATGATAATGTATATATTTTAGTGCTACTCTCTCAGTTCATCCCACCCTTTCCTGCCCCTGCTGTGCCCATTAGTCTTTTCTATATATCTGACTCTCTGTTCCTGCCCTGAAAATAGGTCCATCAGTACCATTTTTCAAGATTCCATATGTATGCATTAGTATACGACATTTGTTTTTCTCTTTCTGACTTACTTCACTCTATATAACAGACTCTAGGTGAATCTACCTCAGTAGAACTGACTCAAATTCATTCCTCTTTATGGATGAGTAATACTCCATTGTACATACATACCACATCTTCTTTATCCATTCCTTTGTCAGTGGACATCTAGGTTGCTTCCACGTGCTGGCTATTGTAAATAGTGCTGCAGTGAACACTGGGATACATGTGCCTTTTTCAATTAGTATTTTCTCAGGGTATATGCCCAGTAGTCAGATTGCTGTGTTATATGGTAGTTTTTGTCCTAGTTTTTTTTAACATCTTTCTGTATTTTATTCTTTGAAAATATAGAGAAAAAGCTTCTCTCTGCCCCTAAAAAAATTACTTTCCCTAAAAGTTATTGAAAATGGGAATATCACCAAATGGTCTCAAAAAGAAGAAACAGAATTAGTAGCTGATGCCATGTTAGCCATCAAATCTTCCTTCTTACTTTTTCTGCCAGGATATCTTCAAAGACTGTTGACCAAAAAAGAAAAGAAAGTGGTAAAGAATCAGTGATATGAACCAGTTGAATTGTGTAGAGGTCACTTTAAGAGATGTGGGAAACTTATATACCATTTTCCTATCATAGCTACTTTAATTGACTTGTTTATTCTATAAGAAATGCCTATTTACTATTGTGTTGGAGAAGACTCTTGAGAGTCCTTTGGACTGCAAGGAGATCCAACCAGTCCATTCTGAAGGAGAAAGCATAGAAAGATAATTTGCCCAAATTCCTATAGCAAGTAACTCTAGAGGTAGGATAAAAACCCAGATTCAGAGTCTATGTTCTTACCCACCATCCAGTGCAGCCTCTCGAGTAACAGCAATAGTTATTGTGGTAATAATGTAAGGCATGTGTATTCAGTCATATCTAACTCTTTGTGACCCCATGGACTGTAGCCCTCCAGGCTCCTCTGTCCGTGGGATTGTCCAGGCAGGAATGCTGGAGTGGGTTGCCATTTCCTGCTCCAGGGGATCTTCCCAACTCAGGAATTGAGCCCAAGTTTTCTGCATTACAGGTGGATTCTTTACTGTCTGAGCTACTAGATGTAGTATTATTCCCAACAGTTCACTCTCACTTCCTACAAGAGATTAAAATATATTTATTCATTGCCATGAGACTTGCAATGGCTTTGAGGGAGAAGTGTACTTCACTTCTTAATTAATGGCAAGCTTTGTCACATAACTTACTTTGGCTGTTTGTTTGTTCCCACAAGAGCATACAGAAGCATAATGTAGTTCCTCTAATTCTCTTTCTCCCTCCCCCTCTGCCATGAATAAAACAGGTCTCACATAGATGCTGCTCCATCTGACCTGCAGCTATTGACGAGGAACACGGGCAAGAATAAATTTTTGTTGACCTAATCCACTAAAATGTGGTGGTTATTTGTTATTGCAGCACAAGAGGTACTACAGTTACCTCTCCTGTGTGCTAATAGGAGTTGAAATGAATTCTCAGATCTTGTAAGTATAATATGTCATCCTTCAGAATTCACAAGGGTAGTTAGTATGTATTTGAATAAACCAAGGGGTTTCATAGGTTTTATCAGGAAAGTATCATTACTCTTATCTTATAAAGGAGAAAACAGTTTTCATATTAAATGATTTGGCTGACATCACAGAATTAGTATTGGGAAACTATCCCCACCCTTTTTTGGTCTGTGATATCAAGGCACAGGCCTTTCTTATGATAGTATAGTGCATCTTCTTCCAGAAGAGAAAAGATCCCAGAAGACCCGCATTACCTTCAGAGAGTTTATGACACTGAAGGTTAAAGACTTTGAATCTCCAAACTTCAGCCAGCCTGCCCTAAACTTACTGGGTGTGTCACACAATTTGTTCCTTTACTAATCTAAAAAGTACAACTGTAAGTTATATCTTATCATTTAGAAAGAACTATCACTTCTAACTGTAGCTGGTTATACTTTATAAACATATATGCTACCATGAGGAAACTACAATATATCTTAATCAATATGAATCATCTTCATGTATGGACTTGGTTTACTCAGGTACACACTAATTACCTCTGTGAACTCTGAAAGACAAACCATTACACTTTGAAGATTAGGAAATCCAATTGAACTTGGTGGTTTCAAAGTTATAGAGGTAAAATGTAGCTTGATCAATGTAGAAATCAGAACACATCGATCCTTGTTAACTATCAATGTCCTGAGTGGACAGTTTCCATGACAACATGGAAAAATGTATGACTGAACAACATGCTTCAGTTTGATATAGACCATTCAAATTAAATTAATTTCCTGTGTGCTTAGTCACTCAGTTGTGTCCAACTCTTTGCGACCCCATGAACTCTAGCCCACCAGGCTCCTCTATCCAAAGGGATTTTCCAGGCAAGAATACTGGAGTGGGTTGCCATGCCTTCCTCCAGGGGATCTTTCCAACCCAGGAATTGAACACAGGTCTTCCGCATTATAGACGGATTCTTTACCATCTGAGGCAAAATAATTCCGTAAACAATTTAAAAGTCATATAGAAAAGATAAGGTGGTTCTTCAGTTTTTTATGCTAACTTCCCATTACCAACTCTCTTCTCTTCCATCTGCTTTTGACCACAAGCTAAGTTGGACTCACCAGGATTACATGTTTTTTACATTTTTAAATTTAGCCTACCACTTCAGATAGAGAAGTCCTAAAAATGTTTTCACTCTACACTTCTAAAAGTTGATTCCTCAATCCTGAGGGATATTTGTTTGAGTCACAACACTGTCTCAGTCCTTTATAAAATGCACATCCTTACTTTTCTCTTGTGAGAATGACAAAATATACCTGTTTATTATTTTTCAAAGTTTAAAAGAAGCAGTTGAACAGCCAGAAACATTCAAGGGGTGAGGATAGATCACTGCAAATTGCCCCAAAGCTCTCTTTGGTGAATGAGTCAGAGACTTACATTAGTCAAGTCTGGTTCTTGTATTTAGACACACGTTTTAAAGATGGGAAGCTAGCAGTAAAGTGTTTTTTGGAACTTAGTGTCATTACCTTCATGGCACTAATGGGCTTTTATTGTCATCATTTTGTGCTTGAGTGTTAACACCCTCTCCTCTGGTAATTTTTTTTTTTAATTTTTAAAATGTTTATTGGGAGTATAGTTGATTTGAAATGTTGCATTAGTTTCCAGTGTGAATTAGTTATACATATATTTACCCTTTTAGATTCTTTTCTCGTATAGGCCATTAGAGAGTATTGAGTAGAGTTCCTTGTGCTATACAGTAGGTCTTTATTAGTTATTTATTTTATATATAGTAATGCATATGTGTCAATCCCAATCTCCCAATTTATCCCTTCCCTCTCTTTACACGATGATAACCATAAGTGTGTTTTCTACATCTGTGACTTTGTTTCTGTTTTGTGAGTTTGTTTGACTCATTTTGTTAGATTCCGTGTGTAAGCACTATCATATGGTATTTCTCTTTTTTGTCTGCCTTACTTTATTTAGTATAATCTCTAGGTCCATGCATGTTGCTGCAAATGGTATTGTTTCATTCTTCTTTGTGGCTGAGTAATATTCCATTGTACATAAGTGCCACATCTTCTTTATCCATATTTTAGTAACAACACCCTCTCCTCTCTTATTTACCTGGTAACTTTTTTATAATTGAGCAAGCATCTCTTATGATCACAACAATATGACAAAAAGTACACTATAAGAAAAAACCGCAAAGACATATGTGGGGTCTAAACAATATGCTGGTAAACAACTAGTGGGTTGTGGGAGAAATCAGAAAGGAAATTTTAAAATACATGAAAACAAATGAAAGTGGAAACACAATGATCCAAAATCTATAGGATGCAGCAAAAGCAGTTCTAAGGGGGAGATTATAGCAATACAAGACTACCTCAGGAAACAAGAAAAACCTCAAATAAGAATCTAACTCTTCACCTAAAAGAACTAGAAAAAGAAGAAGAACCAAAACACAAAGTGAATAGAAGGAAAGAAACAAAAAACAGAGTAAACAGAGACAATAAAATAGAGACAAAAAAAAATAAAAAAGATCAATAAAAAAAGAACTGACTCTTTGGAAAGAGAAATAAAATCATTAACACTTTAGCCAGGCTCATAAAAATTTAAAAAAAAAATAGCAAGAGCCCAAATCAACAGAAAAATCAGAAATGAAAGTTACAGCCAACAGCATATAGGAGATAATTGTGAACAATTATATAGCAGTATAAATGGATGATCTAGAAGTATTGGACAAATTCCAGAAATGCACAATAGAAGAATAAATTGAAAATATAAACAGACCAATTACTACTAATTAAATTGAGTTGGTAAAAAAAAAAAAAAAAAAAAAAAACTCCTGACAAAAATCCAGAATCAGATTGCTTCACAGGTAAATTCTACAAAACATGTTAAAAAGAGTTAATATCTATGCTCCTCAAACTATTCCAGAAAAGGGCAGAGGGAGGAACACTTCCAAACTCATTCTACAAGGCCAGCATCATCCTGCTATCAAAACCAAAGACTCCACAAAAAATGTGAAATTACAAGCCAATATCACTGATGAATATAGATGTAAAAATCCTCAACAAAATATTAACAAACTTGAGTTCAACAATTCTTTGATACTTTCATAAAGTGGAGTTTATCCCAAAGATGCAAAGATGGTTCAATAGCCAGAAGTTAATCAATGCAATGATAGACAGCTTTAACATATTGAAGAATAAAAATCATAATGATCATCTCGATAGATACAGAAAAAGCTTTTGACGAAATTCAACATTCATGATTAAAAAAAAAAACTCTCAAAAAATAGTGTAGAGGGAAAATTGTTGTCATTGGATACTCGCTAAGTCTTGTCTGAGTAGTTTGTGACCCCATGGACTGTAGCCCCCCAGGCTCCTCTCTCTGTGGTATTTCCTAAGGAAGAATACTGGAGTGGGTTGTCATTTCCTTCTCCAGGGTATCTTCCCAACCCAGAGATCAAACCCGCGTTTCCAGCACTGGCAGGCAGTTTCTTCACTGCTGAGGCACTTGGGAGGCCCATAGAGAGAAAATACCTCAACATAATAAAGACCACATACGATAAACTCACAGTGAACATCATGCTGAACATAAAAGCTGAAAGCCTTTTCTTAAGAACAAGACAAGGATGTCCACTGTTGCCACTTTTCATATTGAAAGTCCCCGCCACACCAGAGAAGAAAATGAAATAAAAGGAATCCAAACTGTAGAAGAAGTAAAACCATCACAGTTTGCAGAGAATATGATATTATATATAGCAAATCCTTAAGACTGTCAAAAAATTGTTAGAACTAATATATAAATTCAGTACAGTTATGGTTCCAATATTAATATACATATCTATTGTGTTTTTATACACTAACAACAAACGAAGAAATAGAAGTTAAGAAAACAATTCCATTTAAAATTCATGAAAAAGAATGAAATACATGGGAATAAATCTAGCCAAAAAGGTAGAAGACTTGTTCTCTGAAAACTGTAGGAATGAAAGAAATTAAAGATGACACAAACAGATAGAAAGTATACCAGGCTCATAGGTTGGAAGAATTAGTATTTCACAACTAAAATAATAACTCTAAAATATGTATGGAAACATTAAAGACTCTGAATAGCCAAAGAAATTTCAAGAAGGAAGAGCAAAACTGGAAGTATCACACACCCTGATTTCAAGCTACTGCAAATCTACAGTAATCAAAACAATATAATACAAGCACCAAAAACAGATATATAGATCAATGTAAGAGAATAGATAGCTCAGAAATAAAGCCATGGTTAATGTTCAGTTAATCTATGACAAAGGAGGCAAAAAATATATAATGGAGAAAAGACCAGTCTCTTCAATTAGTGATGCTGAGACTACTGGATGACTACATGTAAAAGAATCAAACTGGACTATTTTCTCACACCATACACAAAAATAAACTCAAAATGAATTAAAGACTTGAATGTAAGACCTGAAATGATAAAACTCCTAGAAGAAAGCATAGAGAGTACTCCCTTTGACATAGATCTTAATTATATATTTGGACCTATCTTCTCAGGCAAGGGAAACAAGAGCAAAAATAAATAAATGGGACTACATTAAAGTAAAAAGCTTTTGCACAGNGGTTGGAAGAATTAGTATTTCACAACTAAAATAATAACTCTAAAATATGTATGGAAACATTAAAGACTCTGAATAGCCAAAGAAATTTCAAGAAGGAAGAGCAAAACTGGAAGTATCACACACCCTGATTTCAAGCTACTGCAAATCTACAGTAATCAAAACAATATAATACAAGCACCAAAAACAGATATATAGATCAATGTAAGAGAATAGATAGCTCAGAAATAAAGCCATGGTTAATGTTCAGTTAATCTATGACAAAGGAGGCAAAAAATATATAATGGAGAAAAGACCAGTCTCTTCAATTAGTGATGCTGAGACTACTGGATGACTACATGTAAAAGAATCAAACTGGACTATTTTCTCACACCATACACAAAAATAAACTCAAAATGAATTAAAGACTTGAATGTAAGACCTGAAATGATAAAACTCCTAGAAGAAAGCATAGAGAGTACTCCCTTTGACATAGATCTTAATTATATATTTGGACCTATCTTCTCAGGCAAGGGAAACAAGAGCAAAAATAAATAAATGGGACTACATTAAAGTAAAAAGCTTTTGCACAGTGAAGGAAACTATCAACAAATGAAAGGTCAACCTACTGAAGGGGAGAAGATATTTGCTAAATACATAATAAGAGGATAATATCCAAAATATTTTTTTAAAACTCATACAACTCCATATTTTTTAAAAACTGATTAAAAAATGAGCAAAGGACCTGAATAGATCATTTTCCATAGAAGACATAAAGATGGCAAACGTCTTATGTAAAATGCTCAACATTGCTAATCATCAGTTCAGTTCAGTTCAGTCGCTCAGTCGTGTCCGACTCTTTGCAACCCTATCAATTGCAGCACGCCAGGCCTCCCTGTCCATCACCAACTCCTGGAGTTCACCCAAACTCTTGTCCATCGAGTCAGTAATGCCACCCAGCCATCTCATCCTCTGTCGTCCCCTTCTCCTCCTGCCCCCAATCCCTCCCAGCATCAGAGTCTTTTCCAATGAGTCAACTCTTCCCATGAGGTGGCCAA